>CAWUFW010015044.1:0-381620 GCA_963921515.1 Calotriton arnoldi | reverse complement strand
TCTGTTTCAGTGGCTGCAGAGGTAGAGAGCTGTGACCGACTCTCACGACCGACTCGGTGTCCTGTAAGCACCGCATCGAAGCACCGTCTTGCCCTGCAATGCACGGCCCTGGTCTCACCGACTCCGTCAACGAGCCGCTGCCTGCACCGCATCGAGGGACAACGCGTCCTGCAACGCCGCTACGCTGAATCGAACTGGTCCGACCGACACGGTCACTGCTGCTGAGTTCGAGTCCTGTGACCGCACCGGAGTTGGGCACCGCTCGCACGCTTTGCAACGCACCGCCCGACTCGCACCGCTGTCCGGACTGATCGACGCCAGCTCCTGAATCCGGCTCCGTCGCTGCACCGCAACCTGCCAGCACCGCATCGAAGCACCGTCTCGCCCTGCAACGCACGGCCCTGGTCTCACCGACTCCGTCTCGACGATGTCAACGAGCCGCTGCCTGCACCGCATCGAGGGACAACGCGTCCTGCAACGCTTCCATTTTGCATCGCGACCGCGACGAACAGCCATCCGGCTCGCACGCCCGTGCCTGCCGCTTCAAGTAAAAGGTACTGTGACCGAGTCTGCCTACGCTGTGTTGGCCCGTCTCGACGCGGTCAGCTGGATTTGTTAGACTCTGTTTGTTCTCAACATCGCCGTAGCCGGAGGAGGCTACCGACTCGCACAGAACCTTGAATTAAGCCTTTTGATCAGAACTAAGCATTCTTAACAGTATCGTGGATTATTTTTGTCGTTTATGGTCTTGTGATAAATCTATATAAAGTATACCTATTTTTATAAATATATAACCTGTGTGGTGTCCGTTTGTAGTGTTGTCACTTGATTACTGTATGTGTTCACAAGTGCTTTACACACTGCCTCTGAACTAAGCCTGTCTGCTCGTGCCAAGCTACCAAGAGGGTGAGCAGGGGTTATTTCAGGAGTGTACCTACTTTCCCTGACTAGACTCAAGGGTCCCTATTTGGACAAAGGTACATACCTCTGCCAACTAGAGACCCCCAAATCTAACAGAGGGTATAATTCTTCACTATACCTTTCCCTCTGCAGGCACGTGTACAATACAATCTCAGCACTTCAATCCCAAATGTACATCTTTGAGCCATGCTATATGTGACATGACCGTTGTGTGGCACTCTGAGGGGCCATTGCGGTATAGCTATCTCCATAAGCATAGTTTGATGAGTACAGATCTGGCCTGCATAAGAATTTGATAATGGTGGGTGTGAATGGTGTGTGGGTACAGGTGTGCTGTCTCTGCTGATGGTGGGTGGTGTTGATGGGCGTGTGGGTGCAGGTGTGCTGTCTGTGCTGATGGTGGGTGGGTGTGTAGATTCCAGCAGCGGCTGGCACAGGTAAGCGTTGTGGGGTGGCAGGATGGGGTAGGAGGGGTAGTCGACAGACATCCAAAAGGAGTAATTAAATAAATAAATAATACCTATTCCATAGTCTGTCAACTCCCCCGCCTCACCCCGCCTCACCCCACCTCACCGTGCTTACCTGTGCCGGCCGCCAATGGTAGGTTTAGGTGTGCTGTCTGTGCTGATGGTGGGTGGTGTTGATGGGTGTGTGGGTGGAGGTGTGCATTGAGTGCGAAGGTGTCGGGGTGTTGGGTCAGCTGGTGTTGCTGTCCTCCCAGGGCCAATGCTGATGGTGGTGGTGGGGGTATAGGTTGAGAGTGTTTGCTGTGTGTTTGAGATATTTTGGCTGTGTTTGTCTGTGTGTGCTGTAAAAACCTGTTTGGGTGGGTGCATGCACAGGTGTGTTTGCGCTTGGGACAGGCAGTGGAAAAGGGTATTTGGATGGGGTTGGGGTAAAGGAAGGATGTGGGGCAGATGTCTGGGGTGGTGTTAGAAATGGGATCTCTGGTTGGCTAAGGCTTGCGCCAAAGCCAGGCAGAGACCACCACTCTAGTCAGGGCAAGGGAGTTACACATCCCAGATAACCCCTGCTCACCCCCTTGGTAGCTTGGCACGAGCAGTCAGGCTTATCCCGGAGGCAATGTGTAAAGCGTTTGCGCAACACACCCACAGCAACAACATACTAGGCACACCACAAAAAGGAACTCCACACAAGGTTATATCAAAAATAGCCTTTGTATTATCATAACACATTAGAATAGTACTCACATAATATACATGGTGCCACCTGGCACGGGGTCATATTTACAAGGGATTATTTACACCTGACAGGGCCAACTGGACCACGGTCAGAACCAGCACAAAGCGAACTTAGTACATGTAGAACTTATAATAACTGTAGAACATCATAAATGTACAACCAGTACTCACTGGTAGTTACTGTACTTAGCATCAGCCTGTAACATAAACCACATTATGCACAGCATCACATTAGGCGCGAATTACATTCTGCGCCAACCTCACCAGCATAAATACATTATGCAATCCTCTCATAAGTCTAAACACATTAGACCCTAACCTCCTAAGTATAACTCACACTAGGGGCGTAAATCACAGTAGAGAATAACTCACAACCTAAACGCATTAGGTAATAATAAAATCACAAGCATAAACATATTATGCAAAACCTCATAATCATGAAACACATTTAGAGGTATAACCCAGGGTGCGTAAACCACAATATAGGAATCACATTTCCTAGCACCCAAAATCACATTAGGGCCTGGCGCCCTATAAATCTAACTGTCCCCCTGGCCAACTGGCCATCTCACACGGGGCTCCAATGCCCTATGTCCAAAAGTCAGGGCGCGCTGCAAGGGCAGCGAAAGTCAAGGGTGCGCAACTGCGCAAACCTAAACGTAGCAGCTGCCCACTACTTGCTGGGCAGCTGGGAGAGTCAGGGGCCAAGGAGTGCATCTCACTCCTAGCGCAAAATATGTGTCCCCCTAAGGAAGAATAACCTACACGGTGCAGCTGACGCTAATTGCCGTGCAGCTGTGAATCCAAACGTGGGCCTGGACACTCACTGTGCCCTCCAGTCCCACTCAGGGGCTCTAGCTCATATGGGCCATACGTTGCAGTTGCCCGCTACGGCGGCGCAACTGAGCCAACATAGCCAAACTGGGAAAGCACGGGCCCCTCTGGGCCCTCTAACAACAAATATGCCCCCAAGATGCAAAGATGGCACTGGCACTACGCGTGCCGTCTGAGCCCCACTCCGGGACTCTTATCAACCCAAAAGTGCCCCGGTGATGCAGCTGCCCTCTAGCAGGCGGGGCAGCTGTACAAGTAGCCAAAACGGAAGAGGCACGGGCCCCTGGACCCCCCGGGGGCCCCAACAACAATGTAGCCCACGTCGGAGCGGCCCGCTCTCCTGCGGGCCCGCTCAGGACAGGTAAGCACCGGCAAGGGGCCTCGAGAGGCACCACAACAAGGGAGAAGCCCCCACTCACCGGGGCTGCGAGGCAGGCCTCCTCCAGTCTCCTCTTCTCCTCGGGATCGGCACCACTTCTCCCGGGCGGCGGGGGCAGGCACCGACAATGTGCCTCGAGCCCCCTCCGCCTCAATCTCCACGGGCTGCTGGATGCAGGGCTCTCCTTCCTCTGCTGGACTCCCCGGTCAGCGCGGCAACACGCGGGGCTCTCCCTTCACCACGGGAGCCCCGCCGAACCATGCACCATGCTTCACCCGGTCCCCCTCCTCGGGACCGGGACTGCGAGATGGAGCCCGCGAGGCTCCTTCACTTCCCGTTTCGGCCGTGCTGCCATTGGTCAGCCGGCCGCTAGGCCCCGCCCACAACCAGGCAACGGTGCCTGTCTTCCGGGTCGCATTTGGCAGCGGCCCGGAGATTTCCCTCTGCACTCGGGCCGCGGCGGTGATTTCTTTTCGGCGGCAACACGGGGTAGGCTCCCGCTTTGAAATTAAGATAGTGGCGGGGTAGGCACCCGCAATGGCATTAAAAATAAGCGGGGTAGGCACCCGCGAAGAGCAGGCAAAACGCGGGGTGGGCACCCGCTCTTCCCACGCACTGTGAGGGAATCCCCACGTCGGGATTCCCTCGGAAATGATCGCAGACCAGCGCTGCAAGCCCACGCACTCCTGGGGAAATAAAAGTAAAGCGCCCACAGGGCGCTAAAGATGCAGCGAGGTCCTGGGGGATGCCAAGAGCAGCAGAAGGGACCCAAAAGAGAGTCCTTAAGGCATCAAGGGGGCAATGCAGGGCCCAGGGAGGCAAGCCCTCCTGGCAGCCCCCCCCTGGGCCCCACCAGCAGCACGCCCCGTAGGAACAGCAACCAGGAACTGCACACCAAGAGTGAACATTTACATGGGGTCACAGCCCCTTCTTTTATACACCCTTTTCCTTTGTCTAAAGGTGTAGGGTTTAGGGAAAACCAGATGCAACTGGTTTGGGGGAGCTTTGGAGCACTTTGTTTTGCTCAGCTCCTCTCTCCTTTCACAGGACAGGCTAGGGACATCAGACGCACCACAGGGGGTGGAGCCAGCATTGTGGAGGAAAGGCACAGCCCTATTCAGGTCCCAGGTGCAACTCCTCCCTCCCATCTAGATGCAGATCTCCCTATTCACCACTGCGCTGACTCACCCTGCCCCTGTCACTCACAAGCCAGACATGCAATTCACATCAGGCAGGCAGACACAGAGCACACATAAATGCCAACTTCTAGAAGTGGCATTTCTACACCAGTTATAATAAATCTGCGCACACCATTGCGCAGCATTTATTCTCACGAGTTCGCACATACTAAACTCGCCCCTGCACTCCTCTCACACCAGGAATTACCATGGACACACATATCCCCCATGCATTCCTATGGGAGGGCAGGACAATCTCACCACACGCACTCAGCGCGCACGCACTTTACACTGGACCACAGTGCTAAAGTGCCCAGAGACTTAAAACTACTGACATACAAGGCAAAAAGTTTAGGGGTGAACAGGCCAAAAAGGGCCAAGTCCAACACAACCCCCTTCCAGCCAAAACGCAGGGCAGACCAATCACCACCGTGATGGGCTTCCCTGCTTGGGGCGATAGAACACGGACGCGGGCCCGCACTGCAGGGACACCCTCCGGTTCTACGCCACTTGGAACCCATGGAATCCATCTAAGAGAAAAAAACTCAGGACCAACTAGGCTACCCCACCGGTACTCCTTAGTTGTCCACGGCCAGGACCAGGCACTAGGCCACCCAGATGCCACTGGTCCTTGCCAATCCAGAGTGGGGGCAGTAACCCCTGGCATACAATAGCCATTCTCCACTCTCCCTCTCAGTGTAGTTCCAAACTACCACTGATCCTTCAACCTAGGGTCCGCACCCTCAGGCTGACCAGAGGTCACGGGCGAAGCATCTCCTCCCCCTACCTCTATTTCTGACGTTTCGCGCTCTCCCAGGAGAAGCACCTACCAGAACACAACTCTCCCACCAGTTCAGGACCTCTCTCCATCACTGGTCTACCACCTGGGAAATAAATTCACCGGCTGCACCGGGGTCAGAGGCGAGGACTCCCTCCCTCTGCACCACCTTCCAGAGTCCGATACCCTCCCAACTGGAGTGGTACCCCCTAAAAGGCAAAACCGGCCAGGACACTGATTACAGCCGCCCTGCTGTCCAGATCAGGAAACACCTGCTACTGGCTCCCCAACCCAGGGACGTACCCTTTGGTCAGATGCCCGGCGAACCAGGACTTCACGAGGGTGACACATAACTAATGGGTCGTGTGACAGTCTGCCCGGCGCAAACCCAGGGCAGAAGTGGCATCACCATGGTCACTCATTGGCGACTCAGCCCTGCTGGCTGGCCCCTGACCCACTGGCTCTTCCACTGGGTACTTTTTCCCCCTCTCACCCCTCACTCTGGACTTCTGCACCCTCCCAACTGGAGTGGTACTGCCAGACACTAGGACTGCTGGAGCTCTGATTACAGACGCTCCACGTCCTCTAGACACTGGGAGATCCTCCTCAAATGGCCTACAAGTACAGCCTAGGCCCCCAACCTGATGTTCCCTTTAAGAAACAATCCAGGTCCTGAGACTGGGTTTCGGGCACCTTGGGACAGAACCACTCACTCTTTCTCCTCTTGAGACAAGATGTGAGCCCCTACACCGGGACCTAGCTGGGCTACACTGAACCTCCTCCACCACGGAAGACACCTGAGCCACTCTTATTGGAATCACTTCCAGCTCACCTACCACGGGAGGTCCCCCATACAGAACAGTCCAACAGGACAGACTAGGTTCCTTTCCTGGTGTTCCTTCTAAGAACCATCCAGTACCGGAGACTTGAGATTGAGGCTCGGAATACGGCCCAGTCTCACACCTTCCTCGCAGGACATGATGTGAGGCCTTGCAACCTCCTCACTATAACGGTTCCTAGTTGGGTTCCTCTGAACCATCTCCGCCACACGGGTTGGGAGACACCTGCACCATCCCTCAAGGTTACTCCCCAATGCAAGTTCCTTATTTCAGAGAACTCACACCCAAGTATTCAGCAAGCTCCTTATTTCAGAGAACTCACACCCAAGTATTCAGCAAGCTCCTTATTTCAGAGAACTTACACCCAAGTATTCAGCAAGCTCCTTATTTCAGAGAACTCACACCCAAGTATTCAGCAAGCTCCTTATTTCAGAGAACTCACACCCACTCGTCCAGTGCAACACACCATTTATCCACACACACCCCCAGACCGGTGAGACAGTATCTACTGCCCCTGAATCTCAACCTGCACCCTCTTACTGAGCACCAGGTACCATACTCTGGGAACGGGACGGGGAATTTATGCACTGGACACACTTCTGCTGCCACCACTGGATCCCACCCTTACTGGGGAATCCAGAAAACTCACACTGCACTTAGGGATAATCTACCCTCCCGAGCTAGTGACTCCATACCAATTAAGTCCCCACTGTAGGCCAACCCAAGAACCAGCGCAATGGTTCAAGGGCAGTCTCTCCTCCAGATTCTCTGGTTTCTGTCCTTGGCAGGACACCCAACTCATAGTGCAACATAAACCACATTTCAAAAAGAAATGACACTTAAAACAAACTCAGAAGCAATAATCCCTTTCCATGTGACTATCTAAAATGCAGAGTTTTGTAATGCAGCCAGTTGTCGCTGTGGTATTGCGCAAACGCAAGTCCTAATCCCCACCGCTGACAACCAATGTTAGAAATGGGATCTCTGGTTGGCTAAGGCTTGCGCCAAAGCCAGGCAGAGACCACCACTCTAGTCAGGGCAAGGGAGTTACACATCCCAGATAACCCCTGCTCACCCCCTTGGTAGCTTGGCACGAGCAGTCAGGCTTATCCCGGAGGCAATGTGTAAAGCGTTTGCGCAACACACCCACAGCAACAACATACTAGGCACACCACAAAAAGGAACTCCACACAAGGTTATATCAACAATAGCCTTTGTATTATCATAACACATTAGAATAGTACTCACATAATATACATGGTGCCACCTGGCACGGGGTCATATTTACAAGGGATTATTTACACCTGACAGGGCCAACTGGACCACGGTCAGAACCAGCACAAAGCGAACTTAGTACATGTAGAACTTATAATAACTGTAGAACATCATAAATGTACAACCAGTACTCACTGGTAGTTACTGTACTTAGCATCAGCCTGTAACATAAACCACATTATGCACAGCATCACATTAGGCGCGAATTACATTCTGCGCCAACCTCACCAGCATAAATACATTATGCAATCCTCTCATAAGTCTAAACACATTAGACCCTAACCTCCTAAGTATAACTCACACTAGGGGCGTAAATCACAGTAGAGAATAACTCACAACCTAAACGCATTAGGTAATAATAAAATCACAAGCATAAACATATTATGCAAAACCTCATAATCATGAAACACATTTAGAGGTATAACCCAGGGTGCGTAAACCACAATATAGGAATCACATTTCCTAGCACCCAAAATCACATTAGGGCCTGGCGCCCTATAAATCTAACTGTCCCCCTGGCCAACTGGCCATCTCACACGGGGCTCCAATGCCCTATGTCCAAAAGTCAGGGCGCGCTGCAAGGGCAGCGAAAGTCAAGGGTGCGCAACTGCGCAAACCTAAACGTAGCAGCTGCCCACTACTTGCTGGGCAGCTGGGAGAGTCAGGGGCCAAGGAGTGCATCTCACTCCTAGCGCAAAATATGTGTCCCCCTAAGGAAGAATAACCTACACGGTGCAGCTGACGCTAATTGCCGTGCAGCTGTGAATCCAAACGTGGGCCTGGACACTCACTGTGCCCTCCAGTCCCACTCAGGGGCTCTAGCTCATATGGGCCATACGTTGCAGTTGCCCGCTACGGCGGCGCAACTGAGCCAACATAGCCAAACTGGGGAAAGCACGGGCCCCTCTGGGCCCTCTAACAACAAATATGCCCCCAAGATGCAAAGATGGCACTGGCACTACGCGTGCCGTCTGAGCCCCACTCCGGGACTCTTATCAACCCAAAAGTGCCCCGGTGATGCAGCTGCCCTCTAGCAGGCGGGGCAGCTGTACAAGTAGCCAAAACGGAAGAGGCACGGGCCCCCTGGACCCCCGGGGGCCCCAACAACAATGTAGCCCACGTCGGAGCGGCCCGCTCTCCTGCGGGCCCGCTCAGGACAGGTAAGCACCGGCAAGGGGCCTCGAGAGGCACCACAACAAGGGAGAAGCCCCCACTCACCGGGGCTGCGAGGCAGGCCTCCTCCAGTCTCCTCTTCTCCTCGGGATCGGCACCACTTCTCCCGGGCGGCGGGGGCAGGCACCGACAATGTGCCTCGAGCCCCCTCCGCCTCAATCTCCACGGGCTGCTGGATGCAGGGCTCTCCTTCCTCTGCTGGACTCCCCCGGTCAGCGCGGCAACACGCGGGGCTCTCCCTTCACCACGGGAGCCCCGCCGAACCATGCACCATGCTTCACCCGGTCCCCCTCCTCGGGACCGGGACTGCGAGATGGAGCCCGCGAGGCTCCTTCACTTCCCGTTTCGGCCGTGCTGCCATTGGTCAGCCGGCCGCTAGGCCCCGCCCACAACCAGGCAACGGTGCCTGTCTTCCGGGTCGCATTTGGCAGCGGCCCGGAGATTTCCCTCTGCACTCGGGCCGCGGCGGTGATTTCTTTTCGGCGGCAACACGGGGTAGGCTCCCGTTTTGAAATTAAGATAGTGGCGGGGTAGGCACCCGCAATGGCATTAAAAATAAGCGGGGTAGGCACCCGCGAAGAGCAGGCAAAACGCGGGGTGGGCACCCGCTCTTCCCACGCACTGTGAGGGAATCCCCACGTCGGGATTCCCTCGGAAATGATCGCAGACCAGCGCTGCAAGCCCACGCACTCCTGGGGAAATAAAGTAAAGCGCCCACAGGGCGCTAAAGATGCAGCGAGGTCCTGGGGGATGCCAAGAGCAGCAGAAGGGACCCAAAAGAGAGTCCTTAAGGCATCAAGGGGGCAATGCAGGGCCCAGGGAGGCAAGCCCTCCTGGCAGCCCCCTGGGCCCCACCAGCAGCACGCCCGTAGGAACAGCAACCAGGAACTGCACACCAAGAGTGAACATTTACATGGGGTCACAGCCCCTTCTTTTATACACCCTTTTCCTTTGTCTAAAGGTGTAGGGTTTAGGGAAAACCAGATGCAACTGGTTTGGGGGAGCTTTGGAGCACTTTGTTTTGCTCAGCTCCTCTCTCCTTTCACAGGACAGGCTAGGGACATCAGACGCACCACAGGGGGTGGAGCCAGCATTGTGGAGGAAAGGCACAGCCCTATTCAGGTCCCAGGTGCAACTCCTCCCTCCCATCTAGATGCAGATCTCCCTATTCACCACTGCGCTGACTCACCCTGCCCCTGTCACTCACAAGCCAGACATGCAATTCACATCAGGCAGGCAGACACAGAGCACACATAAATGCCAACTTCTAGAAGTGGCATTTCTACACCAGTTATAATAAATCTGCGCACACCATTGCGCAGCATTTATTCTCACGAGTTCGCACATACTAAACTCGCCCCTGCACTCCTCTCACACCAGGAATTACCATGGACACACATATCCCCCATGCATTCCTATGGGAGGGCAGGACAATCTCACCACACGCACTCAGCGCGCACGCACTTTACACTGGACCACAGTGCTAAAGTGCCCAGAGACTTAAAACTACTGACATACAAGGCAAAAAGTTTAGGGGTGAACAGGCCAAAAGGGCCAAGTCCAACAGGTGGGTATAAGGCTGCCATCAGTGAGGAAGGCAGAGCCTGAAACCATCTCTGTAGGGCAGATATCCCACTGTGAATGCCTTCCAGGTAGGCAACCATCTGAGTCTGTTGGCTGCCCAGACCCTGGATGGCATTCAGTAGTGCAGTCTGCCCAACAGAGATCTGTCTCAGGAGGTCAATAGCCTACTCACTCAGGGCAGCTGGGTAAACAGGGGCAGGGGGAGGTGCCTGGAACTGAGGAGACAGCTCCCTTCTTAGAGGAGTGGGCCTGGCAATTGAGTGGGGAGCAGGTGGGAAGGCGGTGGACAATGGAGTCGGACTCTGTGGATAATGATGTTGAGTCTGGGTCCTCCATGGCACTCCTCTCACCATATTGGCCACTGGGTCCATCCTTATCCGTTTCACAACTGGACCCACTTTGCCCAGCTGCTTCTCCAATGACATGGGCCCTGTCTCCCCTACTCGATGCTGAAATGACATATGAGTTTGGTCAATTCCAACTGCATTGACACAGAGGAGGAACAGCTCGTTACAAAAAACACTGCAAATGTGCATGTTTCACACCACATACTAGGATCACCAAATTGTCTACAACATTAGCATTAGCACATGCATGAATGCAACATGAGTTATCAACAGTTGCACACAATAATGTCTGGACCACAGTCTGCCACAGTTGCATGAGTTACCGTGTCTCCACTCCATCATCATGTTGAAGCAGGATATATCATCACCCTGTATACTTAGGCTCTTTTGACATACAGCAATAACCAGGTGACATCAACGAGCATGGCCATAATTAATGCATCCCTACCCATTCCACCCAAGGCACTGCTACAGCAACTAGTCATGTTCCTAAACCCACCTAATGATGAACTGATGGACACCTGATATGGCTATCTTCCTGCAATATATGTAGTACCAAGAAGGATGTGTCATGGAAGTACCCATTCTACACTGTTCACACTACCCAACTGAAACTTCTTCTTTTGTCTTCTGTCACAGCACTCTCTGCAAAGGTGAAACTGCGTACCTTTGGTATGTATCACATGCCTCACACAAAATTAGAATGGAGACAATAAGGCTGAAAGTTGGGTGATATGTCCTCACAAATATCCATATGACATGAGACCGCCTAGGCCTAGGGACATGCCCACTCCTGATTAGTGTACTCACCAGTACCAGTCTTCCATAGTATACTGTGAAGCCATTACAACAGGTAAAGTTTATGAGACTCAGGGAATCTCCTGTCCATAAAGAGAAGGTTAAACTTGTAGACAATAGGGAAGGGAGATCACAGCTCCTCGACTTGTCAATGAAACACATATACCAATGGGTCCTCCCACCTCTTCCTGCAGTGGACGGTGCACTGGAGATAGACCCCCAGGGAACGTACTTTCCGGGTGATGGCTTTCCACACTCCCTGCTTCTGATGGGCATTGACCTAAATGGATGTAACAGATGAAGAGACTGAGTGGACATGCAAGACTAAGGTCATCTGTCTGGCTGATCAAGAAGTTGTCGACACCTAGCATTCCATGAATAAATTGTCAACAGCCCAAACAAGTAGACTCCCATGATAAACATACACACTGGCATGATACCACAATACACTAGTCATCTGATGACATCACCCAACCCAACTCAGGTCAGGTACTCTACTGACTATGCCAGCCTACATCACGTAGCCCAGGGCCACAACACATGTACTGTGAATGTAGTCAAGATGTACCACAACACACCATTGGTAGCATATGACAGCTAAAGTACATGTGCATGACAGTAGAGACACTTTCACACCCCAGAGGCGTGACTCTATCCATGCTGTTCAAACCAAAGCTGCTTACGCTAAATGTTATACATCTCAAAACATGGGTCACCATGGAAGGTATGCCATGTGTCACACTGGGTGCTCGCAATCTGGAAATCAGTGGTCATGTGGACAACTCTATGTAAAATATTACTATGTCTGATTGAGTGTTTGGGCGATGTCCTGCTAGCAAAGGATACCCATTTTTCCATTTGTAGCAGCACTGTCACAGGGATAACATCAACATAGCATTGTACATACTGTCTGGTTGATTCATGTGACACACCTGGTGATGCAGTGATGGACTTCACTGCTGTACTCAACAACTATCTGTACAGTACATGTGTCAATAGTGCAATATGCCTGCACAATTAGAGCTTTACTCATGGGATAGTTACAAACAGACTAATAGTAAGGGGCCTGTCCTAAGGCAGTAAAACACATTGACAATGTGGGTAAATGGCAAGTAGACTTGGGTCTGTGGGTCGTGACAGATCCAATAGTTTAGGTAGCATATGTAAGATGTAGTAGACCTACAAATTGTTCAGAAATACTAATTTGGGCACTATCTAAGGATCAGCAGATCTACAGGGAGAAAACACTGTTCTGCAGTACTATGGCACATTTGCCTCAGCTACAACCTGGGCCAGAGTGTGTAGAAATCATTGTCGGGGTTTTCACTCTGCAGACTTATCGTAGTGATCTCACATTGTCATCACATTACCAAGTTTTACATAGGTAAGTGTACATCTGTTGGCCATCCAATACAGGACATGCCCATTATGTTGCTCTCGGAATGGGTTTGTGATGAATACTTCACTCCCAGCTAAGAGGTTGGGGAGGACTGATGTGTGCTAGGAGAATTGGGGTACTATACACATATCAGAGATAAACTACTACTGCACCTTACAGTATACATACACGAATCATGCAGCCAAAAATATTCAGCCCTTTACAAATTGAACAAGATCTGCATATGAAACCCACAATAGGTAACATTACACTTTAGCATGCAGATATATGTACATGACACGGGGGTAGGATATAGGGCTATTTCGACATCATTACGGAGTTTTTAGTGAACAAAGTATAGAGAACCATGATCCATCACATGATTGACCTAAGTAGGGACAACACATCCGAAGAAATGTGTCTGTAATTTTACTTTGGGACTCAGAGGCACAAAGTAGCCTAAGGACATGGTAAGGATGATCTTTCATGTTTCTTCAAACATCATGTAGGAAGTTACCTGCTCCTCTAGTGATCCATAGAACTGGCCATACAGGGCAAGGACCTCTCCAACCAGTGTCTCCAGCTCATCTGGTGTGAAGGCAGGGGCCCTCTCACCTGCTTGGCCTGCAATGGGGGCACACAGCAGCTGATGAAGAGGAGGTGTTTATTCCAGCAGTGTCAGTAGACAAGTGAGTTTGTTTTCAAATTGCGACGTACATGTCCGCCATAGAAGCGGTCATGATTTTAGACACACACAACCATTGGGCTGCGGTGGTCACATTCCTCAACGTTAACCAATGGCTGTGTCCACCGTGAACTAAACCACCCAACCCGCAGTCGACTACCGCCGGTGGCAAAACGTTGCATTTGTCTCATTTGCGAGGTCAGGCTTCTGCCATTTTAGCAGCTGTATAGACAGTATTGGTGATGGTATTTTAGCGTTTGCTGAGGCTGTATTTGTGACGGTTAAGTGCGTCACCACCACCATAAATGAGGGCAAACATGTTATAATTTGTAATGCTCCATTCCGATGTCATGTACAGTAAGAAACTACATCTATGTCGTGCATTACTGTGCACATAGAAAATATGTGTGTGGCGCACTGTACACTGCGGTTGGTGGTCATTCATTTTATGCTACCCTCACTATAGTGGCAATTTGAAATCTTTGATTTGATGATGTGCCCAGTTCTGTCACAGACCTGTGAAGGCCAGCTTGCAGATGGTGGCTGTTCAAGATCTGCCAATGATGATGTAAAATGTGTACTGCTTCATGAAGTATTGCTGTTGGGATACACGACTTTAGCCTTGCTCTTCACATATGTTTCTCTGCACACAGTGACCAATATACATTTTTGTGTTACTTCTCACATAGGTACCCTGGGAGAGGGAGGAGATGGCAGCCTCCAGTCTACCACCAATTTTCAGACCTACACACCATGGAAGAGCGACATATCCTCCAGAGGTTGTGTTTGAATCATAACAAAAGAGGGGAGGGACCAGGAGCGATTAGGTCCAGTATGCGTGCTACTTACTATATCTCATGATCCAACAAGAGTATGCAGTTCCTAATAAACAGGGTGTATTGGTACAGTTTGCTACAGTAGGAATATGCTCCAATAGGAGCAAGAGCTAGTTAATGTACTGCGGGGAAAAATTGTAAAGTTGTTGTTAAGCACATCTTACTGTGAAAGTAGAGGAGCTAGTAAATAGCGTTTCCTATGCCTTCTCTTGCACGGGCACTATCATAGCCCTATTTGGGTGATTTCTTGATAATTCTTTACTTTACTGATACCTTGACAGTGGAAGTGTCCCTCATGTTGTAGCTTCACAAGTGTCACCTTTTTATGTGTGTGTAGGTGTTGTCATGTTTATTCACTATATTTGTTGCATGCACGTTTTTCTGGGGTATGAATTTGACATTGCATTGCATGCATCACTCAAAACGAAAACATGTGATTTATAATACGTATTTATATGTTTGCTCTTTATGTGTTTTAGGATGGTTTTTACGGACAAAAAGGTACAAGATTAACCATAATTTGTTTAAGTGATTGGCAATCTCCTCTTGAGAATACACACCAGAGGATTCCTGTCACTGTGTAGATTAGGTTTTTTTAGGTCCTGAAGAATCACCACTTCTTTTTCACTATCTCAGGTTGGAAACATGCTGACCTATTAAAAAACCACTTAACTACCTAGGACCATTATATCCTTTGACAGTAAACTGCCATTTAAAATGTTTTTGTCCTGGAGTCTCATGTGCCCTATTTTGATACACTTTTTTCTTTTTCACATCTAAGTTCACCAATCTACACCACTAGCCCACACTCCCTCACTTGATCAAACTGCAGTTCTTTAAAAGATCTCCGGCAAAAAGCCCCTTTGTCAGTGCCTGTCCGACATTGAAGTGATGGACCGGTGCAGAACTTGCCCAATGATAAAGCATGACACCTATTTGGGTGAGTGAGGGCTCTTGCTCCTATTGGAGCATATCCCCACTATAATAAAACAGACCTATACACACACTTTAATAGGAACTGCATATTCTTGTTGGATCAATGATTCCATTTGAATCAGCGAACAATCCTGGATTTATGTCATCAGTTGGAGCATGACCTCCAACCTCACCTCAATAATCCTACATCAGTACCACCACTAGTTAAACTCATGTCAGTTTTGCATTTTTTGGCCACTGGCTCTTTTCCATTCACTGTTGCTATTTCAGGTGGAATGTCACAATCTATGTTCAGCTGGGTCCTCACTGAGGAGCCAGCCGCACTTTTGAGACACGTGGGCAGCTACATCCAGTTCTCCAGACATCAGGTTTTAGCCATTGTGAAGGCAGATTTCTATGGATTTGGTCACATCCCACATGTAATTGCATCTTTTGATGGCACCCATATTGCCTTAGTACCATTGCACGAAAGGGTGCAAGTCTACCGGAACAGAAGCACTTAAATTCTAGCAACGTGTAAGTTGTCTACTTACTGGATTTGTACATCCCAAATGTGTGTGCTTGGTTTCCAGGATCTGCACATGATTCCTTCATACTGCGGAGCAGCACCATACCCCAACTGATGTCACAACTACTTCTGGAGAGGGCCTGGCTTGTAGGTAAGTGTGATCTGTCCTAACGTTGTGTGGGAAATGTCATGTAGCATGATCTGAAACTGTGTAACTAAATGTAGCCCTTCTGTCTATCTTCCATAGAGGAGACTCAGTGTATCCCAACCGGCCATGGGTGTTGGGATCGCGGAGGAATCCTACAACGCCGGAAGAAGTCCACTGCAATGAGGCACATGGAAGAACACAGTGGCCAGTGGAGCAGGCTTTTGAGCTCCTGAAAGCCAGATTCAGATGTCTGGATAAGACTGGGGAGACCTCCTCTACTCACCCGGGAAGGCGTGTAAGTTTGCTGTGGCCTACTGCATACTCCACAACATTGCCCTGCGACAGAACATCTCTTACATCGCAGACGATGCAGGCCATGAGGACCCACCGGGTGGGGACCCTGAAATGCCAAATGAAGATGATGATAGTGGTGATGAAAAACAGCTGACTTGCGTTGGGATCTCATCCAGAACTTCTTCTCCTGACTGTAAGTATGGTGTGAGATGTGATGACTTTGAACATTCTTACAAATGTTGGGGTGATGTTGTGAGGAGTATGTTAATCCTACATTCTAGTAATATATGTCTCTGGAAAGATCTGGAGAAAGGTGACGGTATTGTAAGTGTAGCTTTGTTCGGCTGTAAATGTTGTTTTGGACAGTGTTCTACAGAAGTTGACAATGTGATGTGCGGCATATATATGTTCGCTTGGCTAATCTCTCTGTGTTGGTCTGTTTTCGGTACCTTCTCCATGTCATCCTTATTTGGACATTTCAGAGTTGTGACATTAGCAGGTATATGATGCTGTTCAGACATGAAGTGGACATGGATTGTTCCTGGGAAGTCTGTCACTGAGTTTGGGTGTACAAAGCTGGTACCAAGACAGCTTGCACAGCAATAGGATGGAATTTACCTGGCTTCCATTCGACATGTTCCTTGTAGTGATTTGGTCCTAATGCAATATGTGTGCCATCATATGATTCAATACAATGTTGTGTTGCGCCCAATCCATGCAATCTAGCCTTCACATTGGCTAATTCCTCATTGTCTATGAACTGGATGTAGCGGTTGCTGTGTCTCTTCACTGTAGGCCAAAGTGCTTGTAGCACATCACTGACATTTGTTTGTGACATTCCACCAGATGCAAGTAACACTGGATTGAAATGACCCTATGGTCAGAAACTGTTGTACTGACGTGTCTGTTTATTTGTTTCTTTGATGTAGAATTCCTTTTGTGAGGTAGGCAAAATGTCCCCAGGTGTTGATGTTGACCGGATATTTTGTAGGCTATTGTGTGTGATATTTTCAGATGTATCCCCTCCTTCCATGTTGTAAAAGTCTGCAAGTGATTGTGATCACTGACCCAATATGACTGAGTCATGTCTTATTTGCTATGTGTCTGACATCATGTCAGCCTATGATTTGAACAATAAAATAAAGGTGTTGTAAGCCCAGACACGAGTATGTAAGTGTTGTTCTGACATGCTAGTGATCCTTGTTTGAACATTGTTTACATACAACATATCCATGCTAACAGAAGTCCCTATTTTTTACCTTGCAAATTTCACATGGTAGTACATTTACATTTGTATATGTAAAAATTACAATAGAAGACAATGATTTTGTGACACGTATTTTTCATAAAGTGAACATGCCAAAAAACTCAACTTAAAACTTAAAGGATGATAAGAAAAATGTGAAGTCTTCAGTCATGGTGGATGAAATCTTTGGAGTATAGTCCAATTTTTCTGGAGTCCAAAGTCCAACTTACTCCTCCCATCAGATATGGAAAAGTGGGCAGGAATAGTCAACAAATTGAATGGGTAGCATACACAGGATGACCTTAGGATTGAGGTTTCTTACTGGCGGCGGTGGGTGTCTTGCCATCCTGAGCTCCTTGAATTTTCCGTAGACGTCCCCTTCCGTGGGCAGAGGGGAGATCTGGAGCTGCTGAGACAGGGGCGTGTGCAGGCATATCATTCTCTGTCAGGTCCTCCCTTCCTGTGGCTGAAGCAGATGTTCATGGCAGGGATGTACTTGAACCACAGAAAACAGTAGATGCAGGGGGAAAAGCCCTGCAGAGGGTGGTGTTTTATCCTGCAGCATCCCAACCATGGAGGCCACCTTGGTGCAGAGGCCAGCCACCTCGGTGCGGAGGCTGCCCACCTCAGTGTGGATGCCAGCCACCTCAGTGTGGATGGCAGCAACCTCCTAGTATGTGTCCCTCTGCAGCTCCTTCAATCCCTGGAATTCACCCAATACCTAGCCTGTCGCACTATGGGAGTCCTGGTAGATTCCTAGGACTTGAGTGGTGGCAGCCTGGGTGTCCGTGGCCTCAGTGAGCTCACTCTGGGTGCCCACAGTTATCCTCCCACGATGCCTACCCCTGGCCATGTGCCCTTGGCACAGACTGCACCCTCCCACTGGTCCTGGTATCTCCAAGACTGTGGTGGTGATAGCAGGATCAGAAATCAGGACTGGGGGCACAGGATGGTACTCACTGTAATAGTTGCACTGGTTGGGGGCAGTGGTTAGGGGTGGTGTTGTAGCTGTGGTTGGAGTTGTTTTTTGGGCAAAGTCTGCCCCAATGATGGGGTCTGCCCAGGCTGACTAGATGGGCCAATACCGTCATCCACGTCCACCTCTTCAGGAGTATTGTCAGCACTGACGGCTTCCTCATGGGGAGGAGAGGAGCACTCTTCGGTTTTCAACAACAGAACAGGTCCAGCAGTGGATCGTGTTATTGAGAAATGGAGAACATTGTTAATGGTGGAAGTGAGGTATCTACATCTACATTGTTTGTGTCAACATCATTGGGGACCTAGAATGGAACATAATAAATAGAGATTAGTATTGTGAGCTATTTGCTTGTAGTTGAAGTTGGTTACTAAACATTGGTAGACACTCAATCAAAGTATTAGATTTCATTAGCTCATTAGATGTGAAGCTATGTGGCATTTTGGCTTTAGGGGTAGACATGACATTTCCAAAGCTCTGCTACAAACACAGTGTAGTCATACCATGTGTATTTGTCAATTCCAAGGTCTAGTTGTGTCAAAGTTAGACAAACAGCCAGCTTGGTTGCATATGTACCATTGCTCATCATGTGAAAAGTGCAGAGTCACTGGCACTGCTAATGAGTTTAGTTTGCTTCATGGCTGACATATAGTGGGGGTACACCGTTGTTATGTTGACACTTATGTCATCAATGGTTTAAGTTCATGGGTCCAGGACACCTACAAGCAAAGAATTCAGATGTATATTTGAGTGGAACATTGTCTGTACATTGCACATTTCATGACAAGTGTATATCAGTAGTAACATGGCCAACAAGTGAGAAGGGGCACAAGCAGTCTAGCATCTTGGCTAGAGTTGGAGTAACAAGGCCTCATGGTAGTTGTGGTACCTTTTCTATTGCTACTTACCAACTCATGAGAAATGGTAACCAGCATGACTAGTGTAGATCAGCAGTAACATGGGCCAACAAGTGAGTAGGAGCACAAGCAGTCTGCCATGTCCGTTAGAGTTGGAGTGCCAAGGCCTCATGGTAGTTGTAGTCAGTTCAATCTCACTTTGGAAACACAGTGCAAGGTTAGTGCACCATAGCTGTTGGCAACATGCATTTGGGATGGACCATACATTTGCATATTGACACATATCATGGGTCCTGGATTGATATTTTGTTGGCAATGCACTTACAGACAACATTGCAACATGTGGCATGTCATGGATTTGGACATGTGCTCTTATTTGCATCAATACATATTGCCACAGACCAACCAACATCGCAGATACTTTGGGTATTGCATGATAGGAAAGTAGATAGACAACACATTAGCAAAAGCAGATTTGAAAGCAACCAGGACATTGTGATATTGTGGCAGTTCCTGAAGTGAAGTGAAATTCCTGTCAAGCCCTCAGTATGCAGGATGGCCAAGATCTTCTCCTCCCAGGGTAAGAGTTGGAATGGTGATCTTGGAGAGCCATTGTCAGTCTTCTGAGCTTCCAGGTGGTGGCTGTTGTATTTGGTGTGTACCCTCAGCCTGAGGTAATTCCACCTCTTCCTAATGTCCACCTGTGTCTGCAGGGTGGTGCCAATAGCATTCACTCTGTTGAATATCCTGTCCCACA
Source organism: Calotriton arnoldi (assembly GCA_963921515.1). Classification (NCBI taxonomy): domain Eukaryota; kingdom Metazoa; phylum Chordata; class Amphibia; order Caudata; family Salamandridae; genus Calotriton; species Calotriton arnoldi. The sequence goes on along the minus strand of CAWUFW010015044.1, from coordinate 361,691 downwards.
TTTAAATGTTCCTACTGTGAGGAAGCTGCTTGACTTGGGCTCCAAAAATGTATGGCTCTATTCAAATGATTTCATCAACCATGACTGTAACTCCTGCTCAGTGAAGTCTTTTTCTCCCAGGCATGGTGAAAAAAATGCGAGTGAGTATAAGAATGAAATATAAACAAAGGATAGAGGAAAAAAGGTGAAAAAAGAAAATTGAAGGTGCTGGAGAGTGCTAAATAGTAAGATGGAAAAAGGGGTGCCTTGTCAAAAAATGCAGTACACGCTGGTGCCTGTCTTTTGGGCTGGAGCTTGGGGCAAAGTATTGTGGTCAGGAGTGTGTTTTACAGTGCAAATTGCAGGTCTGTTGTTACCAACGCACATCGGGTGTGCAGTTTTTTAATCCATCCAATAGTTACTGTCTGTTGTATTTTTTTGCATGTACCGCGGTTGTCGACCGCTGTTGGGTAACCGGCGTTTGTTAAGCACCACTAGGACACCGCGAGTATGACTGTGTAGTCATAATATGCTCAGCGGGTGGACCGCAGCCCTGGCGGTGTCGGCCCATACACCAACATTGCTGTGGCGGCACTTGACTCTTCTGACATATTAACTCGAAATACGGCAGGGTTCTCGGGCAGTCAGACCACCAAAAACGTAATCAGGCCCTCAGATTCTGTTCGCATTTTTAGGTAATGAAAGTGCCAGAGAATTTCATACTGTAGCTGAAATAGTAATGATAAAGCATTCTTCATTGACAATACATCAGAGGAGAATTCCAACCCCTGTGCACAAAAAGCAGATTTTGTACTGAAAAGAAATAGAAATAAAAAAATGAGCAATATCAATACTTCTTATTTGTAAGAAATGTTTTGTAATGTGTGGAAACTTTGAGAATGTTTGTTAACATGTTTAAGGTGTGTGAGTTTGCCCCAAGGCGTCTGTTTGCTCTAGCCCTTTTATGATCTCACATGACATTCATGCCATTATTCTTCATGCACAGAGGACAGTATATATTAAAAATATTTTAATCATCCGTTATGAGGGGCCTTGTGTTTGCTATGCAATAAGTGTGTTTGAAGATTGTTAGAAGTGCTTTTACAGTTTGTGGCTTATATTGGCACATTCACAATTACTTCTTTAGTTGAACATAGGCAAACAACCTGGATTACAGAAACCACAATGAAAGGGCCTGTTGGGGGTCAGCAGACCATCATGTTTGATTGCTTTTTTAATGACAGGGGCAAAATGAGTCCTGGGTTGCTTGTATTCTGGTTAAGGAGGACCTGGCTTGGCAGTTTGTTCTTGACTGTTCCCATTAGATCAGGGTCAAGACTGATTTGCATATAGCTGGGTCCAAACTGAGGTGGCATGGTGTGCAAAATAATGATGGATTGGGATGTGGCATGAGTAATTACCTGTGGCTGAGATTAATTCAAGCAATCCATCCATCACTATTTGTATATTTTTTAAAACTTTCTAAAAGAGGCATTTCAAAATGTAAAATCTGATGTTACCATTAAAGAGGATTTTTAACTACAAATTCATAGATACCAAATATGAAATTCTTATCTATTTCCAATCAAATGTTAGCATTAGAGAACCCAATGTTATCCTATGTGACTGGTAGGCCTCATAGAGGTGAAAAACGAATTTCAGAGTTTTTCACTACCAACACCCATAAAACTTAAAAGTACATGTCCAACATTTTAATTACAATGCACTCTGCATTATGGGCTACCTAGGGCCTACCTTAGCAGTGACTTACATGCAATAAAAGGGAGGGTGTTATATTGCCGAGTCAAACTAGTAGTTTTAAAGCTGTTTTCAGGCTGCAATTGTAGAAGTGGGACATGTTTTAAGGGGCTACTTAAGTGGGTGGCACAGTAAGTGCCGGAGGCCCACTAGCACCATTTAATTTTTTGGCCTTGAGTATATGGTATAGCACTCTGCAAGGGACATATAAGAAAATTAAAAATGACAATAGGGTCGAAGTCAATTTTACCATGTTTGAAGGAGAGAGCACAAGCAATGGCTAGCAGTCCTAAGGACAACTAAAACAAATTCAGCAAAAAGTGGAGGGTAAAGGCAAAAACAGATGGCTTTTTGACATAGGCATAGTGCTTTAAAATCAATCTGCTTGTTTACCAGGAGCCAATGAAGTTTCTGAAGCTCATTGGAGATCGGGCCTTTTTCTTCAACTCAAGTACCAGTTTGTGGCAGTATTCTGTACTATTTGTAATCTCTGTAGCAATAATTTAGGAAGCTCAACAAAAAGTGAGCTGCAGTAATCCAAGCAAGAGAATATTATTTAGCTAATTATTGTTATTCTGGAAGTAGCAGGAGGGAGTATGATTATTATTGTAATCACTTTTAAGAAGACTATACATGTTGAAACCGGTTTGCTTATGTGAGTTTTGAATAATAAATTGATGTCAAATAAGACTTCAAGGTTTCTTGCTTGTAGGACAGGCACTGGAAGGTGTCTAAATCAGTTGTTCTCCAGGCCTGGCTCCATTGTGCCTTATTCCCAAAAAACACCAAGGGCCTGATTACGATGTAGGTCGGAAAGCCTCTGACCGCTCGTCTGTGGCTTTCCGACCTACATGGTAGGTTTACATTCCAACTGCTCAATTATAATGTCAGCGGTCGGAGTGTAAACCAGCCTGGGAAACCGACTGGGTTCCGACGGGCTCAAGGAGCCAGTCGGCCAGTCGGAAAAGCCACATAATCCCTTTAGAAAGGCGTTTCCGCCTTTGGGATTATGATGGCACTTTCCGACAGCAGTTCCATGTCGGCATTTCCGACATGGAACTTGTGTCAGATAGTGTCTTTGGGGGCCCCTAGCAGGGACCCCTACTCCCTTGGCCCTCCTGTTGAAGCCCTGGTGGGCACCTATGGTGCCCCCCTCCACATCGCTGCACTGTGTGGCAGGCACCCTGAGGTGCCTGCCACATGGTGCAGGGATGTGTAAAAAGTCCCATTTCTCAATGGGAGCTGGTGCTGCGGGCGGTTTCTGCCCGCAGCACAAGCTCCAGTTGAGAAATGTGAGTTTGCGATCACACCATGTGCAGTCGCATCGTGATAAGGTGTACGGAACCGTGACTTATGGTCAGTCGGTTCTCACACCGAGATGGTGTCGGGCGGACTTTCATAGGCCCCTTATTCTCGGGCTTCCCCATTTACCAAAAGGGAGTAGTTCCTGGTCCATTTTGCTACTTTTGTTAAGTAACTGGACAGTTTCTGTCGGTCTCTGTCTAATCTCACAACCAGTTTTATATCATCAGAATAGGCACAGGAAGACATGTCCAAAAGAGTAAATCAGCCTTATTCAAGGGGAGGTATAGAGGTAAAACAGGGTCGGACTTAGTGCTGATCCCTGAAGGACCCCAACTTGTATCTGTTTAAGATGGAAGTTGAGGTTTCCAAGCTTACTGTTTGCTTGTGAACAGACAGGAAGGAGGCAAAGCACTTTAGTGTTAATCCTGATAACCTTGCATCTTTCTGTTGCTTCAAGAGAATACCATGTGAGATAGTATCAAAGACAGCTAAGCATTCCAGGAGTACTATTACTTGCATTCCCCATGATCCAAGAACTCCTGTATCTCATCGCAGCTTTGACAAGAGTGGTCCTGGTGCTAAGCGACTTCTGAAAACCAAACTGAGCCTGATGTAATGTGCCTTGAGTCTCTAAGTATTGCTGTCTCAGTAATTTGTACTTAGTAGTCAGAGCATTGAGATAGATTGATAATTTTACCATGATCTGTGAGCTCGGAGATGACTTTTAACTATTGCTTCCTTCCACAAAGGAGAGACAATCCTCTCCTCCAAAGGGAAGTTGCAGAGTCTAGTGACAACTGGAATAACTGTATTTGTCAGATTTATTTAGAAATGGTAGTACACATGAGTCTTTTGGGGAAGCAGAGGTAATTTTCCCCCATTTTTGTTTAATCTCTTCCTTCTCTACAGGCTGAAATTCGGCCCATATTATTTCTGCCTGTGTGTCATCATTTCTCCTTGCATAATAGAGAACACTTCCTAATTTGGATACAATTTTTACAATCTTCTATTCCAAATAATGAGCTATGTTTTCACACAGTCACTGTGAGGTTTTATGTGGCCAACTGCTTCTTCTTTGGAGTCGATCCCGAACTGTCAAGCCAGGTACGCCTAGACGTGGGTCCTGTTCTCACTGTGCCACTGGAATCAAGCTATACCTTGCTTATGAGCCCTCCTCATGAAGAAACTAGTCCAAGTTTGCTTGTATTCCAGTTCAGGGAGGACCTGGCTTGGTAATGCCGGCTGGACTATAACCATTAGAGAAGGGTCAAGAATGATTGGCATATGGTTTGGTCCAAACTAAGGTGACATGGTGGTCAAAAATGGATGGATTGGGATGTAGCCTGAGTATTTGACATTGGCTGAGATTAACTCAAGCATTCCATTCATCATCATCATCAAATCACTTTATTCGGTTTTTACAAAAAAACATTAAAGTCAAATAAAGACTATATATACAAAAAGACCTATCATTAAAAATGTCTACCAAATGACATCAAATACTATATACAAAGATAAAATATGCTGTTATAAAGTGTGTATATAATATATGTTTAAAAAGGGTAAAAGATAAATAGAACTAGGTACAGAATAATAATACTTTCAGGATCACATCTCGGCCATCCCTTATATACCTTTAACTGTTAGTCACAGCTGGATCTGAGCCTAACAGCAGATGTTGGAAAACTAAGAACATGAAAATCAATGTTGCCGGATAACATTTGTAAAACAAATATAAGTGGGGTGCACCTGCCTGAACTTGAACTTTTTCAAAATGGGAATGATAAAAGTCTTCTGGGGTAACTCATTATAGCTACAGAACATTACAGAATAGAGCATGTCCTGTGGAGATTTACCTTCACAGCCAAAGGACATTAAGCTCTGACACCTGCTACACTCACGTGGCTGCGCGAGGAGAAGATAAATGAGATCAAAACAGAACCTGGTTAGTAAAAAATGGTTGTAACCGCCTAATGGACCTAGAAGGTATGGCTCTGTGCCTTGCATGGTTTTCAGGATGATAAACCTGCGTACACTAGACTTGCTTAGCTCCCGATATTCCCTATCTAGGGTCCGCTGTCTAAAAAGGACACCTTTGCCCATCCCAGATCCTTCCTGTTCACCGGTTCTGGATTGGAAAATAAGTCAGCTCTTCCTAGGCTCGAAAAACATCCCTTAATATAATTGAGCGAAGGGATATGGTGGGCATGGTCAAGGGACATGCAGTCCTTCAAAATCAGTTTGTTTAGAGAGGTCCCCTGGCTAAGCCAGATGTTTAACCACAGAGAGAGGGTGCGAAAAGCCAGTAAATCAGACAGATAAGCCACTCCTCACCTCTTCATGTACCGATAAAGTTGAGGTTCCCTGGGGTACACTTAAATGCCATCTCAATAAACTATTTTCGACTACTTGTTGTAATTCCTCATGAGAAATGTAACCTCAGATTTCACTGCCATAGGACACCTTGGCCTTGCACTAGGCCCTATATATCTGCAAGAGAACCCCAATCGGTCTCTTTCCTAGTCTTGAGGCAAAGTTAAAAATTTGCGGTATTGGCCCATGCTAGCTCTCCTTTCATTCTGTTTTTTAAGGGATTCCAATTCATATTTTCATCTAACAGAACCCCCAGATAGGAAAAAACATCTGTCCGGGGGACCTGAAAAGATTCAACCTGGAAGGGATAAAACTTTCTTGAACGGGGTCCCACCTGCATCACCTAGGAATTCAAATTATTGATCAGCAGGTCCTGTTCCTCCATAAATGAAGCAAAGGAATTGAGCAGAGTCTGCAGCCCCTCGCGGTCTGGGCCATAAGTACAGCGTCATCTGCATACAGCAGTACAGGCAGACCACGCTATCCCACCCAAGGATAATCCACCTTAGACTCCATCAGTACCTTCTCCAAATTGTTTATGTATAAATTAAACAAAAATGGGGCCAAAATACATCACTGCCAGACTCCTCTTTGTATTGAGAACTTGCGGGTAACCTTAAAATCTTGTGTGTATCGAACCTCATCCTTTGTCCCACAGGAAAAGGACGATGTCTCTGTCCACCCGATGGACAACATGGTCTGCCAGAGCTTAGTTCAGTTAACGCAATCAAACGCAGATGACAAGTCCACAAAAGCCAGATGAATAGTTCCAGGGCGGGCAACCGTGTACTTATTAAGGATCAAAAACAGATTTAGGCATTAGTCCACGGTCGACCGTCCTGGACGAAAACCATACTGGACATCTGATAGGATGTTATTAACCTCTGCTCAACAGGCCAGCCGGTCTAGTAGGATACGTCTGATCACCTTGACCACTGAGTCCAACAGAGAGATCAGCCTATAGCAATGGGTACTATCTCTATTTCCCTTTTTAAATACTGGGACAATGGTGGATACAGCCCAGGAACCGTGGGGACCGTCTCTCACCACAACATTAATAATAGCTGTGCGTGCTGGTACCCCCAAATTCAGGTTAGAAATATAATGATCGGGAGGGATCCCATCGGGTCCTGGTGCCTTATTTCTTGACATCCTAACAATGCCCTTCCTCCCTTCTTCAGTTGAAAATACCATGTCATATTTCCCTTCACCTGCTCCAGTAACTGTAATCTCATCAGGGGGCACTGAAACATTTTCTTGATATGGTGCACCCATTTGTCCTCTGTTATGTGGGCCCCAAGGACATTACCAGTTTCCTCTGCTAAAAGGGGACTATTTAAGATGCTCCAAAACTTGGAGCTTCTCTTCAAGGTGCTTGCCTCAATAAGCTCACTCCATGCCTCTTCCTTCAGCACAGCCTTACGTCTTACTAGTTCAGCTTTGTAAGACATACGACAGATCTTTATTAAGGCAGTATCCCTCGGTGTGTGGCCTAGTGCCTCCTCCAGCTTCCTAGATGCACAAGAGCAGGCAGTGTCAAACCATCTGGGGGCCAGATCGGAAAATCACCAAGCTGGGGCATTGAGAAGATCTGTTATGGTGCTAGAGATGGTGCAGATAGCTAGCTTCTTCTGGCACAAGGCAGATAATGATACATGAAAGGAGTCTGGGATTATCTGAGCCCATTTTAACCTTCTGCCCCCATCTGTGACTTTCAGTAACCCCTTGCTTCCTACCCCTTAATGGGCGCTAATAGTGGCCAGCTGATTATGGCACATAATGGATTATGATCACTATATATACTTGCCTTAATAAAAAGTATGAGATCAAGTAAAAACAGATGTTGAAATAAGAATGAAATCAATAAACGAACCACATTACCTCCCTGAGAAAGAGGGGTTAATGTCCTTCCTAGCAGGGTCCATTTTGCATATGGCCAATGTTAAATCAAATTCATTCACTAGGGCATTAAGGGAGACGCTCTGGGTGTTATGTTCAAAATGGATACCCTTCAGACATGGGCAACCCAGATCTCTGAAACCCGTTACCCTGGGGTCCCCGCACAAATGGATGTTAAAATATCCGGCAATCATTAAATTATTATAATCTAGTGTACTCTGGTTTCTTAAAAACGAGCCCAACAGAGATATGTTGCAAACGACCGGGGAAGAGGAAGTAGCGTTATAAAAATTCAAAAGCACCAGATAACATGACCCACTACTAACTGACAAAGTTTGCAAGCAAGAGTCTGGTGTGGGCAACACAACAGCTCTACATTCTATTGTTAAAGAGACATAAACCACCAGACCCCTTATGGTCTTCCTGACCTCGAGGGGGTAGCAGGAACAAAAAAGGCTTATATCACCCATAGGAAAACTGTTCTCAGTGGCCCACGTTTCTTGTAAACAAATCACATAAAACTTTTTTATAAACAAAGTCCATACGGGATCTGAGAATTTGTTTGCCAAACCAGCTATGGTCCAAGAAATAAATTTACAGTCCTTTCTGACCAAGGAACCACAGCCTAAAAAGGAGACCATCAGTCATGGGAGCGGGTATCACTGATTCTGCAGGGGCTGCCCCTGGCAGTCAATCACAATTGTCCATGGATCCGAGGTGCAAAGCTGTTGAAGAGGGGTATATGGGAGGCGACCATCTGCCGGCCATCCTGGAGCTGCTTAGGGTGTCTTTTAGTACTCCATCCAGTAGACAGGGGTCTGTAGAAGAATCCCAGGGGGCACAATGGTCAAAGGAGGGCCAGAGGGGTACTAGATGTGGTAGAAAATAGGATCCTTTCCACAACATGGGGTCTATTAAAGTTAATATTAACACAGTCACCTTCACAATTCTTTTTGGACCTCCCTAACCAGTGAACTCTACTCACCATGTTAACAAACCTTTCTGCCCTGAGTCCCCATGTTGTGTTGCGGGTCAACCAATGCAAAACTTTGTTCTTCAACTGGGAAAAATCTTCTGAAACTCCCGGTGAAAATGCTGGTACATTCCCCAAAACCACTACATGCGGTGTAGATTCAGGTGGGAGGTGTAAGGTAACTGGGTTCTGCTTGAAGCAACCCCGGCCCCCTGACTTGAACTCTCCTCCCCCTGTTTAGGTATTTCTCCCCCATTATAGTTTCTCAGGCTAGGAAGCTCAAACAAAGAACCCCCTCCTTCTGACCCTGTTAATGGGACGGCTAAATTCCGTGGGAGCCGTGAAGGCCATGGAAGATGAGTGACACTATCCAATACGGGTTTTTGTGGTATTGGCTTCTCCTTTCTCCTTGTGCATTGATCACCAAGGTTAAAAGCCTCACTGCTGGCACAACCTGTAAGTGCCACGGATTTCACATGAGGTGCTTTCTCCCACAGTGAAATATGCTGGTTACGTTTGAGAAGTTCTGATACTATGGATGTTAGGCGTTTCATGAATGGATCTAGTTTCAGGTCCAAGGCGGCCTGTAGAGAATCCAAAAAGATTCCATCATAGCCACCATGTCTGATTTTCCAAAGGCTTGGGCGTCATGTGCCTTTTGCTGCATGCCCTCAGCTCTCGGGCGCTTGGCTTTTCCCCGATGAAGGAGAACTTTCTTTTGGCACAGATCCGGCTCCAGCACCAGCTCCTCCTCTGCTCCCCCGACTGGGGTTGATGGATGAATGGCCGGTGCCTTAGCAGAGCTACTGTTTCCCTGCATGTGAGGAAAAGAAGATACAGCCATGGAGACAAAGTCACAAGATACAAGTTGGCCAGATACACAGCCAGGCGTACAACCGGTGTCTTGCATCAACAATGAGGAGGATGATCCTGGGACAGATTCAGTGAGTAACAATGCTCTCAAGGGGCTAGTAAAAAGATGATTTACAGGGGAGGGAGAAAGACACCGGGTCACTAGCTTGATCTCCTTCTCAAGAACCCCAGCCACCCTTTGCAAAAAGGAGTCCATGGCGATTACAGTGCCTGCAGAGGCCTTAGGGACCAACATGAGCACTTTACGTTTTCCCATGACTGGCCAATGCTATCATGATGGCTGCTGGGTGCTAAGATGAGGTCAGTGAAACTGCTGACTGGGACTGTGATTGTGGTGATAACCTAAAACCACCAAAAACACAAAACCCAGAACGTGCTAGAATAGCATGATTGGGCCTTGTACCCAACATAGATTGTTGCAAGCAGGAAGACCAAAAACTCAAGAAAAAAAATGGAGCTGCTTCCTACCTGCTCATGTTGCGCAGTCCGTGTACTCCCCAAAGAGCCTTTCAGATTTAACGGCTAACTGCTGTGTCGCTACGGGCCCGTCTGCTGAGGAAAAGAAGAGCCAAATACCGAAAGACCAAGAGGGGGTCCTGGCCCGGGCTCCTCCGGTCTCTGATGGGCACAGGAGGTCACCAGGCACTCTGAGTCCCTTGCCAACCAAAGTCGCCTCCAGCACACAAACAGAGTTAGACAGCATCATTCCATTCATCTGTTGTTGCAGTTGACACCCTAAGTGCAACTTGTATGCCCAGATGTGGGTCCCATACTTTCTGTGCCACTGGAGTAAAGTAATAACTGGCTGATGACCCCATAACAAGGGCGAAACCCACCCTGGGTTGCTTGTATCCCAGTTCAGGGAGGACCTGGCTTGGCAGTTCGTGTGGACTATTCCCATTGGCGAAGGGTCAAGACTAATTGGCATATGTCTGGGTCCAAGCTAAGGTGACATGGTGAGCAAAAAGGGATGGATTGTGATGCAGCCCTAGTGATTGACAGTTGCTTAGATTAATTCAAGCATACCAGCCATCACCTTGTTGTTGTTTCAGTTGATGCCCTAGGTGCAACAGGCATGCTCTGACGTGGGTCCCATGCTCACTGTACCACTGGAATCAAGTTTTACCTGGCTGATGAGCACATAACAAGTGCAAAAACCATCCAGGCTTGCTTGTGTTCTGGTTCAGGGAGGACCTAGCTTGGCAGTTCGGGCTGGACTTTTCATATTGGAGCAGGGCCATGATTGATTTGCATGTCACCATACTGCAGCTCCCAGCCATGCCCCCACATTCATTGTTCGTATTGAATATTCTAAAAATCCATTCCTTTTGTCCTCTCTTGTGGTAGGGCTGGTCCAACCAGATGTTCATTATCAAGATGCTGAGTCTTGTATCTTCTTAAGTGGGTAACAATTCTGCCATTGTTCCCATTACCATTAAACTATTTCTGAAGTTCCATTCAATAGGAAAAAAGAATGATGACTACTTGAAAGAAAGAGTTTCCAAACTCGCGAGTGGCGGAGATCTCCCTGCGGTAACGTAAATGGAAAAAGATTATTAAACTTGAACAAAAAAGTAAAAATATTTTTGTTAATATTAATAAAATTAATTTTCAAAATGTGTTTTAAATGTTGTGCAAAATACAAAATGCAAAAAAAGATGCAGCACTATTGCTTATCTTTGAATTAAATATTTTCCTATAGTAAATAATTTTAAAAATACAAAATAATAAAAAGTATTTTTCTGGAATTTATGTTAAAAATAATATTCCCACCGAAGTAAAAAATACATATTTGAAAATACATAAATAAATATTTTAATAAGTATAAAAATGTATGTTTAGAATTTATTAAACACCATTATTAACTATGCTATGCAGATTTTTAATTTTAAAACGTTATTAAACTAATATATATTAAATTATGTGTTATATTTAGACAATTTTTTAACATTAAGTAAGAATTATTTATGTTTTAAAATTGTTTAAATAATTTAGTTATATTCAATTAAATACTATTTCTTTTGGGGTTATTAAAATATTAAATTAGATTATGTTTTATGTTTAGACAGTTTTTTAACATTGAATTACATTTATTTATATGTTTAAATAGTTTAATTTAATTTAAGATTATTTCAAATGGGCAATTACGGTAAGTTCTTGTCCCCATTGACTTCTATATGAGGGTTTTGCAGTTCCAGTGGCTATCCTAGAGTATGAGTGATCCCGAAGGGCTCATCAGGCAGTAACTCAAAGAAGGAGCCAATAAATGTGGGGTTGGGCATACCACCACACATTTTTTCACAGATGTTAAATGTAGTGCCTGTTATCAGTCACTGTAGTGTTGAAGTGTTCCCCAGTGCTGTGTATGCCTGGACAAATGTTTCTGGAGTATTACCTTCAAAGACAGAGAGTAATGAGTCTCTTTATTGTTGCTTGGAAATGTTGCACAATGTCTTTTTAGGTTAAGTACCACATCTAATACGCAGGGGCAGTCACATGGACTGGTCAGCCGGTAAATCTATGGAGAAGACAATCAAAGAGGGGTGGAGAGCCCACTGCCTAGCAAAACAGCACACATTCTCCCTGAGATCTATCAAGCATGGGACTTGGTGTAGGTAACAGGAGGGCACTTTACTGATCTAACAGGCATAGATAGACATGACTGGTATCATTCACTGCATTTACCATAATGGATCTTTTAGTTTTGAGTGCCCCGGGGAGGTGGCCGTCTCCGGGGTTAGGAAAAGCCTAGGAGTGGGGCCACATGAGCCCCTCCTTGTTTACCTGAATGCCCCCGGGATTTGGCCCACCTAGGGGCTTAAGAAAAAGACGTGCTGGAGCATGCATGTCTTTTTTTAAAAGTTTGCCATCAATTCGCGATTATCTCAATTTCACAGCAATTTGTTTAAAACAAAATGCTTTTATGGGGTGGCAGGGTGCCAGGGGGACCCCAGAACCATGGCTTGGGGGGTCAGGGTATTCCTACCCTGCCTCTTTTTCTTTACTCTAACATTTGTTTGGGTGACTCGGTGAATCTCAACATGGCTGCCAACACTTCCTGGTTGAAATGTTGGCAGCCAGTCAGAGCGGTGCTTTTTCCTGCACGAGCTCCTCTTTTTTTGCAAAGGCTTCGCGACCAGAAATATACTTATCTTTTTCTTCTTAATATTCTGAAAAAGTTAACAAGAAGGACAATACGATGTGCCAAGCTATCCTGCTGTTGCATCTCCTACAGGACCAGGTCAAGAAGGAGTGTAAAGGTTCACCCTGCAGAAAAGACCTTAATCCTTCACTTGGCTTGTAATACGAGGCTACAAAATGACATCACCACGTCCTGAGAGTACATCTGTGCCACAGGATACAAAAACATTCTGCCCACTTTAATTTCTTTTTTCTGAAGGGGATGTTTTAAAATACAAGAGGTGGATTGTAGCGAAAGCAGGAGATGCAGTTCTGAGGTGCCGCCTTCAACTTCCAGAGAGGGCAGTCTTGTCTCACAGCAACCAACAACACCATCAACCAGAACACCGGCAACAACAGCAACAGAAGGCCCATACCCAACCTCTCCATTGTGTTAGTTTCAATTGGCAGGGCTCAAGTCCAGTGCAGACACGATTGCAAAACAGGTTAAGCAAGTGGAAGCACCAATGACCATCCACATGATGTTCCAGGAGTATCTGGATGAGCCAAAAGAGGTCTATGTGGATCAAAATCCTTGGAAGTATTGGTATGGGAAGATGTGCAAATGGCCAGAGCTCAGCAAGCTGGCAAAAAATGTCTGACTTGTCCTGCCCATAGTGTGTCTGCTAAGCTTGCATTCAGTGCAGCTGGTGCAGTTGTTACAGTGAGAAGGAGCAGTCTCTCATCTTAAAACATGGAGATTGACTATGATCAAAATGAACCAACATTTTATATCACACAATTACACTGTTCCTGAAACAACACAGAGGAGGATTAGGGGGATTGGTCCAAAATTTAATCAAATGTGTTAGCCGATCAACTTCTGGGTGAGCCACTTGAGTTTGAGGACAAACTCTACTCCCGGACTAAGTATGCCAGTGCCCCTATAGAACTTGTTAGTTGTTTCTCGTTGAACTTCTATCTTTGCACAAATTGTAAAAATAGCTATTAGAACATTATTATTTTTGCGTCAGATTTATGCCACCCCACCATTTTTTCAGTCACATATATTGCCGGATTGCAGTTGGACCAGTGTGCATTAAAGAAGCCTCCACAATTCCTTCATGGCATTGGAGACAATGCCTGCCCCCTCCCATGCCTATTGCTTATCCCTTTTGTAGCACTTAGCACTCGAAGGTCTGCCCCAGAAGATCGTTGATATACAAGACTGCCTGCCAATAGCAAATTCCAATGTGTTGCCTGCATCAAAGATGAATACCTAATAAGTAAACTAACAGTGCTTGGATTGGAAGAGGTAACTCCAACTATTGCAACGGTGAGTGAGTGATTGTGTGAGTGATGATGATTATTCATGATTCATGTGGTGGCAGACAGTGAGGGAGGGTATTGAACTGTAATGTGGGAACTTGCCTGAGATGATTGATTTGCAATGTTTGGAGCCTGAGTGATGGGTGATCATTTTTTTTCCTGGAGGTGATTGCCATTCACAAACATACTTTTGATGTGTGATTTATTGAGGTGTGGCTTAATTTACATCATCAATGGATCACACACTTGTTGGGGGTGGATGTGGTGAAAGCAACATCAACTTACTGTGGAATCTTTTAAGCAATAGCCCACAATGGCCCAATTCCCGTTGTGTCATCATGTAGTACTCATGTGTCAATTCTTTGTAAACCTTTGATAAAATATAACCCACTAACTGAGTCTTTTCATTTCGATTTAGTTGACGACGATGGATAATCAATCATTCAGATTATTACTACAGTTGGAGCTTACCTGGGTGGAACTGGAAGTGGGACCTCGCTTGTGAAGCCTTCCCTGTTATTACTTCATCTATATACAGGTAAGACAACTAGTATCGAGTGAAGTGAACTACTTAACTTAGCATATAAGCAACTAACTGCTACTGTTGCTTATCTAGGTTGTTGTAGACAATATAGGTCATGGCAGCATTCCCCCTAATGGTCAAGATAGTTACGGAAGTATAACTCTATAACTAAGCGCTACACTCTCTCTTACAAGCACATAAACAGGCTGCATAAAAGCTGAAGGCAGCAGTGCAAAGTAAAAGTAAAACAAACTACTTCAGGCATAAATTTAGTTGAAATAAATGTTTTCCCCTTTATTTCTTTAGAAAGAATCCCACCCTCTCCACCCACACAACCTGCCCACCCCTCTCCCCAAATAAAACTAACCCAAGCCCCAATGTACCAAAATTCAAAATGTCCAAAGAAAGTTAAGCTCAGTCCCAACTCCCTTCCCACCCTTTCCACGCAGTCCCTCCCATCAAAATAATACATTTAAAAAAGGGATAGAAAAAATGTTTAAAAAATGTAGAAGAGGCCAATGGTGTCGGTCCGGAGCTGGTCCAGGCTCTGCACTATTGTGGTGAGCTGGGTCTTGATGGAGTCCATCTGCTGCTGGATGCGGCGCAGCCATTGCCTGGTTGTGTTGTCAGTGTGAGACGGGGTGGCAGCAGTTCATGAAAGCTGGCAGTGATGCTGGTGATGGCATGGCCTGGAGGCTGAGGGGGACCAGCTGTACAGGGGCCCGACTGAGAGGCACTTGTTTCCTTCTTCTCCTCTTCCAGGTCCAGCAGCCGCTGGTACTCTCACTGGATATGCTCCAGCCTCTGTCGCCACAAACAGGCCGCTATCCCCTGCATGGTAAGTTGTCCAGCTGGACCAGCAGGAGCAGCTATATTGAGAAAAACAAATGCTCTGAGCAAACAATTGTTTTAAATTACTGGGTGGCACAGTAGCAGACAATGCTGGTCCCCTATGCCATTGGAATTTGATGTGATTATGATTAGGAGAGTCACATGTCCGAATTTATGTTTTACCCACACATGCCTTGCATAAAAAGCACTGACTGTGTGGCAGAAAAGTATTTAAAGGCAGAATAACACCGGATTAAAAAAACTGTGATTTGATTATTTTTTTTCTAAAGGCTTTCCAAGTAACTACAAACAGACACTTTGAGTTGAAAAATAAATTACCTCTCATTTATGAGTACGGCAGTATGCACTATGGAGTACAAGTTGTGTGTTTTGCTAAAATAATGAATCCATGCTCTCATTGCTAGATAGTGCATCTGGTAGTTTGCTACTGTCTACATCTGGCGCAGCTGCAGTTGACAATTATCTATTTTTAATTACAATGGCCCTGCTCTTCCCCACATGCATTTCTCTTTCTGCTCGTATTCAAAAGTGGATAATGAATATTAAATAAGATACTACATCAAGCACCTCAAGTATGAAATGCGTATGTTAATATTATCCTAGTTGCCATAAGTGGAAGCTGGGGAAAATGATGGACTGAACCACAGAGAAAGGAACGGGCTATATAGATTGTATTTGGCTCATACCCATACACCAAACTTAACATCGAATCATGCACTTACTCCAAGTCTTCTCTGTAGCCCGCCTACCAGCACATAATATTTCCAACAAATTAATTCACTCGGCAGTAACCAAGGAAGGAAACTTGATGTGCTCTACTGCAGGGGGTAGGGTAGAGGAGTTAGACAGGTAAGGAAGAGCATTTTTGATATAGAATAGAGGGACCACTGCACTGATCATCGATTCGTCATCATTGGCTCATTCGGTCACTGTACAAGTCAGAAGGGAAAATCTGAACAGGTTTAAAATAAATCTGCTATGGGAAACCATTAAATTTATTCTGGAATCACTTCACTTCACATGGTTTAAAATGAAATGTGGCACGTGCCAAGAATGGATTTTCCACTTTGGTAGGCTGGGATGGAAGACCCTAGGAAAAAATAAAGGAGTGAAGTGCTAAGAGGTGACTGAGTGTGCAAAGGGAAACAACACACCTTGTGTTTTTGGTTTGCAATGCATTGAAAACATTGTAAATGCTGCATTAACTGAAGAAGATGCACATTGCACAGCCAACACTGCAATCAGGAATTGACCTATACTACTCTTTGGTCTTAGGTGGCAAACAAAATGCCATAGGAGGGGTGATAAATGATGGGTGGGATATATCTGGCTCACTTAACAAATACAGCGAGTAAAGGGAGTAGAATAAAAATTAAAAAATATCCCCACTTTGACCCATAGCTTTGATAACCCTACATAAACAAAGTAAGCAAAGTCAGTGATCAGCATGCTTTTATTCTAATTCACCCATAGCCACCATGATTAAGCTTTACATTCTCTCATCCAGTCTTTCACCAAAATTTCCAATCCATTATCAATACATTCAATTGTACACACTTTCTTCTAACCATCCTTTTGCCTATCCCTTCCTTTTTAACCACCCACCACCCTTTCACCCACCCACCCTTTCACTCATATACCATTTCCTTTCTTTTAACTTTCTGTTCTTTCATGTTTACCTCAAGCTATCATTATGTGTGCTTTTGGTGAGTTGCAGATAGAAGAGGCCATAATCTCAACCACTGCTGCAGCTGGTAAAGCTGGGGGTTTACGGTCACATGTTGAGTTGATGACTATCTGGTACTAGCTAGTGAGTATAGAAATTGCAAGAATTTATGTGACTTACCAGTGTCCATCCCTGCTGCTACTTCTCCCCCTCCAAATTACTCGACTGCGTCTCCTCCTGCAGTGGCACTGGAGCCAGCATCACTGGCATTCTGTGCGACTAGAATGGAGCATAATACATATTTTAGATGCCAGATAAGCCACCCCAAATACAGCTGCAATACAGCACTACAGTTTGGTTAGCACTGCAGTATCTTCTAACAAAAATATCACTCTGAGCATTTGAGTGGTTCATAAACTTAGAAAGGCCAGGGTGGAATAATGGTTAATGAAAGGCATATAGTGTTGGTTGACAAATGCAATGGGAATGGGACCTCAAACCTTTTTCCAGACATGCCTCACTGTCTTGCAAAACTGCGGGTATACTGTATAAACGAACGTGACTGCAGCACACTACATTGGGGTGGTGTTCCATGATGACCATGGCCTCTCTCGTGTACTCAACTGTTTTAGAGCACGAGCAGGAAAAAGAAAGCCTTCTCAACAAACATGCATGGTGAATTTTATTTAGAAGACTAGCTTACTTGAGTCTGCAATCTTCACGGTAGACAACACCATTCCAATACACCAAGATTCTATTGCAAGTCCACAACAATCATAAAACCCAACCTTAGGGAAATAATAATAATAAATATTAGGACTTACTGTGGTCACCAGAGCACTCGGCAGCCGCGCTGGTAGTCAGTGCTGGCTGACCAGCTACTCCTGGACCTGTCTCCTGAATGTTCCTCTTCTTGCCCTTGGGTGCTGATGTAAGAAATTAAGAAGATAAAAAAAATAGATTAGTGATTGAGTTAATCTCCATAAATTTTTTATGACAGGTCGAACGCAGTCACATAGTACTTCTCTAAAACAGATCGCCTATAGTACTAGTTTTGTCTCTAGTCTATCGACTATCATTGAGTTGCCATACTAATCCTGTCTTCCAAATTTCCTTTACAAAAACTACATTTGGAGAGAGAATGCACTACTCACTGATATCACTGATTCACTATAGTGACAGGAGAACAGTCTGCAGTGGCTTCTTAATTAATCAGCCAAAGCGAGCTCCAATGATGAGTACGATAAGGTAGCGCTGAGCACCTGCCTAGCAGTAACTAGAAACTGGATCACAAATTAATATACCAACATAAACTAAACGTAAATTACCTCTTAGTGGGAGCAGCATGTTATATGGAAAGAAAATGTTAGCATTGTAAAACACAACAAATAGTTAATACTCACCGAGCCCCGGAATCTCAACACCTAAAAGGATGAGCATGCCCTGTTTCCGGTCCAGGATGTCCACCCAGCGGTGCATCAGCTACTGGACGGTGCGCTGAACATGGCTGGTGCACCGCATGCACCAGCGCACTCTTCCCCAGCAGCGCTGACACTCCCAAAGGGGTTATCTGCTTCTGAGCCTGCCGCCCACTGCCAGCATGGAGGGGAGGTGGTGCTACACCAAAAAAAACAGTGCTGCCACCTCCTCCTCACCAAAGATCACCTGGGGCTGCACACTGGGGCGGCAGCTCCACCCACAACGTAGCCACCCTGCCTCTGTCATGGCACTGAATCGGTTCCGAAAAAAGAAAAGGACAAGGAAAGAAGAACGATAAGGAAGGGGAAATAAACAAAAAGTCATGAAAAACCAAAAGAAATCCCAAAAACTTAAAATACACAAACACAAAGACACACGTTAATATAAAAAATAAAAATGAGCGGCAGATTAGTTTTAAAGGGGGAGAATTATACAGATAAAGATACATTCCATTTTAGGCCCAGCAGCATACAGAGAGCAGAAAAACAAGATGGCCACACACATGCAGCCCGTATGGTGCTGTTTGTGCAAAATTTGCAATGCAAGAGCACACTTGAAAACTGCACGGTGCTGTTCGAAAACGATTTGAAATGCGAGGACGCACTCTGCGTTTCCATCACAACATGAACTGATGTATTTATGCATCATGATATCTTTGTATCACAATATTTTCTTTCCAATATTTCTTTTATCACAATATTAAAAACTCAATATTTTGTCCAAATACCTTTGTGCAAGATTAAGAAGGCTTTTGAGCAGGGCTAGTAGTGCTAGCAGCAATGTAAGGGAAAAGGTGGAAAATGAAAGGGCAGGAAAGCATATCACTTATTTAAATCATGTTTATTTTAGGGAGTTACCATGCTGTAAAGTTTTATTTTATTAGGTCCAAGTTATTATTAACTATTTTTGATTATTACACATTTACATTTATATTATGAATAAAAGTCTTACAATTATTTTAAAATAATAATCTCCACCAACAGACCAAAACGAAGTAGTAGCTTTACACTTGTAAATTCTGGTATCAGAGGCTCCAACTCCTCCTTGGTAAAATATACACATGTGAGTAAATAAACAATTGTGCATTTACTTATGTGAATCACCCTGATTTTCTTTAGAACAAGAGTTAAAACATTGTTATTCTTTCCTTTCTCTTTTTGTACATCTTAGCTTGGATGCTCTTTGAAGATCTCTAGCATATTAGGCACTTCACTATTGGAATAGATTAGAATGCAGTTAGCTTCCCAGAGTCTTCCCTCAATTGCAGTAATCTCTACTTCACCATTTGCAAATGCATCTGGTGGAATGGGATATTTCAACTGACCTTTACATCAACTTTTTAGCTACTGTGTATGGAAATGTTTTGCAACATGGCTTTACTACATGTATTTGGAAGGGCGAAGGATAGAGTTTCTATGGGCAGATGCCATGCACAATGTTGTCTACTGTCGTCATAGGACATATATGTTAGAAATCTGCTAAGATAAAATATGTCATTCAGTTGTAGTCTGACTTCACAGCCAATGTTTTTGGGCTGAATGACCCAGCGCTGCTTCCATCCACCAAAAATCAGATACTTTCATGGCAAACTGTTAAATAAGAGATTCAAAGAGTAGTGGGGGCAAATTCATATTCTTTGGGTTTTATATTTGTCATATGGCACATTTAGTTTTCACAAATAAATGTATGCAAATCAAAAAAAATCCAAGAGATTGTCTTGGGTGAGTTTTGTCATGATTCCTGGTATTACTACGTTATTCTTTCCATTATAAAAATTCCATAGAATAATTGATGATAGTAAAATGCATTACAGAACAGTTCATTTTGTTAAACCTGTGATTTAAAACTGAGAATAATATGATGTTAGTGCCCAAAGCATTTTACCAGTGGGCACGCATTCTTGGAGTACTTTGAGAAACATGGAGAATCATTGATTAATAGGTGTGCATCCCATCACCATAATTGTTTATTCATGAAATTTGCCCTACATATGGGATTGCACCCGTCAGTATAAAATGGAGTAAGAAGCAGATTTGGACGACATTGTTTATTATCCACACGGACGGCGAAATATCTGTGTTCGTTAAGCAAGTTGGTGTTGAAGAAAGATGATAAAGAACAGTAAAACACTTACTACTTGGCAATCGGCTTTAGTTACTGTTGGCAATATTTATTATAACGTTATCACAAAATGAGAAGCACTTAAAGAGACATTTGACAAGAGTTATTTTTTCCGTTTTTGGCTCCTATGAAGTCGTTGCATTATGGGAATTGCAGTTTATTTAATGTTTAAGCAATTGGGAAGTAGTTAGTTGGTGAGAATAGGCAGAGCAATGGGCCAATTGGGTGGGATTAGTGAGGGCGGGTATGGTTAAAATCAGGTGGGAGGAGGAGGAGGTGTGTTAACACTTTTTCGTATTGAGACGGGGACGAGATGTTTCTAACGGACACGGCAGGTATGTGGAAGGATATGATGTTGATTGTGATTGAGGGGAGAATGTGGTGATGTGTCAACTCATAGTGAAGTGGCAGTATGAAACGAGAGTGAAGGTGTGAATGATTATGCATGGTATTTAAATAAAAGGGGTTGTGAAGTGTGAGAAATTGAGAATTGATGCCAGGTTGAGTAAATAGGTGTATGCCGATGGGGCGTGGAGAGGAGAGGGATGTACGGGTAGAAAGAGAGCTGGTGTCGAGTGAATGCTTGGGTATGACACGTAATTACAGGGGAAGTGAGTTGTGGGAGATAGAGGGTTGATGTAAAGTCGAGTAAAGAGTCGCAGGCGAAGGGTTGTAGGGTGGAGTGGGATGGAAGTGGAGTGAGAGTTCGTCGGTAATGAACGCATGAAGATTGTTTGCGCAGTATGGGGCAGAGGGGAGTTGTTAATACTGGAATATGGAAAGGGGAAATGATTGCTGTGAAGGAAGAGAGTGAGCAAGTGTCCAAGTAGTTGCAGTGGTTGAGTAGAAAGAAGGGTTTGATAGGTGAATGGCGAGTTACCATTTAAACTGCTTTTGAAGGGGCTAATTAGAGGAATTTTGAGTGGGTTGTAATATAATATGGCTTTTGGAGAAACTGAATAATGTACTATGATGAAAGACAAAAATAGGTTGTACAATACTGGGCAAGTTGGTAATGGTTAAATGTTTTATTGTCATTTACAGTGACCCCGACGAAGGGCGCTTGTAGCCCGAAATGCATTGTTTTTTTAATAAACACTGCCTTGTGACGAACTTTGCATCTGTCATGTTCTAGTAAGAGGCCCGGAGGGGCACAACTCGAATATATGAAGCCTTGAAAATAGCATATTACTCCGCGTGTGGATGAAAACAGAGTTGGATAACACAAAGTGAGATTTAAAAATGATGGAATACTTGGAAGATAATGAGCAAATTGGAAGAAAACTTAAACAGACCGCCATGTGGCGCAATTGAGCTGTGCGATTGGTTTGGGGCGAGATGACGCCCCACTACGAACAGTGCCCAAAGCTTAGCCATAATACCTCAGTTAAAACAATCCATTTTGACACATCAAAGTATTTTCTTGGTACAATGAAAAATAAGATCATAAGTCCGTTCCTCTTTGCTTTAAAAGAAAGAGGGCTTGTACATTATAATAATAATTAATATATGGGTGTGATTTTAAATTTCAAAATGGCAGTATTATTTCTATGCTATAGTCCTACAGTTTATACAGAATACATAATATACAGAGATATTCATTCTTAAGTTAACCTCAAGATCAACATCACACTTTGAATAACGTCTCATGTTTTACCCAGAGATAAATTCTTAGGGGCTGATTACGATGTCAGGCAGAAAGCCTCCTCCCGACGGTCGGAATCTCCTCGACCGCATCAGTGCACTTCCGGCCATCTCGGTCGGTTTATATTCCGACCGCCCGATTACGATGTTTGCCGTCGGAACGTAAACCACACGGTCATTTCGACTTGGTTCCTTGCAGAGTATTTGTGTTGGTCAGAACCGCATCGTACACTCCTATGGACAGCATTTCCATCCTCAGGATTACGATGTCAATTTCCAACAGCCTTTCCTCACCGGCCTGTCCGACACGAAAAGGCTGTCCAAAAGTGACTTTGGGCTCCCTTCATCCTGCGGTCTCTGGTTGGGGGCCGAGAGGATACCTAAGGGACCCCCGCGTAAAACCCTGCACTGTGTGACAGGCACAATGGGGCGTCTGCAACAGGTGGAGGGTTTTACACACACACACCATTTCCCCATAGGAGCCTGTGTTATGGCCGATTGTCGTGCGTAACACAGGCTCCAATAGGAAACACTGGGAATCCGACTGAACAGTGTTCGGTCACATCGTAATGCGGCGGGCGGAACTGCAGACCGTGAGTCGGTCGGTGTCCATTCTGAGACTGAGTTGGGCGGAGGCTTTCCGCTCGACATCGTAATGAGCACCTTAATGTACTTGTTTCTGTTGCATTGTTAATTAAATGGTTATTTTGAGTTCCACTTTTTTGTGAAGACTTAGTCGATAATTTAAATCAAAACAAATATTGGGAAATAGCTCCAAATAGCTCCATTCCATTGCATTAGTAAAGGTAGAGCTAAGCTCTTCACAAGATAACCCCTGGTCACTAGTTGCCATTAAAATATCTTCAATATATCTTCAATATAACCATTCTTACTTCACAGACAAGGGTGGGCGGCAAATTCCGTTCCGCTCGCGGAACTTGCGAAATTTCGGCATTTCCGCGTTCGGCGCGGAACGCGGAAATGTCGAAACTTCCGCGATCTGCGGCGGAACGGAATTCGGGTGCAAGAAAGAAAGCACTGAAGCAGGTGCCCGAGATGAAGCTCAAATTCTGTAACGCATTAATCAGCACAAAAAATTCGTGAGCAAGGTTGAGGCTAAGCAGGAGTGCTTGCTTCCCATATCTACCGTCAAACATTAGCTGTAATCCCCGATGGAGGTCTTTGCATCCTTGATTTTCCCGAGCGCAATCCCCGTGTAGGTCCAGTGACCAGCAGGTTCTTCCTCCTCATCTGCTGCTCAGATCCTGCTCTGACCCTTTATAAACAAGAGGCATGTGAACAGGCCTAGAAGCCCCGCCCGTTTGCCCCCGCCCCACATACACTAGTGGTATGCACCATCTTCCCGCCCTTTCCCCAGAATGATGGACAGCTTAATCAAAGGACCCCGGCGCTTTCGGCGCGGTGGCAAAGTTACAGACACACAGGTCACTGGGGTTCTTCTGGACCTTTACGCAGCTGTAGTGTAGGAAAGGCACTATACATTTACCCAACAAGGTAGCACTTACCGATTAGCCAGTAGAAAGTACTCCAGTTGAGTAGAGGTATTGCACAAAACGGTGGCATCTTCGTGGATAAATATGCAGGGCAGGATTCAACGGGCGCAGCAAAATCTCCGTGAGCACGCGAAATTCCACGTGCTCGCGGAGATTTCTTGCCGTTTCGCGGAATTTTGCGGAACGCAACTCCGCAAATTCCGCCCACCCCTAGAAATTAGATAGCAGTATCCACAGTTACCCTGGAAAGGTTAAGTATACATCATTTGATTCATTATGGCACAAATACAAACTCAGGTTGCATGTGCATACAATTCAGGAATGGAGCGTTATATTATTGTGTTACTGAGCAACATTTGAATATAAATGTAGAGAAAATAAGAAGAATTTTGTATTTACATAAACTGTGTATAGAGTTAGTAGATGAATGTAAGGAATTGTCCTCCTGTACGGATCAAATTCATATAATATCAATTCATTTCAAATTATAAGCCCATTATAAAGCGAACAACATAGAGAGTATCTGTTCTTAGTATGGGAAATATTACTACAGGAATATTATTTTACATACTCTCCTCTGCCTTTGGGAATCAGCCCCAAAACATCTCTTAGCAAAGTCTATTAGTCTATTTCTACTAATTGTATGTGAATATTAAATATGTGGGGTAATTTCAGAAAGACATGTGAGATTACATGAAGAGTACTACAAAGGACCAGGAGCAGCCAGCGCCCTGCCAGCGTGCTCTGCCTGCCATGTTTTGCTCCGCGCTGCCTCAACGCAGCCTCACCCTGGATTGAGTTTTTTTTTTCTATTACGGCTGCTGCAGGTCAGGGAGAGACTTCAACGAGGGACTCCAACGCCGTGTGCCGAGTGCTTTGAAAGGGAAATCAGAAGCCAAGCATTGATACTGACAAAGCACTGGCGAGTGCGGCCGCTTTTATTTTTCCCCACGGAAGCAGCCTGGTGTGTCATAGACCAGGTGCGGTTTGTGGGAGGTGGAAGCGCAGGTAACGGTTGCCGGAGGTCGCAGGAGGCAGGACGGGAGCAGCAATTTTGGTGCTAATTGCAGCTGTTCTCGCCGCAGAAGTGGCGGCCTCCACACTGTTTTAGTGTTACTCCTGTGACCCTCGTGAAGCCTGCAACCCCCAGTGAAACCTGCTACTTGGTTAGTTTGTGGCAGCTTGTGAGCCAGGAGTATTACGGTGGAGCCGGAGGAACCCGAGGTTTATCCAGTGGAGACCTGTGTTGTATCCCTCCACGGCAACGGTAACGGCCAGTCTCTAAGGGAACTCCACCTACTGGGAGCAAGCTGGAACCTGACGCCCTGTTGGTGGGCAGCTGGTGGGCTGCTGTGCTGTGCTGTGCTGACATTTTTTCCTTGGAACTTTCCCGCCGCCCATCTGAGTCTGGT
This sequence comes from Calotriton arnoldi, assembly GCA_963921515.1. NCBI lineage: Eukaryota > Metazoa > Chordata > Amphibia > Caudata > Salamandridae > Calotriton > Calotriton arnoldi. The sequence goes on along the minus strand of CAWUFW010015044.1, from coordinate 336,871 downwards.
TGAGGCTGGGCTGGGCCACCCTATGTTTATCTGACTTTCATAATTACATCAACAAGGTACTGTCTAGTTTTATCTGATTTTTGACGATGCCGCCTGGTCCATCCAGTAAACGCAAATCAGGAGTGGGTGGGGGGTGGTGGGAACGCTTGATGCCTTTTTGTCAAGGGCTGAATCAGCGTTGATCCATGAGATCCAACTAACAGAACGCAGGCTATCTCTAGATTCCCTACTGCCCGTGACTAATGGTTGCATGGTCCCCCCGATTTAACACACATAGATACATCTCCCGCCCCACCGCCCTCATCTTCAAGCCAGTTCAGTCAGGGCTCCTATACCCCATTACCAGATATTTCACTCAGCCTAGACACTAATCCACGCACATCGATGGTTTCGGCAGGGGCAGGGCAGCAAAGCAGGTTGAGAAAGGGGAACCACCATTGAAGAAAAGGAAAGGTCGGGGTCCAACTAAGGCTATTCCTCAATCCTCATGTGGAGTCAAACGGAAGGCTGCTACGAAGGCAAACGAAGGATGAAGACAAATTACCATGGCTACTAACAACGTCGTTAGCCCACTCACCCCTATTGAGGAATCCCTCCATACACGGATAGTGCAGGGAATTTCAAACCTCCTTGACCCCTGATGCAAAAACTGAGCCAGATTGAGGAAAGACTTACAAAATTGGAGCAGGTTCTGTCTCCCTCTACATCGAACTGTGCTGGAGTACGGACGGATGTTGGAGGTGGCCCTTCTCTGGGGGAAGGGGAGGGGCCGGAATAACAGGGGGATGCCATCAAGGCACGGAATCCCATCGAACCAGCCCCTGCTGCCAGTCATCATATCCCCTCGACCCAGGGAGGCCATAGTGTTCAGGGGTTGCTGCATGATTTGAGTGAAACACGCACACATTCTCCCAATCGACCACGTTCTGTAAGTACTCAGAGTACCCAAAGTGCTCCTAATTTTTACATCTTCCTCCGGAAGCTGCTCCCTACACTGTAGTCTTAGGTAATGTCCCTGGGCTAGCTCCGCAGGCAAATGAGGATTGGTCAACCTTGAGAAATAAGGCCTTATACCTTTTGAGTTTAAGGACGGGGATTAAAAATCGATTATTTAATGATTTTAAAATGGTCCGTAGAATACCATGGGTTGGGAGGTCCCAAAAGTCCCTCAGGGGTGATTGTGTGGTATTAAGCTTCAGGTCCCCCGGTCTGGTTCAGCAAATTTTGGAGAGGGCTGGGGACCTTGTTGTTAGGGATGACACCTCTGTTCTCCCTCTGGGGTACCTCTACCGACCCATCAATTCCATCAGAACGGTTGGAAGGAGTGGGTTTTCCCAAACACTTGGTCATACTAACCATCTTGTCCCCTTAACAACCGCTTTGATGTCCTCACCTCCTTAGAAGACATTGATTGACTCGCCGAGACCAACCGCACAGATTCATCTGGGTCTACTTTGCTTAGGGAGTCTGAGGCTGTTGGTAACTGCCCCCCATCTGTACCCCTCCCAATTGTCCCAAAAGAACTTGGGATATCACGACAGAGGGGGATGCTATACGTAACTACCCAGGCCAGCATGGGGGAGTATGCACCATCCAAATGAAACAGAGAATGGAAGGGCGGGTTGACCTGGGCGATGCCCACCCAGTAGGTTCCACCCTACCTATCTGTTATCATGGTCCTGATATGCAGGTGGAGGAGATTGTTCCTCCTTTTTATCTTCCTCCCGGAAGCCCGCACCAAGGGCATGCCAGGTCTGTTATGACAGTGGGCTCTTGGAACATTGCAGGCCTTCAGTCCAAAATAGTATCTTGCGATTGGGCGGTTTTTATCGATCAGTTTGACCTTCTGGCATTCCAGGAGACTTGGTCTATCGATCCGGTATACCACCCCGGGTTTTTAAACTTTTCTAAATCTGCCCAACGGGGTCGGACAGGTAGACCCAAGGCGGCCTCACTTGTTGGGTGAGACAGCAAATGGGGTACAGGTATGAGGTGGTCCCTATCGATAGCCCGGACATTATGGTATTACGGCTTCGGACGGACCAAGTTCGAGATACACTGATAATTAACATCTACGCCAGAGGGCAACAAGGCGGGAGGCACTCGGAGACTGTCGCCCTCCTTGACAGCTTCCTAGACAGTCAGAGGGTGGGTGTAATTTGTTAATTTTGGGGGATTTTAATTGCACCTTTGAACCGCTTGATCCAGAGGACGGTAATTTAAGCTCCGATGAGGACTCGCAGTGGAACATTCGGTCCCTAGATCTGTGCCCTATTAAAAATGGACAGAAGCTGCCTTGCAACTTAAGGGGCTATGCCTGGGAAGGGGTGTGCGAGCAGCGAACGGGAGCTCCCAATCAGATAGGAAGGGTGCACATACATTTAACAATGGTCTAAGGAGCAGCCCCATTGATTTTATCATGCTTAACATCGAATCGTGGCATTCCCTTCTCGATATGTTGGTCCAGGAACGCACTGAAAGCGACCATGACCCCTAATCTTGACAATTAAGGCCCCAGGTACACTAAACATCCCAAATAAGGCAGAGGAGGGTACACGATCTGAAGTATCGCTTTCAAATGATATGAGGAGAGTAAGATGGCCCTGGATTATTGAGAAGGAAGGGGATTTGGGTGCGATGAAGGTTTTGGTTGCCCATTCAATAACTTGTCTTCAAAACTGTTCCTCCCAGGGAGATATTAATCAAATCGCCCCCCAGGTTCATAGAGACCTGTTTTTAAATCTTAAAACCTTTTTCCTTAAGACCAGTAAAAAAGGCAAAGGAAGGGATATCGATGGCTACTTGGTACAATAAAACCTGTAGAGAGGCGTACCGGCAACTGACAAGGGCTATTAGATCGAAAGATGTGGGAGAAGTTAAACATGCCAGGGCTAATTATAAAGCAACCCAATTAAAAGCTAAAAAGGAGTGGGACGACAACCGCTGGCATGATCTGCTTCTGGCAAGCAATTAGAAAAGTATGGTAACATTTTGGCAGTTAGTGAAGTGGGGGAGCGGTGGGACATCTAATACACCCATTAATTACGTTCCACCGGAACAGTGGGCCCAGTATTATAAGGCCCAGTTCTCTATGTCCGCCAATAACCTGGAAGATTTAAAAATTTCTACATCGATACCCACCCTACTATTTACCAAATCTGAGGTTGCGAAAGTCCTCTCCCTGGTCCCGAGTGGAAGGGCCCCGGGTCTTGATTGTGTACCGGCGGACCTATTTGTCCATGACAAGGATAATTGGGTGATTTATATTAAGTATCTGGCCAACGCCATCGCCAGTGGTGCGTGTATTCCCGATACCTGGTCCGGTGCTGTCATCATTCCGGTGTATAAAAGGGGGACCGTGCATTACCTGGCAACTATAGGCCCATTAGCCTTATAGACTCTATCCAGAAAATAGTTGCCAGGCTAGTATTGAGTCGAGTCCAGCTGTGGATAGAGGAATCCAATATATTATCACCCATGCAGGCAAGTTTCCGCCCCTACACCAGCACAATCGACCAAGTGCTTTGGGTTGTGATGATATACTGGCGGGTTGTTATCTTAGGTGGGGGTTCGCTATATGCGGCCTTCATAGACCTGAATTCTGCATTTGACCTTGTCCCTCGTAATAAAATGTGGAGTGCCTTCCTGGAAGTGGGGATGCCGTTGGAGCTGTTAGCAATGATAGTCAAATTGCATGACCGTAATTATGCTCAGGTCCGATGGGGCACACACGGTGACGTCACTGACAGATTCCCGGTGTTAAACGGTGTGCGCCAGGGATGCGTCCTTGCTCCCACCCTGTTTTCCTTATTTATCGACAGGGTTGTACAGTATTATTCCACATGTCCTACCGATGCTCCAACCTTGGGGGCCTGAAAACCCCCTACTCATGTTCTCGGACGACACCTTGATTCTTTCCAAGACTCAATCTGGTTTACAGGTGGCCCTGTCCCGTTTTGAGGAGTTCTGCCGCGATCATGAGCTGGTGGTCAATGTGGACAAGACTAAGTTTATGGTTCTCCACCTACAAAAAGTTAAGATGAGCATGGTCCACATGAATAATGTTCCATTACAGCAGACTGATGTGTTTACCTACCTGGGGGTAACCTTTCATAGGAAACTGCATTGGAAGCCTCAAATCGACATGCTCGCTCTGAAGCATGCTCAGTTGGCTGGGGCTCTTTTAAAAGAGCATAGGCTCTCTTTTACCAAACCCATAGCTCCCGCTCTCAAAATATACAATTCAAAGGTTACCAGTGCAATTCTATATGGTGCTGAATTGTGGGGTCATGAGGATCTTACTCCCATTGTTATCGCCCAAAACAAATTTATGCGGGCATTAACAGGCTTGCCGCAATCGACCCCATTGGTGCCTTTGTTCTTGGACCTGGGATGTGTCTGTATTAAGGACCTGGCCCGATTCAGGCCTATAGCCTTGTGGAGAAGGCTGTGGGCCACCCCCGAGCTCTCTTTGTACGCCAAAGCTCTATTGGATTTTAGGGGGTAGGGTGCTTAAGTAAGATTAAGTGGCTTCAGCACATAAAAAAACCCTGATAGATATGGGGATGGGTACATTGTGGGAGAATCCAGAAACGACTCCCCTGCCGACAAAAAAGAGCTTAAAGCGGCTTATATGGATATGGTGAAGTCCAAGCGTTTCTCTTCCATCACAGGGCCTACTTTGACTAGGGATTTCCTGTCAATCAAACATGAGGTTGGATTTGAACAATATTGGGATATTATTTCAAAACCGTTGGATAGGAAGCTTTACCATCAGTTTAGGGTGGGCTCCCTTCCAACTAGAGTTTTCTCTAGCAAATGGTCCAAGTCAACGTCTGAATTGTGCCCGCTGTGCTTAGCACAATCTGAATCAATTGCTCATATCCTATTTGCTTGTCCGGCCTACAGGCCACCAAGGACGAAATGGCTCAAACCCATCTGTTCCACCCTAGGCACGAGAGACGCTATAGAGGCCCTGAGGATCCTACAGACATGTACCCAGGAACCTATTGTCATTGCTATGGCAAAATTTCTGAGTTGGGCATGGGTGATTCGGGCAAATAAATTCAAGGGCCTATTAACTTGATCTGTTTTATTTTGTTCTATCCTTATCATGTGGGTTGTGTGGCAGCCTGTGTCTGCCACACTGCCGAGAATTGTGGTGGGGCCTATTGATTTTGTGTAAGACCTGGGTAGCTTTTATCTTTTAGATTGTATGTTGTTTGGTTTTACCATTTTCCGCTCTCTTTACAAACTACAATTGAGCGGAAATCTCTTCTCATACGTTTCCTAATGAAATGTTTTAATAGTACATTAGTGTCCGCTCAAATGATGGATTAATGTTCCATTTTTAAATATTTCACTGTGTCTGACCCAGATCAATGTAACCCTGGCATCACCCAACTATTCTGTTACCACGTTTTTACCCTGCCTATTTTTTAATCGTTTGTATGTCTTTTATGGTTTTATAATCGAAATAAAGACTTAAGAAGAAGAAGACTACAAAGGTAATTCTTTACATACTCAAAAGTGCCTCTGTGAAAAGGATTGTTTGAGTTACAAAAATAATCCCATTCTACATAAAGGGACCAAAGATTAGACAATACTCCTATCTGCGTTTTGTTTTTGTACCAAGAATGGAAAACGCCACACCATTTTGAAATTGGCTTTTATGGAAGACCTAGGAAGAGAGCATCGTACATCAATTCAAAAAAGATCCACAATAAATCTTAGGTTAAACAGGTGCACATATAAATTGTCAGAAAATATTAATTCTACTTATTAGTAAAAGAAATGGAGTCTCTAATTAAGAAAATACTTAGCACGAGTTTAGACCTCTTATTTCATCCTATTTAGAGTAGACCTCCTAGTTGACCTATGGCTTGTGTCATAGTAGGGAGGGTCCTGGTTTACCTGAGAAGAAGAAAATTATTTCCAGTACGGGAGACACAGAAGCAATAGGGATAAAATATATCTTAGAAGAGCAGTTTCAAAATCACAAAAAAATCTTTTAGCCATCTTCATTTATTTGGATCTGTTCTTATCTTCCCTCACAAACTCGCAAGCCTCAACGACTGAAGGTGTAAGCCAACTGAGAGATGTTTTATAACTTGTGATATGAAATCGCCCCTTCTAGTACAAAAAATAAATGACAGTTTGCACTGTTCGGTTAATGCCAATGTTACAGCACAAAATCTAGCAATAATGTGATTTACATAGTCGGACCCCTAAATTTTATCTCCAAGTTTTGGGTCGATAGCTGCACAAAGGTGTGGTATTGATTGGATCATTGTGTTTGATTGTTACATTAAATAATAGGAAATAAAGTGCAAAATCTTTTTTTTTGCAATATATTTTGTGCACATACTTTTCCATGCATTGTTTCTTCTGGGGGCTGTATCATGATACCGTTTTATGCACTGCACCAACGGAGAATGGATCTGATCACTTCTTTTTGGTGTCTTCACTGGTTACATTAACTTGAAAATTCTCAGAGCGATTTCATTTTTTTTACAGCAGAGCTTTAAAACAAGGCAATACTTGCGTCTTTGTGTTTCCGATCTCTGCTGTCAAAAAAAAAACATGCATTACCTCAGAAATGTTATTATATACCCTGAGGATATCTAAAAGACACACACAGACCCCTTTTGTGCTGGCTCAACAAAGAAAATGGTATCACAATATGTTTGCAGGTCTTTTTGGTAATGGATGTAAAGTTAAAAAAAGAGGAAAAACATTTGCACCCGGGATTTCTATTTAGGCTCAACTTATAAAGAGGCAGTGAGGGCCAGATTTATGAATAGTTTGTACTGGCGCAAAGTTAAAAAAAATAATGCAAACCAGTGCTAAGTGTTGATAAATTAGGGGCATATTATCAAGAACGGCGTTATAATTATCGCCGCTTTAGCGGCAGAAAACTGCCGCTAAAGCGGCGATAATGGGCTTGATAATATGCCCTGGAGAATTCCAATAGAAGCCCATGTTGACACCAGAACATGGGCTTCTATTGGAATTCTCAAGGGCATATTATCAAGCCCATTATCGCCTCTTTAGCGGCAGTTTTCTGCCGCTAAAGCGGCGATAATTATAACGCCGTTCTTGATAATATGCCCCGTAGTTACTTCCCAGTGCAAAACATTTTTTTGATGAATAGTAGCCCTAAAATTAACGCAAATAGGATTTTGGACTGCTTTGCATTACTTTGCATCAAGGGGGAGTCCCATGGTAGGTACATGGGCAGTCACACCCTTCCACCCATGGTTTGTGATGTAATGGTCAACTAACAACCTAATAACCTGTGTTGTGCGCATGAGTTTTTGCTTAGTACGTAGGCAATACATTTTGCATTTGAAATTACACCTGTGGGGATTGTCTCTTTTATTATTTTGGGCTAATCACATGTTTAGATTTTTAGAACATCTTCCCGATGGATTTGGTTATTCTAAACATACTCTTCCTGGCAATAAATGTATCTAAAATGCTCATAAAAATCGTTTGAAGTGGTACTCGAATTTAGGACTATCTATGAAGCATTCTTATGACTGGGTTCAGAGCCTGAAAGCATATTTCTGTTGGTTAAAAATGAACAACATAGATTCACCCTTTTATTTGCAGTTTTCACTTTTATTTTAAAATAAAATAAAACAGCACGCAGGCATTCAGAGATAATTTGGCCATTATTTATTTTGATTGCATCCTGGTCCTTAAGTGACTACTAATTTTGGGTAGACTCGTACCGAAATTGTTAAGAGGAAGGAAATATTATCATCCTCTTCTCAGGTAGAAACGATATGTTCGTCAAAGCTCACAGAAATACAAGTTGGCATACTAAAGGCATCTTCTTTTCAAGTGCTTGGTATTTATTTGTTTGCTTTTGTGGGAACACAAAAGCCTTAAGTTTATAATTAAGAATCCAGTTTAAAAGTACAAGTTATTGAGCATTCAAAGTGCACAACTCAAATTTGAAAGTTATACGTTATTGAAATCCTTTTACTGTTTAGAATGCTTTATTTAGATAATAAAACAAAGTAAAACATCATTACAAGGTCATATTGTGAATAAAAAAAGGAAAATTAGCATTAAAAGTGCAAATGACAAAATGAAATCCTTAACCCTCGAAAGGGAATATGTATACTTAGAAGAAAAATGCATTTTTCACGTTTTGAAAAAGAAAGAGGGGGGAGAAAGGAGAAGAAGGAAAGAAGGGGGAAAAGTAAGATATAGGAAAATACAAAATATAAACAATAATTAGAGAAAATTCTAAAGAACAACTAACTCTGTTTAAGGTGATAATAACAACAATGGTACTTTAAAACTGAATACAATCAGGAACTAATTCTAGAGAGGAAAGAGGTTAATGGTGACCACAACAAATCTTTTTTGATTAATAGAGGTACTGAATTTGCAAAAGCACGATCCAACCTGTGGTGATGACATAGCAAGTTCCACCAGGCCTGATATGAAATTTGTGAGGTATCTTTCCAGTTGGTGGTAATGATCTGAAAAGAAATAGCTAAGTACAAGTCTATAAATTTACCAACATTGCTCTGCACATCCCATAGGGGCGAGAAACTGCCCAAAAATACATTAACAATTTCAAAAGAAAAATTTGTAGATAGAATTTCATTGAGCTTTAACCAGATACGGGACCAAAAGGATTTAACTAAAGGGCATTGGAAAAACATATGGATAAAATCACTATTCTCACACGGGCAGGACCAGCATTTCTTGGAGTCTAACAGATTAAATTTGTACATATCAGAGGGAGTGAAAAAAAGTCTGTTATAGAAGAAATATAGAGTTTGTGTAGTGCTGGCTGAGCGAGAAGACATATGTATTTTTGACCAAATAGAATCCCAAGTTTGAAAGGAAAAATCTTGGGCCAAATCTTTCTCCCATAGAAGTTCCAATTTAGATTTTGTTCTAACAGCCATAGAGCGGGATAAAAGTTTCTATATAGTCACTGCTTTAGACGGGATAGAAAAATCAGGTGGGGAAGAGGAGACCTGTTCAGGTGTCTTAGGGGAAAAAGTCTGAGAAAGGAAGTGAGTCAGTGAAGCCTTCAGTTGGGGATACTGAGAGGCATGCTTGGAAGTGGTGTCCAAAAGATGTGCAAATATCAGTAAAGTCCCTAGGGGTTCCGTCCTTCAACAACTGATCTAAAGTGATAATACCTTTATCAATCCATTCCTTCCAGAATAGCGCTCTATTGTTATTGAAATCCTTTTGATATTTTGAGTACGTCTTTATAGAACATAGGGCAAACATGTAAGCATTGCTTACTTTGTAAAAGAATGCTGGTGCCCAAATCTTTGCTCAGAATAACCCACCGGCTCAAATTAGGCTCAAATTAAGCACTGTGTGTAAGGATAAATCTTCCGGAGAAGTTCGGGTATTTCCCATCGTGCGATCCTAATATGTGGAGTATTAAATGCCACCCCAGGATCCCTTTACAGCGAACAACAACAGGAGCGGTGGCTTGAGGTCATTTCATGATGATCATGATGTACAAATTTACCATCTAACTATCATTGATGTTTATTCTCCTTAAAGTAAGAAACATTAAATGTACTTGAAACTAAAACATGAATATTTACTCTGTTTACGTAAGGGATAACAGACTGAAAATATGCTAAATTTGTAACCGAAACTTCAGGTTTACATTTTTGTACGAACAAGATAGAGTATGCAGCCACTTTGTATATAAATGCAGGCAGTGACATTTTAAATGGTCTGACACCTACCTTTTCCCCACTCAGTGCGTTTGTCACTAAGGGGCATATGTATCAAATGATGGTTTTGCGATTCTCAAAAAGCGATTATTTGAGAATCGCTATTTGAGATTCGCAAAACGAGATGTAATTAAAAATTCGCAAATATTTTGCGATTCCCTGACATTCCTTGATTGCGACTCGCAAATTGCGAGTCGCAATTAAGGAATCCCTTCCCATTCATTCCTATGGGCCAAGAGGCCCATAGGATTGAAAGGGAATTGCGTGTGCAAATTGCGAGTACCCAATAGGTACTCGCAAATTGCGCACGCAATTTCAAGGGTGCAAGGGTTCCAAAAGGACACCCTGTTGCACCCCTGAAATGTGCATGTGTGCACATGTGGCGCACATACATGCCCGTTTGTGTGCCACATGGCACTTTGAAAAAAGCAAAAACTTGAAGTTGGTGGTAATTTGCGATTCCTTAAGGCAATATCGCAATTTGCGATGCCTACTAGCATAGCATTTAGGGAATCGCAAATTGTGATTCTCTAAAAGTATGAGCAAAATAGGGAATCGCAATTTTTGCGATTCCTTATTTTGCGAGTGGGTTTTTGCCTACCTACATAGCACACAGCTAAATTACGATCGCAAACGCTGACATTCTGCGAATCTCAGCGTTTGCGACCGCAATTTAGCTTGATACATATGGCCCTAGGTCATTTAATGAAACTAACCAGGTTCTGAAGAGCAACCATAGCGGCCTCTTAATGGCATCTGAGAATCATAACTCATACCTGTGGGATTAGGATCTTCGAAGCCTAGAGGATTAATCTAGGCAATTATATGGTGTTTTACATTTCAGCTGTGTTTTGTATAGTGCGTATATGTTGATGCGGTGATGTTTTTGTTATCAGCTTCTAAGTGTACCAAGTGATCAAACTCTGTATTTCAATTTATATGATTTTCTAATCAAGAACCGTATTTGTTAAATGGGATCAATCAATTCATTTTGCAGCAAAAGTTTTCAAATGAACTACTTAAAAAGTCGTAGGTTTTACAAGCTGATTAAAAGGAAATATCAAGTACATATTGTAGGAAAGTGCACTCTTTTTGCATGGTTGCCCCCAGTTTTTGCCAATGTTAATGTGCTTTGACTGAGTGTGCCCTGGGTTCCTGTCAACCAGGTACCTAGGGCCTATGTTCTTTCCCTAAAATGTACTGTCACAAAACCCAAATGACAACTCTCTGGCCGCATGTAAGACCCTTGTAAAAGGTACTCAAGGTGCCATGGGCACTGTGACCAGGGAAGGCCTCTGAGGGCTGCCGCACTTATTGTGCCACCCTTAGAGGCCCTGTACCTTTACACCCACACACTGCCATTGCAGGCTGCGTGTTTTGGTGCAGAACAAAAGTGAAGAGTCGACATAGCCCACATCCCTGTGTGCTATGCCTACAACCCACTGCCCTGGCCCAGGTAAGCCATCCCTCTAGCTGGGTGCACTGTGCCAGTCGTGAGGGTACGGGTGCATGAGCCCTGTACCCCTACAGTGTCCAGGTCCCTTCTTGGACAGTGTAAGTGCAGTAATGCCATAAAGAGTATATGGTATGGGAGGCCATCATTACGGACTCCACAGCACTATAATGGCCTTGCTGAAAACTGGGAAGTTTGGTATCAAACTTCTCAGCACATTAAACCCACCCGATGCCAGTGCGGGGTTTAATGAGAAATGCACTCAAAGGGCATCTTAGAGGTGCCCCTGAAAAAAGACCTGACTCTAGTGTCCTGGCTGAGTGGCTGCTCACCAGCTGCTACCACCAGACATGTTTCTGGACCCCTGGGTAGAGAGCCTGGCGCTCTCAGGGTCCTGAAACAAAGCACATACTGGGGCGAGGTGCCAAGCCTCCTCCCCCAGGAAGGGCAGGGTCCACAAAGGGGAAGCTTCAAAGGCCTGCCGCCTTTGGTGAGCTGCCCCAGCCATTTGCTGTTTTCAGCAACTGGCCCCAACCAGTTCTAACCCCCACTTTGGGCAGGAGAATTGGTGGGAAAATCAAGACAGAGAGAGAGGTGTGCCCACCTTGGCCAACCCCAGAGGGGAGAGGAGTTGGCCTAACGGCTAGGGCGGTCGACCTCGAATCTGGAGAACTGGGTTCGAGTCTCGGGAATGACGCTGAACATCCTGTGATTCTGGGAAAATCACTTAATCTCCCTGTGCCTAACAAAAAAATGAATGTGTCCTCATGTAATGCAACTGGTGCTATGTAAAGCGCTCTGATACCCGATTCGGGTCAAGTTCGCGCTATATAAAACTCTGTAAAATAATTTTTTTTTTTTTAAAACACCCCTCAGGTGGGGGAGGCAAAGTGAAGCACAGCTCTCAGTCCCCACCATCTTTCAGATGGGGGGACCCCACCATCTTTCAGATGGGGGGACCCCACCATCTTTCAGATGGGGGGACCCCACCAACCAGAGTGAGGCCTATGTCTCCCTCCCACTGGAGGGTGGCATAATAGGGGGTGTACCCACCCCAAGGAAGGGGCCCATTGGCCTGACCTGTCCCTACCTGTAACGCCCCTAAATTTAGTATTTAGGGGCAACCCCGAACCTTGCCTCCTCAGACCAGAGCCGAAAACAAGAAAAGAAGGACTGATCAGCTATGCGGAGAGAAGAGGAGGACACCAACTGACTTGGCCCAAGCCCTACCGGCCTGTCCTGACCTCAGACTCCTCCAACAGAACCTCGGTGTGTCCTGCAGCCAGCAAATCTCGAAAACCCAGAGAACATGCCCTACCTTCACATCCAAAAAGGACTTTTGTCTCCGTGAGCATCGGACTTGCTCAAACGAAACCGACAATGACTCCAGCCAACTCCGCGAGTTTCCTTCACTCTGCTCCTGGCATCCCGAGCTCTAGTGAATCAACCCTTCAAGGAGGTCCTACCAACAATCCAAGTCTGGATCATAGTGACCGCCAACAAGCAAGCTCCTAAAAGCCAACCTGCAGCCAACAACAGAAGATCCCCCCTCAACTACGATCGAAGGTGGACACCCCTACTGACTCCGTAACCGAAGCTTTCCAGAAGAACCAATCGCGACCGTCCGACCGACTCCGTCATCAAACGCCACAGACCGAAAGCAGCAGCTCCCAAAGACCCCATTCGCCTCATCAACCGCTGACCGATTTGGAGGGATCCTCGACCGAAACCTACAACCGCAGCTGAGACGGCATCCTACACCCGGCCGCCTCTGTGCCACTGGCGATGTAGTTCTTGTGTGGGCCATTTAGCATCAGTGCTGTCCCTGACCCCAGGAGTCCCTGCTTATCCAACTTGGTGGCCTGCTTGCCGCAGTCCTCTCACTCCCATGACCGTGCTAGCCTGTTGGCTAACGTACGGACCCGGCACTCCGCACCCAGACGCCTCGGTGTCGATGGTAGTGCGACTCAAACCGAATCCTACACACTGACCCATAAACCCGGTTCTGCTTTCACAGAACTAAATGTGGCTCGTGAGTACGTTATAAACCTGTAACAAATTTGTAGAAGCATTGAATCTATTTTTCCTTCGCTCAGGAAATGCTCCAGCCTGGTATCTAGCGTTACCTGGCTGCATAAGAAAAGTAACTACAAAGTAATCCGACTGTAAATTGATTCACTGCATTTGAACTGTAGTTAAATTGAATGTATTTTGCAAAGTATTGCTATACTTACCTGTACCAGGTCTGGCTTAGTTCTAGAAAATAAAATACAACTAAATAATATTTTTATACAAACCAATTGGTCTGAGTTCAGTCCTTGAGTGTGTGAAAACACTATAACTTACTTTAGTATAGTATATACAGAGCCAGCTTCTTATACTTATTAATTGCTATAGTACCCAGGAGCATTATTTTTTACAGCAACAAATTATATATATGATTACAGGAAGAAGTATTTTCTAAGCCAATAGAACTGACTGGCTTGCACTTTAAGTTATAAGCCAGAACCATTGGCTTTGCCAGTGCTTGTGAGCAGCAGCCTTCCAGCAGGATCAGATGGAGCCACAATGTGAGATGTACACCAGCAATAGCTCCTTTTCATCCTGCCACTGGGCATGCTGAAGAAGAGCAGCAGACTGGTGGACAGATGAGATAGAGCTACTGGTTGGTCATGCACAGCCCTGCCAAAGGACCGACGGCCTGACCCTATGATTAGCTTTCCCTAAACTTTAGCTAACTTGTGATTAGGCTGTCTTGGTGCAAAATGTCACCTCGCAATGCATGGTCATATTATTGTCAGTCTCACACAAGCACTGACAAAAGCCTCTGAAAAATTGATGCTATAGTAAAAAAAACTAAAATCTGTGTTTTGAATAAAATGCAAGTTTGACATAAGGCATTGAATGTGACAGAAATGCTGAACTAGGAGTTTTAATGACCGGTGCTATTGATGGAGCACTGGGCCCTTCCTACCATTTCTCTTGCAATGAATCTTATAGTTGCATGAGGGGTAAAGTGGAGTTAACATCAATCCAACATTTCAATTTACAGTGTAACCCATTGTCCACAGACTAAGGACCAGGAACCAATAAGTAAAGTTAAATGAGTTTCAGTACAAATTAAGGGCCAAACTGATATCTTTGAATCTCAAGATCATATTATAATGATGCAGAATGACCAAAGTTAAACTGAAATGTCGAATGAAATTTAGGGCCTTATTTAGATCTTGGTCGCTCTTGTCCCACCATCACATGTCCGATGGTCTCTCCACCCCTTCTACTAGGCAGTCCACCCACTCAATTGAGATGCTGGCGGGTCTATGAACAACAGTCTGTCTGAGTGCAGCCGTCTCTGCCAGAATTTTTATCCTGGCCTCATAGGTAATACTGGCTGCTGGAGGGAGGCCTGCCATTAATTACCGCTGGGCCAATCATGATGTGCCTTTCTGTCGAGTAAACTGTGGCAGGTAAACCTCCAAACCTGAGTTGGCAGAATCGAAGGGATATGAGGTAGAAACATACCTTTTGTTCTGTATTTCATTTCCGTTTCTGTCATGAACCCGATTGCCTAAATCCTTCCTTTGCTGCTGCTACTTGACCATGAAGCAAATCAACTCCTTTGTTGCTGGAATAGAAGGTAAGCTACTTTTTTTATTTGTTTTCTTATGAATTGTCTGTTTACATTTGCTGTGGACTTGTGCATTTTCAAATTGCTCTCACATGCAATTTTCTTATTATGTGTAATGCACATGTGTTTATTTTTCACTTGTTAATTTAAAATAAACACACCTGCATCAACAATGAAATAACACATTTCAATTGTAAAGTTTAAAATATGTAAAAATAATTGAGATACTTCTTTCATAATTACAAAAATTAAATGTTAGGAAAAAGGAGTAAGGGTGGGAGGAGTGGTAGAGGAGTGGCTGATCAAGGTGGAAGGAGCTGGAGTGGATGCTGTGCTTGTGACTGTATGGTTGGCAGTTGCATCTGTGTCTGGTGTTTGTTGTGTAAGTTCAGATGTGTGCTTTTTGTCTTGTGTTTGATAATCTGGTGAGTGTGTGTGTTTGCTTTTGGTTGGTGTTGTTTTGTGTGTGGATGTGCTTTTGTGTAAGTGTGTAGGTTTCATGAGTGTGTTGTGGGTGTGGTGGTGGTTGTGGATGTTGTGCTTGTGGTGCTTGTGGGTGTAGTATTAATATTGTGTTAGGTGTTGTTGTGTTTCTTTGTGTGTTTGTGTTTCTGTGATTGTGCTGCGTGTGTCTGTTGGAGTAGTTGCCTGCAAAGAAGTGAGTGTGCTTGAGATTGGGGTGGGATTTTGGAACTGGGTTGAGGAAGGGACCTGAATTGGGGCAGAAGGTTGTGCTGGTTGAGAGGCTGGGGTGAGTGAGGAGGCTGCAATATGTTTGTATATGTGAGTTGCGGGGTCCCCCAGGGCTCGGCACTTAGCCCTCTCTTTTAATGTCTACCTTTCCCCCTCGTGACGTTGGTTGAATCTCACGGGGTGAGAGTAATCTCGTATGCCGATGACACCCATTTGGTGTTTTCTTTTGAAGATCACTCGGAAGCTGCATTCACTAATTTCAGACAATGCCTGTGTAGTATCTCTTCTTGGATGTCACTCAACACTCTGAAGCTTAACTCGGATAAAACCGAGGTTCTTTTTTTTAATCAAATCTGCCCCCCTCCCCGATGCTCTGGTGGCCTTCTGAATTGAATCCCCCTCCCACGGCAAGGAACCTCGGCTTTCGGTTTGACAGCGACCTGTCCTGTAAATCTCAAATTAGTCAGGTATCCTCTTCCTGTTTTGGTAAACTTCATATGCTTCGCAAATTCCTGCACTTCCTCCCCCTGGAGTCTCGTAAAACCATCGTACATGCCTTAATTACTTCACATCTCGACTATGCTAATAGTCTCTACCCTGGAGCACCTGCCTTCCTGATCAGACGCCTGCAGATCGTCCGAAACGCGGCGGCCAGGTTGACATGTAAAATCCCTTACCGCCATTCGATCACCCCCCCATCTTAGGAAGCTCCATTGGCTTCCAGTGATCAAGCGCCTCCAGTTCAAGGCTCTTATTCTGACTTTTCGAGCTTTCCAAGGACATGGCCCTGCCTACCTTCAAGCTCGCCTTAAACACTCTCAACATAGTCGGAACCTTAGATCTAATCTCCTTCGTCTTCTGACAACTCCCCGCTTCCAATGTTCTAGAATGGGTGGTAGAGCCTTTGCTGTGATTACCACCAAAGTGTGGAATGTCCTGCCTCTCTCTCTTCGTACGATTGAATCAGAAGCCGTTTTCCGACGTGCTTTGAAGACCTTGCTCTTCTCCAGCCTTTAGACCTCTGCTGGACCTTCTTCTGACGTCTGTTACAGCGCCGGGACACCCCCGTTGGGAGTAGCTGTTGCGCTATATAAACTTCTAATAATAATAATAATAATAATGTTACATTAAGGGTAAAACACTTTTGCAACAGCTAATTTAAAAGCAAAAACTACATGCATGTTTAGTGACACATTGAAAAGTATGACTTTCCAGTCTCCACACCACCAGGGATTCCTGTCAGGCCATCAGGATGTAGGATCTGCAAGACCCTCTCCTCCCAGGGATATAGTCGTAAGGGTTGGCTGGGAGAACTACCACCAGTCCTCTGGGCGTCTAGGTGATGCTTGGAGGTATGCAGGTGACAACAATTAGCACAAACACATCATGTGTGTATTGTTACCACCCATCCAAGAGCCACAGGAATAGTACAATGTTGAATGCGTCCAGTGACAGACTCACTCCGTCATGATTCCATCACTAGGACAATGCCAGCAAAACTGTGAAATCTAAATAGGCTTGGTGCAAACCTGTCACCCTGATGGTGATGGGGTACTGTTAGCCAGCAGAGTAGTCCGCCGCGTCGAAGGAGGTGATCCGGTTATGGAACGGAAAATAATCTGTTAGCTTGGATGGCAGATTAGCCAGTCCACATCTAATTACGGCAGGTGGAAATCTGTAAGATCGATGGAGTACTTGAAACTGCCGCCAAGGAGGGACGACGGTAGTCCCACCAAGATCTAAATCAGGCCCTAATGCTTAGTAGCATAAGGCATACAATAAATTCAGTTGCAACAATACAAAAGATAAGAAATAGGATTTGATGGTCAGTGCACAAGTTTCGATCCTCCTGTCTGTGCATGAGTAATTCTAAAGTTGCCTAAACTAGTCCTAAACTAAAGTTAAAAAAAACTAGGGAAACCTAGTGAGATCAGGGAAAGCAGGAAGGTGTCAGCATAGTGGAGACTTCAGTAAAAGTTCTCCAAATTGAGGCAATGTATAGCTTAAAGCCACACAATGGAAATATCAGCAGAGAGGTCTGCACCTCTCAGAGTTCCCGGGTATCTGCTCTAAAGACTTAAGTGTGAACACCAAATAAACCCACAGAACTTTCGAGAATTCCACCTCATCAACTGCAGTAGCTTTCTACAGTTTCACAGTAGAAATTGGCAACTTCACTAATTTTTCCCATCCTACGGTTTGGACATCAAGACGACCTTGGATGTCTCTCTGCTCCTGATACAACATGAATAGGAGTCTTCTCTTAGTTTGTTAGTGTCTCTCAGTCTTGCCAAAAGTTCTCCTCCCGGACCTCACTATCTCTTATATACAATATGCCTTTCACCAACTATGAAATCATGTGAATGCATCTGCAAAATAAAAAACATTGCAGCGCAAACAATACTTTCACTTTAAAGGTTAAACTGTGAAGACCAAATGCTTGAGGCCTTTGATATAGTTAACTTAGTAAGACAGTCAGTGTACATTTTGAATATGTAAATATATATATGCACCTACAATCCCAGAATAAATGCAAAACATTAATATATGAATACAAGAGTGCATAAGAATGAAATTTCAGTAAAAGCAGTATAACTTAAAATGTCCAAGTAGGAATGTGAATAACAACTGCAATTTGTAACATTATAATGAAAACATTAGAGCACACGTTTATGTGAATCCCTAATTTCTAAAGTGAATGCACTTCAGCAGTATGTTTAGAGCTTCACTTTAAATTAATAAGGTTAAGGCACACAGTAGATATATGGAGCTAATGAACGTAAGTATTGCTCTTTGGTGAATTTTAGGGGTGGAGCTTAAATTGTGCATCTCCACTATTCTAGTGCCAGTTAATACCAATAAAATTTCCTATGCCACAATTGCCATGCAAGTGTCCAAGCTACCTTTGTTTACCACACTTCACACAAAACCAACTGACAGGAATAAAGCCCTCCACTATACCAGTCACCATCCCCGTAGCCTCCGGGACAATTTACCATTCGGGCAATTTTTAAGGATTAGAATAAATTGTTCCCAAAAATCCGATTATAACTTTCATGCAACAAATTTGATTGAGAAACTGCAGGCACGGGGCTATCCTAAAAACTTCTTAAACATTCTAAGAAGTGGGCTTGGTGGACACCCCAAGAAGAACTATTACTGAAGAAAGAAAAACGGCATGGAGAGCGTCTTGTATGTGTTACAACATTTGCACAAAAACGAACCAATTGAAGAAGGTTATGAATCATAATTGGCATCTGCTAAAAAATTTAGATGCGTCCTTCACTAAACCTTTGTTTGCACTTAAAAAAGAAAAAAAGCATTGCAAATCAAGTAGTTAGGGCAGCACTTCCCAAACGATCAGTCAAAACCACATTACGTGAACAACTGAATTTATCACCGATTGTAGGCCACCATAAATGTGGCACATTTGTGTGCTGTAATCAAACGATAGAAGGACCATTGTTCACCCACCAGAACATTAATTGGAAACATACCACTTTTTCTAAATGTAAATCCAAAAATGTTGTGTTTGGAATATTGTGTCACTGTCCCAAGTTATACATTGGAAAAACCAGTCAGGAAGTGCGGCAACGAATTTCTCAACACAAAAAAAAGGAAAAAGGTTCTTTCAGCTCCTTTGGTAAGCCATTGGAGTGACCTAAATCATTTAGAGAGTGACCTACAATGGACTGTACTATGCACAATTGAACTAGGCATCCAAGGTGGTGACCTAGAGAGACGATTGATCGAGAGGGAGGCGTTACTAATAGTGAAGTTCAACTCTGCTATTGATGGTTTGAATAAAATGACTGAATTGCAAAACCTATGAATTTATTAGGCCAGATCCTAATTTACTAGGTGGTGGTATCTGAGTTTGGACTGAATCGTGCGTTTTTTCAAATAGAAGTCTATAAATCACAGTCTTGTGGTGGCTTTGTGATTAGTGCAGTGAAGCTTGCCGTTTTGATGATGGACGATATCCCTGAACTACACCCCCCCCCCCCCAGGATCCTATGCGACAATCCACAATTGGGAAGCACCTGGTAGAACGCACAAACTTCACAAACAAATGGCAGTGTTACTAACAATCTGCTACTTTGTAATATTAAAAAGGTCTGAAGTTATTCAATCTATTTAAATGCGAGACATTAGTTCTGCGGTGACCCCAACCCGGATTTAATTACATTTGACCCAGAAGTAACTATCGGACATAATTGGCTAAAAACCGGCATCTTAAATACGTTCAGATACAATCGGCATTGAGAAGAACGGTCCCGAAAAGCGCTCGCGGTATTTGCAGGTATGATGGCAGCAGTTTGGAAAATCTAGTGGGGCTTCCACGTTGTGAAACGGATGCAGTTGTTTGGCCGTGACATGATTTTTTCTGATAGCGGCTTATCATAAGTAAGTCTTTGGGTCTGTTACCGCGTTGAAGGTTTTTAAATGTAGTCGGGGAGTTAAATTCCGCTTAGTGTTGGTATTTCTTTCTTTCTTTCAGTGTCGTAGAAAAGTAGGATGTTGAGGACCGTGGCTCAATTTAAGAGGATCTCCATGACATTTATTGTGGATACAAGAGGTAAATATGCTGAGGATAGTGCATATGATGAATGGTGCAAGTTATTTAGAAAATGGGTGTTAATACATTTTTGTTTCATTATTTTTTTAGCTTGTTGTTGTTCTGAGTCCTGAGGAGAACCCGAAAAAATGTATGAGGGTTCGAAACACGTCGACTGTTGATTGTTTCAAACAAGTGTTGTGTTGTAGATTTGTACCAAGGTGGCTCATAACAAAGAAATGAAGTCAACATGTGTGATAATATGGAATGAGCCTAATTGGTACACTGTTTGATTTTTGCTCATGCTTTTAGAGTAATTAAGCAGGGCATTGTACCGCCAAGTAAAAGGGTGGTTGTGTTAGTCTAATTTTTGTTTCTGTCTTTGTTATTGTCTTATAAAATCACAGAATCGGAGCTACTTAAAAAAAAACTTTTGTATATGTGTACTTTGTCATACATGTTAGTATTGTTAAAGGGTATGGTCATTTTGCAGTAAAGATTGCAATGTATGTTTTAATGTTTTTGTGTCTCTATGGTGTACAATGTCGAGAACAAAAAGGTTGTCTTAACCAATGAGTATCCCTAGTTTGATCAATTTAAAAAATTTTTGGGGAAAATACAATACCAAATATCAAAAAATTAAATATTTGGTGATATCAAATGTGTGGTGTGATCATGAAGTAAGAGTGTGAATAGATATCAGTACTGGCATATGTGTTGTTCTTGGCCCTTTGTTTATAAGGCACCGCACCTATGACCACCCCAACATTCAGATTGCCAAAACATAGATAGCGAACAATATGTCTCAGAATCTGCATTGCCCCAGTACATAGAACATGCATTGCCAAGAAGGTGTCAACACTGTTCTCCTATGTAATTATCCATTGTCATACCATCTTACATACTGCACAACAGTGGGGAAATCCATTTGCCAAGGTAAAAATCTCCACTATTTCTGCTTTCTGGACTCTTAAATGTTGACATTTTCTCAGGTCTGAGACCTCCTGAACAGTGTGCATTCTGTGTAGGTGTTTTTCCATTTTTGGTGACAGATTTGTTTCCAGGGAGAGAGCCTGCCACCATTTAAAATGTACCATCTAAGTAAAGAAAACCAAGTTATTGGCCCACCAGGTAGATAACTCATGGTGCCTGGAAGTGTGGATACAGCTGTGGGCCCACAGAGCTGGAAAAACAGAAAGGTGTTTCACTATCATGCTCCTCTGCATATTTTCAGAAATTGGAGGGCCAACAGACTGCATCAGACCTTTCAGAGAGCAGTATGTTTTTTTGGTGGACACACCAGTTGGTTCTAGAATGTCAATAAATGCACCAAAGGTGCATTAACACATTTTTATTTTATGCTAAGGTAGTGTTTGAAAAATGGCAAGCAATTACTACAATTAAGAGTCTTAGCAAATGAGACTAGGGGAAAAACTGAAAGCAGAAGAAAATCCTACTATCATAAAAACAACCTAATAAAATCATGCATTATTGTCTGGTCTGGTTCCAGGACCCTTTACGGCACTTGCTACGCACAGTGTGTTCTGACATTGAGCAATCCCCTGAGTATCAATGGGTAATGGCCCTGTTGCAAATACTGACAGATGTTAGTTTTAACTGTCAAAGTGATTTTGCACTCAGTCATTTCTGTTCGATAGTCTTGCCTCCAGATCTCTTTGTGTGCAGAGATGAAACAAAAGGTAGAGAGACTCACAGGTCTGTGGTCACCATTGTTGTAGTACGTAACATTCCCTTAGGCCCTCAAAGAAATTTGATTATTAATTTAAGAGGATGGGATCAACTCCAACCAACTTAATAAATCCAGTCTGGTTAGATCAAAATTCAGTTCTGAAAGAATCTCTCCTCAACCCCTGTTAGCACAAGGAGAAGACAATCCCACAGAAGTGTGTATTAAACAAAAGCAGTGCCAACAATCTTAAAGGCAAGGCAGCAGCACAATAAAATTCCAATACCAGTCTGGGGAAATGGAGATGGTAGGCATCAGTCTTGGTAACTGCACTGAGCCCTCAGCTCTGGGATGCTACTATGTGGGGTGGCCTTTGGAACTGGAACCACTGGTACGGACAGTGGACTGATAGAGGGTTCAGTTACCCCAAAGTCCAACATCTTGGACACTTCTCCTTTGATGCTGGCCCTCCAACTTCTGAAAGCCTGTAGGTTTTTATTCTTGACAGGTATTTTGTCTCCAGTGTCAGTATCCAATTCTGAAAAACTCCACTCCGCATAGGTAAGTAGAGTTTTTTCCTCACTTGCGCTCACCAGCATTAAGTTGGCGAGCGAGGAAAATCTCACACCAGATCACCTCCCTGCGAGATTTCTCAATGTGGGCAGTCACAGATGGACGATACCGGTCGAGCTGAGAAACCTTCCGTTCGTGTTGAGGAAACTGCCGTTCAAGTAGAACATCTACTTAAGCGGCAGAAAGAAGCTGCACCCTCTTGCGCTGCACATGTTGCTGTTTGTGCTGATTTTCCAGTGCAAGACAAAGACCCGGCACTAAAAATCAGCATGAACGGCATGACCTAACGACCTCCGCGCATCCTGGCAGAGTTTTTTGGTCATGTCGCGGAGTTCCGCATAGCTGAACTCCATGAACTCTGCCCAGGCCTAGTGGTGAGCCAATGTGTCAGGGAGAACAGTGAGGCAAACTGCCCAGCAACTGGCAACATTCTGCTGCTCCTGAGACTGACATATGTGGGAAGGATCTTCCAATGACACATGCATTTTACATAATAATTAGACCTACTTCAATTTCAAACAGGAATGCACTAACTCATTAGAGTGTGTATATGCAAGGTTACAGGACTGGAAAACAAATACCTGGAATGGTGATAATAGGTAACAGAGTATATGAGATCACTATATTATTTTAGAAGCAGATTACATTGGTCATGCTTATAAAAATAACAGTAATGCAATGGGGGAAATCTTCCATTCTAGTGTCCAGGGCACTACGCTTAGTAAATAATTTAACAAGGCCATCCGGCTCAGCAGGAAGTAAATATGGAATGAGGCGTGTTTCAATACATTGACTTACCTTTTCAACATGTTGAATCAGTGTTCAGTCTGTGATAGTATAAAGTGACAATTGTTTGCGTGGTGTACCCGTAGATTTTTGTCCTATCTGTTTATGCTGACTATACTAGTCACTGCAGTTTAATAACCTTTTTTGACAGGAGAAAATCTTACTTTTAAATGATAATTAGTTACCCTATGTAGGTCTGGCAGCCCACTAGGCAGGGATTATGATATTTAAAAGTAGGAGATGTAGGGATGTAAAGTTAACATGTCTTTGCAGTGACTAGCACCCAAAAGCTATTTTCACTGTATCAAAGCTATCTGGTCAATGCGGAAATACTGTGAAGCAATATTAAATATTTACTCTGCTATCACTGGATTATGGCCTGCTAGAAATTTGATCAAACCACTATGTTTAATGTTTATTAAAATCCCAACTCAATGGTTAAGTCAGATTTGTAATAATTAAGGAAAAAGTACTTTTTGAAAGTTACATTTTGTCCTGCCTGAAGCTCTAAAGGCAAATTTGCATTAGCTCTCTAGAAGGGGCTTAGTGAGTGCTTAGTCCTGATGAGGATGATTGAAAACAGCTTCTAAAGCAGAGAGAATGGCATTGGCATAGGAAGCTGTTTTTATCCCCCTGACAGGAAAACTAGGCAAGCTGTACCCAGGAACATAATTTGCTTTGAAGGGGCCTCCCCTGTCACAAGCAGATGTCAGATAACACCTTAACAGGCCCCATAATTTTCCTTCCCAGTTGAGCGGGAACCTAACCCAGTGAAGGACAAGCTGCTCCAGGTTTGGAGTATCCCCAGAGGAGGGGGGCTCATTACCCTTACCATACTTCTGGGTGGTAAGACACAGGCTCTGCACAAGGGGAGAAGGGTTTCTCCATCTTATATTTAGTGAGTGAGGTGCACTGTGGGACTGTTTTAGTGGGCACATAGGGACTACTGCAAAAATTGGGTTATCCCTGGGAATATTTACCCTTTTGGCTTGGTAGCGGTCAGGAATCACTCCCACACACATGCTAGTTCCCAACATAAATGTGGCATCCCAAGAACATGGCTGGACCTGAAGGAGTGGATCTGCTCCCTCTTGTACCCAAGACACAGAAGTGGACTCCCAGGGTCAGGTGGCTGGCCTCCTGTTTGGCTACAGGGATACAAAAAGGCCATTTCATGCAGTGCCCAGCTGACCAGTTCCAATTGGGCATCACCTGGACCCTGCTGGTGCTCGATGCTGGAATGAGTTTTGACTCCCAAGTGCTGAGACCCTTGTCTGTGCCTAGCTGGACTTCTAATATCTCTGGAAAACTAGGGCTTACAAAACTTAGAATTTCAAGGCCTTCAGAAGACCGGGACAAACCTGCAAAGCTGATACCCCCAAGGTAGATCTCTCAGGGCTGAAGAAAATGGTTTCCTCCACTCAGAGCAGCAAATCCATTTGAGCAGGCCCTCAGCAAGAATGTATCCAGCCTCAAGGAGCCTTGTTCAGTTACAGCCTGCAGCCTTGCCCTGCTGGATGATTCTGAGCTCCAAAAACATACAAAGTCTTCAGGTAGAACTATTGACCAGGTGGATGAGCCAAAAGTATCTGCCAGTAAAAGAACTTTCCTGGAAATAGTATTAAAATGTTTCCTTGCTGAGCTTTGCCGGTCAAGACCAACAGCTTCACTGGGACCTTGTCCAATACCTATCTGGCTTTGGAAGGACATCCTTGGAGCATTCTGCTAACTCGCCCGTGGAAAAGATGTAACTTTCAGAAAGAAGACTACATTCTAAGGTAAAACCTACAGCTAGATAAAACCTGGTTGGTGTATCCGACCTGGGCTCCATTGTGGTCATCCTCATATTGTGCCTTGGTCCCGGTCTAACCCAGCTATTGACTACCATTGGCGCTTTGTGCGTTCTGGCACTACTTTTACTTGAATATTTAAAAATTCATATCTTTGGTTCCCCCTTATTGGATTTTTGTCATTTTGGTGTCCTTTACCTCATAAAAGTATTCTCTATTTTCATAAATTGTATTTGATGTTCTAACTGTGTTGGTGCTTCTAAATATTTTACATATTTTCTCTAAGTTATACTATTCTGCTCTGTGCCATAGCTACCAAAGGTTGATCTCAGGCTTAAATTACTGACACTTTTAAGTGGCCGTAACAAGTCAGTGTATTTTTAAGTTGTGGTGGGCCTCAATCCACCCCAACTAATAAAACATTTTCTCACACTATCCCATTGCAAGATGGTGTCTACTGGGAGGAGTTACTTTTTCAAACCTTAGAGCCAACAAGAAATGTCCAAGTGTCACCAACCTACTTCTTGATTTAGATCATATCTTTCCTCCAAGCCATTTGGGAGTGAACGGGACAGGGAGGTTGTGAAAAATTTGCTTATGACCTACAAACATATGCTTTGATGAGCGATTCCAACCCTCATCCTACTGTGGATAATCACATGCAGATGTCCTGGTACACCCCAATATGCTGACTAATATCTACATATTCTGAATTTAACAAGAATATTACATAGACATCAACAATGGGAACAATGCCCAGTTCTGGTTATGGAGAGTAAACCAAATTTTAAAGCATAATTTCTTTCTTTCAAATCTTCATTTAGGTACAAAAATTATTTTGAAACATATTTCTACAACCATAATGCCACACAATTTACTCATGTGTACTTCAAGGAACAAAGGACCACATGCATCATTCAAAATACCGGTCGCAAAGGGGCAGATTTGCCCCGTTGCAACCCGCATTTTTGCATTTGGGATGCATCATCCCAAATGCAAAAATTGCAATTTAAGTAATCGCTAAATTTGCGATTACTTAAATTGCGATTGCATATACGGAATCGCAAATTGCGATTCCCTAAATGCAATGCATTAACTCAAAATATTTTGCGATTTCGCAATTAAGAAACGCAAATTACCATCAATTCAAAATTGATGGTAATTTGCAAGAACTTTGAAAAATGTACGAAAGTGCATTTTTCAAAGTTCCATGTTGCATACTTACATGCCCTTGGTGTCCTTTTGGCACCCTTGAAATTGCATGCGCAATTTGCGAGTACCTATTTGGTACTCGCAATTTGTGCATGCAATTCCCATTCATTCCTATGGGCCTTTAGGCCCATAGGAATGAATGGGAAGCAATTCCTCAATTTGCGAGTCGCAATTTAGGAATGTGTAGGAATCACAATTTTTTTTGCAATTTCTACATGCATAAGCGATTGCGATTCCTAAATTGCGATTTCTTAAAAATCGCAATTTAGGAAACGCAATTACAAAGTTTGATGCATGTGGCCCAAAGTAAATAATACATTTGAATTCTTACTGATAATACTGAGAAAGGTGATGCAGCTTGAAGTGCAACCATATCAATAAAATGTGTATGGGGAACAGAAAGTGGTCAGATTCAATGGTCAGATACCTTAATACCAGCATATTATTTTCCACAATATTTGATATTTTTAAATGATACAATTCAGCACATAATGTGTGCTGATTTCACTAACATTAATGAATTGCTAACTGGGCTTGACGGACATCTAAATTACGTCGGTGTAATTTGCATAGTTCTGGGAATTTTGCATTACTCTTCTTAAGTGAAATTCCTGAAAAAATGTACTGCAAATGCACATGAACAGAACACTAATGACTGTTGTTCTTGGTGCTTTTGTTTAAAAGCATCCACATGCCAAAAATTAATGTGAGAAGGACACCTTTGTCACAAAAAAACCAGCACAATCTGATAACTTTGCATTTTGCATAATTGCGTGTGATTTTGCCAAAATTTTGAGTAACATGTGAAAGGAAATAACATTAAAGCAAACTAAGTTGAAATATGCTCCCCTATTGCTAACATCTTGCTATCTGAAGAAAATTATTCTCACTTCTCAAATATGAACTGGGAAATAGCACTGAAAGAGAATAATATGACAGCATTAATCACTAATGGTACTTTTGAGATATTGGGTTGTTGGTTGAAGAGGGATTTACCTCTGTTCAAGCAACATCCATTATCCCTGGTAGCGTAAAACACAAAAGTCAGTAAATTAAACTGTGCTTAACAATGTAGTAGCTTGACACTAAAGCAGTCAGGCTTAACCTAGAGGTAATATGTAAAGTAGGTATACAGCAGACAAACAGTAAAAAAGTAATAACACAACACAAGAAAACTCCCGTAACAATTTAAAAAAATACAATAAATAAATTATTTGACACCAAAATGTCAAAAATTCAATCAGTAGAACCGGAGTTATGAAATTTAAAATGTTTTAGTTAAAATTTGCACCTAAAAGATCAAAGCACCAACTCTGTGGATGAGGTCAAAGTAAAAAAATATGGCGACCACAATAGAGCACGGGTCGGATACAAGAAGTTTATTGGTCCTGGTGGGCGCTTACCTTCGGACTGGGAAGAAGTTTTGAAAAAAAGTTCTGAGAAGGTGAAGTTCAGAGGGGCAAGGCTGCAGGTGGTGCCCGAGGAGGGAGTGCCTTTGTAGGGGATCTGCTTGACAAAGTCGCTGTGAAGATTTCTATTTTCTGGCATAGTCACTGTTTAGGAAGTCAAATATCTCAACCAGGCCAAGCTAGGAGGCTGTAGCCAACAAGATTCCCAGACCGGAGAGCCTACTCTTCTGCTGGTCCGCTCTGTCAGCCTCTTCTGTCTTTTTTTGTTCTGTTCTTGTCTTTTTCTGTCTTTTTGCCTTTTTGCCTTTCTGCTGTTTTTTCTGTTTACCTCCGTTCTCCCCTTTTTCCAGCCACTGCTGCCCCCGTGGCCCCTCCCCCCTGCGTGTTCCCACTCCCTCCTCCCAGCTGCTCTCCCTCCCCATGATCCCTACTTAATGGCAGCTGCTGCACGACAGTGCGAGCAAGACCTCTGACCTCCTGGTCAGGTAAACTGCTCTCCCCTCGCACAGCTCTGTCATTAAGGCACTGCCCCAGCACCTTTCTGGTCTCACAGGTAGGTATTCGAGGCCCTCCTCCACCCACAGGGTCCTGCCTGTGCCTCATCACTAGTGGTCCAGTGAAGGAGCCTGCTCTTCTGCTGGTACGCTCTGTCAGCCTCTTCTGTCCGTTTGTTCAGTTTCTTTCTGTAATTTCTGTCGTTTCTTCAGTTCTTTACCACTTCTGTCTTTTTGCCTTTCTGCCGATTTTTCTGTTTACCTTCGTTCTGCCCATTTTCCTGACGCTGCTGCCCCCTGCTACTTAATTGTGGTCACCGTGCGGCCGCGCTGCTGGATCGCCGTAGGCATGCCAAAGGCAAGCCCATCTGCGCTCGTCCGTGACCTGACCGCGACCAGCGCCAGGGACCCTGGTCCTCCGACCCCCCGCCGCTACGACTCCTGCACTCTCCATGCTTTCAACAACTGCTAGCTCTCGATGCCGAGCAACTCCCAAGGCCCGTTCTCCTGCCGACACTGCCGCCGCACCTTCACCCACCTCCGGACCCAGACAGCAACCGCCAACCCACCTGACGTCAGTGCACCCAAACCCCTGAGCTGCATCCTTCTCAACGTACGCTCCCTGCACAGACACGCAGTAGAAATCTGGGACCTCCTCAACACCCTCTTGCCCGATGTCACCTTCCTCACAGAGACCTTGACCAACACCAGCTCCGCTCCCAACATCGCAACCACCATCCCCGACGGGTACAAGATCCTAAGGAAAGACACCCCCAGCCACCCTAGAGGAGACCTCGCCATCATCCACAAAATCTCCCTCTGACAGACTACCGCCATCTCGAACGACGCCTCGACCCCCATGGAACACATCTATTTCCAGATCCAGCCCAAACCCAGAACGACCTCCCGTACCCCATCTTCGCTGGAGGAAACAACATCTGTTTCAGCCACACCACGCAACCTCTCTGGACGGACCACCACTGCATCCACTTCTTCTTCTCGAAACCCACCACACACAAGCCAATGCCACACCTCCCATGCAGAAACTGGAGCAAGATCACTGAAGAGCACCTCACCTCAGCCCTCATCTGCACTCCCCCCACCACGACTGACACCAACTCTGCAGCCAATGACCTCCATCAATGGATCGCCGACTGCGCCAACACACTTGCCCCACTCTGGAACTCCAACAGATGACACAATACGAAAGCCTCCTGGTTCACCACGAACCTCCAAGAATCCAAGCACTCGTGCCGATGATTGGAGAAAGCATGGGGGAACAGCAAAACCCCGGAAGCACGCACCGCCTACAGGACCGCCATGACGACACAAAAGGACAATAAACTGCACCCTTGAAACAGGCACATTCCCCGATGACTGGAAATGTGCGAAGTCAAACCCCTCCTCAAGAAGCCCTCCGTAGACCCTACGGTCCTCAAAAACTACTGGCCCATCTCTCTCCTTCCCTTTGTCACCAAAGTCACTGAGAAAATCGTCAATACCCAGATAACGCACTTCATAGAATCCATCAACATCCTCGACCCTTCTCAATCCAGATTCCGCAGCAACCACAGCACCGAGAACGCCCTGCCAGCCACCACAGATGACATCCGCACACTCCTCGATCAAGGCCACACTGCAGCCCTCATCTTACTAGACCTTTCAGTAGCCTTCGACACTGTCTCCCACTGCACACTAGCCGCCAGACTCTATGACGCTGGCATACAGGGAACCGCCCTGGACTGGATCCACTCCTTCCTCTCCGGCAGAACTCAAAGAATACGACTCCCGCCCTTCCTCTCTGAACCCACAGAGATCATATGCAGAGTCCCTCAGCTCCACGCTCTTCAATATCTACATGGCCCCCCTCGCAACCATCATCAGAAAACATGGACTCAGCATAGTATCCTACGCTGACGACAACCAGCTCATACTCTCCCTCACCAAGGAACCCAACATCACCAGCCACAGTTTCAAGGAAGGAATGAAGGACGTTGCATCCCAGATGAGCAGCAGCTGCCTGAAGCTCAACTCGGAGAAAATGGAAGTCCTCGTCCTCAGATCCACCCCCACCTCATGGGATGTCACCTGGTGGCCCCCGACCCTCGGAAACCCTCCCAGCCCCAAGGACTACACTTGCAACCTCGGCATCATACTCGACTCCTCTCTCACAATGAACGGTCTGATCAATGCATATCCTCCACTTGCTTCAACACCCTCCACATACTCTGGAACACCTTCAAATGGATCAGGAAGACTGTCACCCACGCACTCATCACCAGGAGACTGGACTACGGAAATGCCCTCTATGCCGGAATCAACAAATCTCTCCTTCACAAACTCCAGAACGCTGCAGCCAGACTCGTCCTCAGCATCCCACAACACAACCACATGACCCAGCACCTCTGAGACCTCCACTGGCTCCCTGTCAAAAAAAGAGTGACCTTCAAGCTGCTCACACATGCCTACAAAGCCCTCCACAACACCGGACTTCAATACCTCAATGATAGAATCTCCTTCCACGCCCCTAAGAGAAACCTCTGCTCCTCTGGCCTAGCCCTTGCTGAAATCCCCTGCATCCACAGAGCCAGAACGAGAGGCAGATCCTTCTCCTACATCGCAGCCAAGACCTGGAACGAACTCCCCCTTGTCATCAGACAAAGCCCTACACGGCAAACCTTCAGAAAAGACCTCAATACTTGGCTTTTCAGATGACCTTGGAGCTGCCCGAACCCCCTTACCCCAGCGCCTTGAGACCGTCACGGGTGAGTAGCGCGCTCTAAAAATCCCTGATTGATTGATTGATATCCCTTTGATGAAGGAATGCTGAACATGATTTGCTGCTGCAGAGAAGAATGTAGTGCGAGCTACTGCGAAGTCAGGCTGACCGGCGATGCACTTTGGGCGGTTGACTCTCAGTTCTCAAAGCAGTTTTTAACCAAAAATGTCCATATTTTGGATTTTTACTATCTTGGCGCATTTAACACCACAACCAAGGATCCAGGACTGGAGGGGGGGCACCACTTGGGGGTTCAGGACTCACTCAGGCTGGGTCCAGGTGCAGGTTCAAGATGGTGGGAGCCTGTTTTATCCCTGTGGCTCTGAACAGGAGGCCAGCAAACTAGCCCTTGGAGTCACTCGGGCAGTCATGTGTTCAAGTGATGAATCAGGGCTCAAAACAGCAGTGCTTGCCTCTGAGGTTTCAAGGCAGGCTCCAAACAGCAAAGTATTCATTCCAGGAGCAGTAAAGCATTCTTGTGGAGAACACAACAGGCCACAGCAGCAGGTAGTCCTCTGACAGTCCTTCTGCAAGTCCAGAAAGTGAACTTAAGAGGGGGTCTGAGGGTCCCCTTTTTATACATGGGCCTTCTTTAAAGTAGGAGAAGTTTCTTGAGCATTCTCTTTGAAGTTCTTGACTCCCCTGCCATTGCTCCAAGCTGGCTGCATGAACAATGCAATAGCGACATTTCGTTTATTTGAAGGCAGGGCATAGCCTTTTCAGTTACAAGTGAAGCTGTGCCCAGCTCCGTCCCATTCTTCCAGCAGATGGCCCATTCAGTCACACCTAATCCACCTATTGTGTGACTGTCTGGGAGAGATTTACAAAGACCAACTGTCAACTTTCTAAAAGTAGCATTTTCAAAACTGTAACTTAAGATCCGAGTTCACTATTAAAGAGGATTTTTAAATACAATTTCTCAGACATCAAACATGAAATGTTTGTCTCATCATGCTTCCACACACTCCATCTGCTTCGAGAGACATTCAGATGGATCCACACCGAATCCAGAAAAACAGTCACCCGCGCACTCATCATCAGCAGACTTGACTACGCCAATGCACTCTATGCCGGTGTCACCCAGAAACTCCTCAGAAAACTTCAGATGTTTCAAAACGCTACAGTCAGACTGGCCCTCGACATTCCTCACCACAAACACATCTCCGAACAACTCTGAGAACTCCATTGGCTCCCAGTCAACAAAAGGATCCCTTTCAAGCTCCTCAAGCACGCCTACAAAGCCCTCCATGACTCAGGACCAGCATACCTGAACCACCGCCTCTCATTCCATGTCCCCACCAGACACCTCCGCTCGGCCCAGCTGGCCCTGGCCACCGTTCTTTGGTTCCACGTGACAAAAACCGGAGGAAGATCCTTCTCCTACCTCACTGCCAAGACCTGGAACACCCTGCCGACCGACCTCAGACAATCCCCATCGCTGACCCAATCCAGGAAGGACCTCAAGACCTGGCTCTTCGACTGAACACCATAGCATACACAGATCAGCAGCCCCCCCTCCCAGCGCCTTGAGACTCTCACGGGTGAGTAGCCATGCTTTACAAAATCTGATTGATTGATTGATGAAATGCTGAGCTGTTCCCAATCAGAAGTTATCACCTATTAAGTGCAATAAGACAGCCATATGTTATCCTGTGGGACAGGTTGTCTTCACAGTAGTAAAAAATACATTTAGGACTTTTTCACTACTAGGACATATAAAACTTAAAAGTACATGTCCACCCTTTTTATTACAATGCACCATGCCATTTAGGCTACATATGGCTTACCTTAGGGGTGACCTATATGCAATAAAATGGGAGTTTAAGGTTTGGCAAAGGGGTTATACTTCCAATGTGAATTGGCAGTTTAAAACTGCATTCTGACTGTAATGGCAGACCTGAGACATGTTTTAATGGGTTGCTTAAGTTGGTGGCACAATATGTGAAGCAAGCCTACTAGTAGCATTCACTTTACATACCCTGGGTATATGGTATACTACTCTACATGGAACTTTTAAGTAAATTAAATATGACAACCATAAGCAAGCCAATTTCACCATGTTTAAATGAGAGAGCAGAAGCACTTCAGCCCTGGCTAGCAGCTGTAAAGTGCACAAAGTCCTAGAGCCAACACAAATAAATTCAGCAAAAAGAGGAGGGTGAAGGCAAAATGTTTCAGGATAACCCTGCAGAGAATGCCAGGTCCAACAGTACATTCACAGACATATCGCCTGAATCCATGAGAAATTGTGTGCGAAATTTGCAAACAAGTGAAAGTTATGAACAATTTTCTAGGGGAACAACAGGGTCATTGGCTAACAATCTAGACTGTAGGCATAACAAAGCACAGCTACAAAAGAAATAAATTATGTTAGAAGCTATAAAACAACACATGGCTTGAAAATATGAATATTTATATTTTTCTAAAAGTTTCAAAGAAACAGGAAATAATCAAACATAATTTAATTGCATTAAGAACTGTGGCATTAACTAGATCTGTAACAGAAGCTCCCCAAAAGAACAAGAGAAATTTAAGCAGAAACTGTTTGAGGACCATTTGATGTGAAAGATAATGATTTGAAAATGACGATGAAGAAAATATATTGAACTTCATAAGGACTTCAATTGCTTTTAAAGCAGTAAAAATGCACTACTGAATTATAGACGTGACCAGGAAGAGCTTAAAAAAGCTGTATTCACTTTGCAGAATTCTTTGTAAGAACTGAGATCACATATTATTACTATATAAATCTTCTCAAACAGAAGCATTACATAGTTGATACATGGAGCTATTACAGTACCTAATACTGTATCACAATTGAAAAGATATTTCATTAAGAAAGATGCTAGATGGCACACACAGCTAGAGAACTAAATTTTAAAATATACGTGGGAAATTGGATAGTCAATGGAAAATTTGAATTTCCACAGATATGTAAGCAAATATTTTTTTTAATAATGAATGCAATACAACTACAACTGGAAATTTCAGAGATCGTAAGATTAAGAGATGACTAGTGTTCACTTAAAAGTAGATTCACATATTTAGTGACTGTGAATGATCAGTTGAATGTAATGGTTATACACTACACCACCAGTACTAGAGGTGATAACTACACTCATTAGCAAAATGCTAACAAACAATCGTATGCAAATCTTAATAAACTGACAAGCATAATTGCATTTCTATCAAAACAAGACTTAGGGGCCGATTCCGATCTCGGCCGGTAGGGCACCGAATCGGATTCGGCTTAACCGGATCCGATTCGGAGCCCTCTTTCCCGACCGATTCGTACGTGCGTCCGGGTGAGCGAGTACGATGCGAGCGCGTGCGAATTCGCCGACCGACTCGTACGCCCGTCCCAACCGCACCGACCGACTCGCACGGATGTGCCTCGCACCGCGCAATAGAGACGTTCCCCGGCCGGGCAAGTACGATGCGCGCCGCGAGCAGTCCGACTGACTCGTGCCGTCCGGCTCGAAGAGGCAGTCGGAGCCAAACTTCGGGGGTCCGTGTCGGACCCCCTGTACACGTAGCCGCGCGAGTCGCACACAGGGGGGACCCATGGGTCCCCCCTACCTGTGCGTGTACGGCGCGAGTCGCTTCGCCGCGTACACGCTGTAGGGGGCGCCCTTTATGGCCTCGCACCCATTGTGTCAATGGGAGCCCGCGTACGCGTTGTACGACCGGCTCCCATTGACTTCAATGGGAGTCCGACTGAATCGAGTCCGATAGCATGCGTACGCATCGTACTCGCTCTGTCGGGCTGCTAGGGTCCGATTCGGTCGGAAAACTCTCCGGGTCCGGCTCGGTCGGAGAGATTTCCGGCCCGAATCGGAATCGGCCCCTTAGTGTTAGAATGAGTAAGCTATTATTATGACCCACAGGTTGCAATAGCACAGTTATTAGAGACAACATATCCATGTTAATGTATTAAAGGATTATAAACTATGTTTCAAGTATCTATCACAATAGGCATATTCAAAGAAACATTAGGGTCAGCTTCACATCATGTAGGATATATATTCTTCCATTTTTTTCACAGGATTGGCCCCACTCCTCATAGTGGGCAAAAGGAACACATGCTCAATATTTGTTTTACAGAGCTGCACCAGCACCTAGTGGGCAGCAGCTCACTGACCTCAGCAAGCTTGCTGAGGAGGCAGACCTCTGGGTCAGCACCAAAGTGTCCAAAAAGGCATCTGGGGGAACTCCCAAAATGGCGGTCAGAAGTCCCACTAGAAGAAAGACGGAGGAGAACAACTGAAAAAGGAGTTCTCAAAAGGCCCCCTTTATGATCACGAGGTCCATGGCTGCTCGGGAAGGGAGTGTCAAGGATCTCTAGAGCCTGGAACAATGGCTCAGGCAACTGCCAAGAAGAGTAAGGGCAAGGGTCGTGAGAAACCAGCCCCATAAGTTCCCAAAGTCTAGGTTGGCTTTAGGGCACTGCGACTGGTGCGGCCGCACTGGGTGCTGACCTGTGGAGGGGGTGCTGACCTCAAAGGGGGGTTCTGCTTTTAGCAATAACTTACGATTGGAGAGATGAGGGACACTTTTGACCGGTGGTAGTGAGATAATCCATGGAGGTGTTCATGGGGTGTGGAGGTGCCAAAAATTATTGTTGTACCGGGTGCCACCGGTGCTAAAGCCGCCCCTGGGTTGGCGGGCCACGTGAAGAGAATGCCTCTGAGCCTACTGGGGAGGACATTGCCCCCCTGGGTAACCTGCATGAGCTTGCTGGATGGCAAGTTGTTGGAGGGCTCACCAGGTAGAAATTCTGCAAAGCACAGAAAGTGTGCCCGCTCTAGAGGGCCTGAGGTGGCAAGTTGAGGCCCAGGCAGCAGGTGATACCTCTGGTGATCACCTTAGGTATTGGGAGAATGCCCTCCTTTACACTGAGTCTAAGGTTTTCCTGGACGTGGGGCAGCCCATGTGCTGGTGGTCCCTCAACAGGATCTTCTTATGACGTCCCTCTAGCAGGACATCTGGGGTAAGACAAAACCTTTGCCAGGCTTGTTTCCCACTTTTATTAGCCCTGGATAAAGACAGCCTCAGATGCAGTCTGTTGTTCCTGCCGCATGTGCCAGACCAGTAGAAAGTCATGGAAAAAGCTTAAGGTTCCCCTGACCCCATTACCTGTCATTGGCACTCCCTTTGAGAGGATAGGCAACAACATTTTTGGTACCTTGGACCCACGACAGTTTTAGGCAACAGGTTCAACCTGGTATTGTTGGACCATTTTATTCGCTTCTCAGAGACCATTGCTCTGAGGTTGGTGACTGCACTTGCGGTGGGCAGGGCCCTGATGGGATTTTTAACTGTTGAGGGTTTCCAAAAGAGGTAGTGTCTGAGGGAGACACAAACTTCATGTTAGCCTACATGAAGTATATGTGTGAATCGTGTGGAGTGACTTACAAGTTCTCCACACCCTTCTACACCGAAACCAACGGGTTTGTGGAGAGATTCAACAAGACCCTTAATGGCATGATAATGGGCCTACCTGAGCCAATGAGGCTCAAGTGGGACATCCTCCTGCTATGCCTTCTGTTTGCCTATCAGGAGGTACCACAGAAGGTGGTTGGGTTTAGCCCCTTCAAACTCCTCTATGGCCACCCTGTTAGGGGACCTCTTGGGCTTGTCAGAGAGGGGTGACGGCACCCTCCCAGGAAACCCACTCAGGTGTGGTCAGCTATATGCTGCCACTCCACAACTAAATACATCGCTTCTGGGAAAAGGTGAAAAAAGCAATCTTGAAGCTAGTCAAAAAGTCATGGAACTATGGTACAACCAAAAGGACACTCTGGTGGAGTTACAACCTCGCCAGAAAGTGTGGGTTATGGAGCCCGTGGAGTCCGGAGTTCTCCAGGATCACTGGACATGCCCATATTAGGTGAAGGAGTGTAAGGGGGAGGCCACCTACCTGGTGGACCTCAAGACCCCTAGAAATCCCTTAAGGGTGCTCCACATAAACTACTTCAAACCCCACTTTGAAAGGTCTGAAGTCAACATGCTCCTGGTGACAGATGAAGGGAGGAAGAGGAGAGTGAACCGCTTTCTGACCTCTTGTCTACCGATGAGCACAATGGGTCAGTAGGGGGTGTCAACCATTCCCCAATGTCACCCCAGAGCAGCAGAATGACTGCCACTAGTTGTTGGAGCAGTTCTCTTCTCTATTCCCCTCACCCCTGGTCTTACACATTTGTGTACCCACAACATAGACTTGCAGACAATCCACCTGTTAACAATAAAATTTGCAGGCTGTCAAATAAGATGAGGGCCAGTATTAAGGAGGAGGTCTCCAAGATGCTGGTGTTAGGGGTGAATGAGCCCTCCAACGGTCTCTAGTCCAGCCCTGGGGGGCTGGTACTGAGGGCTGCCCCACCGGGTACCACTCCAAAATATAGGTTCTGTGTGGACTACTTCACTTCAATCCATCGAGTCTTGAAGGCTGACACACACCCCATCCTTCAAACAGATGAGCTCATAAACAGCCTGGGCACTGCCAAGTTCCTCAGTACCTTTGATCTTACATCAGGGTGCTGGCAGACTGCTCTGCCTGAGGGGCAAAAGAAAGGTCTGCATTCTCAAACCCAGAGGGCCACTTCCAGTTTAGGATGATGCCCTTTGGCTTAAAGAATGCCCCTGCCACCTCTCAGTGTTTTGTCAACAGGATCCTAGCTGGTAAGGAGGCATTCTGGGGACAGAGGTGTCTTCAGCTCTGAAAAGTTTCAGTGCTCCGTCCATCATCTCCTTGTGTTTGCTTTGTTCGCCCTAAGTTGGCAGGGTATGCCCAGACATGGGGGCCTTGCTCACTTTGCCACTGGATTCAAGCTAGCCTGGCTGATGAGGGGTGTTACCTCGAAACCGGTCCCAGTAGGCTTGTTTCCGGTTCAGGGAAGACCTAGCTTGGCAGTTCGGACTGGACTGTTCCCATGAGGCACAGGGTCAAGACTGATTTGCATATAGCTGGGTCTGAACTAAGGTGGCGAAATGAGCTAAAGAACGATGATGGATTCAACCCAGATCTGTGACAGGGGGTGAGTGTCTGAAAAGTTTCAGCACTCCGTCCATCATCTCCTTGTGTTTGCTTTGTTTGCCTTAACTTGGCAGGGTATGCTCAGACGTGGGTCCCTTGCTTACTTTGCCACTGGATTCAAGCTAGCCTGGCTGATGAGGGGTGTTACCCCAAAACCAGTCCCAGGATGCTTGTTTCCGGTTCAGGGAAGACCTGGTGGGCTGGACTGTTCCCATGAGGCACAGGGTCAAGACTGATTTGCATATAGCTGGGTCTGAACTGAGGTGGCGAAGTGTGCTAAAGAACGATGATGGATTCAACCCAGATCTGTGACTGGGGGTGAGTGTCTGAAAAGTTTCAGCGCTCCGTCCATCATCTCCTTGTGTTTGCTTTGTTCACCCTAAGTTGGCAGGGTATGCTCAGACGTGGGTCCCTTGCTCACTTTGCCACTGGATTCAAGCTAGCCTGGCTGATGAAGGGTGTTACCCTGACCCCGGTCCCACGATGCTCTGTTCTGGTTCAGGGAAGACCTGGCTTGGCAGTTCAGGCTGGACTGTTCCCATGAGGCACAGGGTCAAGACTGATTTGCATATAGCTGGGTCTGAACTGAGGTGGCGAATTGAGCAAAAGAACGATGATGGATTCAACCCAGATCTGTGACTGGGGGTGAGTGTCTGAAAAGTTTCAGCGCTCCGTCCATTTCCTTGTGTTTGCTTTGTCCGCCCTAAGTTTGCAGGATATGCCCAGACGTGGGTCCCTTGCTCACTTTGCCACTGGATTTAAGCTAGCCTGGCTGATGAGGGGTGTTACCCTGAAACCAGTCCCAGGATGCTTGTTTCCGGTTCAGGGAAGACCTGGCTTGGCAGTTTGGGCTGGACTGTTGCCATGAGGCACAGAGTCCAGGCTGATTTGCATATAGCTGGGTCTGAACTGAGGTGGTGAAGTGAGCTAAAGAACGATGATGGATTCAACCCAGATCTGTGACTGGGGGTGAGTGTCTGAAATGTTGCAGCGCTCCGTCCATCATCTCCTTGTGTTTGCATTATTATAAGCCAAACAATGCCAACATTGATAAGTCACAGAGAGCAGTACGACATTGCATGGCATTTAACAAAAGGGGGAAAGGAAAAGAAAACATCCTCAACTCCCACCCTCCCCCACTCCCCCCAAAACAAAACACTCTCCCGGGTCATATCCTAGTATAGTCCACGTCTTCCCCCCTATCTCCCTCAAACCTTGGCTAATTTAGTGCAATATCCTGATTGTCAAATCATGGCCTCTTGATCTCTGTACCCTGGGCAGCAGGTGGGGTGGATTCCTGTGTGGGCTCTGAGAGCCGCAGCAGGCGCAAGTACCTGGGGAAGGTTAACTCCCTCATTTCAGAACAGAGTAGAGATAAGAATGGGCACCAAATATCAGCAAACGAGGCCTCGTCTCCAAGTAGTGGAAGAGTTATGCATTCCATACCCAAGACGTTCCATAGCCTACATAGCCAACCTTGATGCGTGGGCGTTCCATCTGTACCCCAATGGGATAATATATTTTGTAGTGCTGCTCCCAGGGCTATTCCCATTTGCCTGCCTCTACGTGATTTGAGGGGAAAAGTAAACTTATTGGGTAAGCCTAAGACAATGTACGCCGGGAAACGTGGTATCTGCGTGCTCAAATGATTATCTCTATCAGTTAAAACTTGTTCCCAATATGAAGAGATAAGCGGACATTCCCATAGTAAGTGAGTCAGTGTACACTCTACTCTGCAGTTTCTCCAGCAGTGTGAGGGGTGGTTGGGGTTATATCTGTGCAATCTATGGGGCGTAAGATACCAATAAGTGGCTATCTTAGTGGCGGTTTCAATACTAGAGACATTCCGCGTGGTATGGCGCACGCGATAAAAGATGTCCCCCCATTCCTCCTGTGAGAGTGTTCGACCCAGCTCAGCTTCCCAACGCCGCTGCCTCGGTGTAGCGATCACCTGTTCCAGAGAACGCAACATGTGGTAAAGTTCGGTAATAAGGTGCGAGTTAAACGTTTTAGTGTGGAGACATTTTTCATACGGTGTTAACAGCCTTTGGCCCCTGGACGCACCGAGGGGTGCATCACCCAGTGTCGCACTTGATGGAAGTGGTATCGTTCAGACTCAGGCAAAGAAAATGTGGAACGGAGGTCTTCGAAGGTCAGAGGACCCTCTATGTCAAACAAATATCTGATGGACCGACATCCCCGGGCCTCCCAGTGGCAGAAAGTCCCCTGATGTAAACCTGGAGAAAATTCCTAATTCCCGACTATGGGCGTAAGGGGCAACGGAAATGAAGTTAGGCCATGTTTGATCGCTGTGGAGTCCCATGCTTTCAAGGTTGTGCAAATTATGGGTGAGTTATATATGTCCGCTGGGCGCTGTGCTTTACGTAGAAAGGGGACTCCCCAGTGGTGCCCGACCCACAATCGCCCTTTCCATAAAAAGCCAGTGTTTGTTCGACTCGCTACGCTACCATTCCAATGGAATGCGCAGTTAGGTAGCTTGGAAATAATGAGTTAGGTTAGGAACCCCCAGCCCGCCCTCATGAGGGGGTCTATAACTTATCTTTCTGCTAATCCTAGGCTTTTTTATTGGCCCATATGAATGAACAGAGCTCTTTCTGAAGCAATTTGAGGACCCCACGACGGGGCTCTACAGGAAGGGCTTGAGAAATGTATAAGATGCTGGGTAATACATTCATTTTGATTGCCGCCACCCACCCCAGCCAAGAGAGGCCGAAAGGTCCCCACCGACTCAAATCCCTGCACACCTGGGATCGGAGCTGTTTGTAATTCAGAGCTGCCGTGTTATGAGTGGACTTCGTAAGTTTAATCCCTAGGTATGGGATGGACTCCGTCTCCAATTGGAGTGGAACCGAACATGCAAGGTTTTCTTTGGTGGATGATCTCAGTGAGATCCCCATGGCCGTTGATTTTGCAACATTAACTATAAAGCCAGAGGCTTCCGCGAACCTGTCTAGCTCATCAAAGAAAGCAGGAATGGAAGTCTGTGGCTCTTCCAAAGTGGCAACTACATCGTCTGCGTATAAACTAATGGCGTGTGAGACCCCCCCAAAGCGAACCCCCAAGATCAGCGGATCCTCCCTCCCGCACTCTCTGAGCCATAGGCTCCATATAGAGCACAAAGAGTAGTGGAGAAAGAGGGCACCCCTGCCTGGTGCTGCGGGTGATCTGGAAGGGATCCGAGGAGCAACCATTAACCCGCACCTAGCTGTAGGCTGGCTGTAGCAGCTGAATACCGATTTACGGAAGCGGTCGCCCACCCCAAACTGCATGAGGGTGGTCTCCAGAAACCCCCAGTCCACCCGGTCGAATGCCTTTTCAGCCTTTATCGATGGCATCACTCGCTCCACGTTTTAGTGTTGCACCTTGTCAAGGAGATGAAGTATCCTTCTTGTGTTGTTGCTACACTGTCTGGTAGCTACAAAGCCAGACTGATCTGGGTCTATCAGCCCCGGCATCATTGGACCCAGTTTTGCTGCTAATATACCCGTGAAGAGCTTTAGGTCAGTGTTCAAAAGGGATATCGGTCTGTAGGAGACGTAGAGTCGGACTTCCTTGCCCAGCTTTGGAATCACTACGATCGAAGCCATAAGCATCGTGGGGGGATATCTCCTGTGTCGCCTATTGTGTTAAAAAGCCTCGTGAGAATGGGTGCCAAGGTGGTGCAGAAGGTCTTATAGAAAATGGCGGAGAAACCATCCGGGCCGGGAGATTTTTGTAGCTTAAGGCAAGCTATAGTCGTGATCATCTAATCTTATTGTCTGCTGCTGAGATGGCTATAAGCTCCCCTCTGGCGTATATTTTAAGTGTTTCCCATAGCGAAGTAATGGAGGTGCCGGGGTGTCGTTGAAAGTCAGGAATTACTTTATTGCATTGTCTAGGCGCTTTATCACCTCCGGATGGTGCAACAGGGTGTTGTGCAGCTGCCAGGTGAATTGTCGTCTCTCTGGTGTGGGGAATGTGAGTGTGAGTGTCAGCACCGCATGGTCGGAGTGTGAGCAAGGCTCAATATCTGAAGCTTGTGTATGTGGGAGTAGTGAACGGGATCCAATAAAATAATCAATTCTGGCGTAAGTTTTATGTGAGTGCGAATAAAAGGTGTAGTCTATGGTGTTTGGGTGTAGGTTATGCCACATATCCACCAGTCCTAAGTCTCGCAGCCACTCCGGCCCAACCTGTGTGAGAGCCCCCGCTAGCCCATGTCGTTGTGCCAAGCGGTCCTGCTGATTATCGAACACTATGTTTATGTCGCCGCCTAACAGGAGTTGCCGATCAGGTGAAGTGGCTAGGTCCATCACTGCCCGTCGTAGGAATGCCTCCTAACCCTCATTAGGCGCATATATGGAGCCAAGGGTTTAATTGCGCACATCATTGGTAATTGTGAGAGCCAGGAGTTTCCCTCTGATCTCCACCTGCTTCGCCCCCACTTTGCCCCTAAAAGTGCGCAGGAAAAGGATAGCCACACCTGCCGTTTTAGTGATGTGTGAGGAGAAATATTGCTGTGGGAAGGCCCTTGATCTAAGTCTGTGCGTATCTCTGGCTAAAAGGTGGGTCTCCTGCAACAGGCATATTTGTGCTGCTGAGTGCTCTAGGAAAGATAGGACAGCCCTTCTTTTAATCGGGTTGTTCAACCACTTCACATTTAGAGTGAAAATTTTAAACTGTGCTAGTATGTCAGAGTGATTGCAACAGAATTTACAAGATGAGCTAATGTTTTTCCAGTTGCCCCTACCCCCGTCTCTCCTTGGCGACCCAGTAGGCCCACCTAGGATGTGGCTGCAGCTATAATTAAAGCTAGAGGTTCAAGAGACCCAGGAGAGGGGACGAACGTAATAGGAAATAAATAAAAAACCCCAACAAGTAAACCCATAAGGCAAAGATCCATGAGACAAAAGTCCAACATTGTGGAATGAACTCAGCCCGATGCCTAAGCCCCAGACAGAAAAACAGAGAGCGGGTGCCCGTGGCCAGTGTCTCCCCGCCCCCACCCAGGCTGGCCCCAGATAGCCATGAAAAAGGATTAAACGGAGGTAGCTGCATAGTGTCCGCTATTTCCCCCAGTTCACTTCAACCATCATCCACCAGGGGAATCCCCAACAAGGGTCGCCAGAACGGCCTGTCGCTCTCTGATCATGGTGTCCAAGTCTGATTTCATAGTGCTGGCTGGAAATTTAATTCGGATCCACCCATGACCGCTTCTTCGATTTGTATTTGTCCTGTTTTGTGGCAGTTCTTCTTCCATTGGGTCTGCGATGCCCAGGAGCTTACAGGCCTCGGCGACCAAGCGTAGCAGCTGTAGTTCCCCATTGTGAGGAAAGATCAACCGGAATGGGTGACCCCAGGAGTAGGAAACGCAGATTGATCTTAGATGTGCAGTAACAGGCCAGAACACCTTCCTTTTCAGCAGGGTCGAGGCAGCTAAGTCCTGATACAGAGTGGGATTCTGATCCGTGTAATTGAATGCAGGGGCATCTCTGGCAGCTAGTAAGATACATTCCTTAAGCTGGTAGTCGTGTACGCAAGTTAAAATGTCAGCCGGGGGAGCCAAACCACTTCTCCGGGTGCTATCGAGCTAGATAATAAAGTCCTGCGGTTCTCCCAATAGCGTACGAAATAGGTCTGTTACCATGGCCTCGATGTTTGTGCCCTCCTTCCCTGGCGCAATGCCTTGGATGCATATATTATTACGCGGCGGGACCTGTTTTCAAGGTCCTCTGTATGTGCTTGGAGGTCCAGGTTCTGCTCCCGTAGGCGGATGACTTCCTGTTGCAAACTCTCAAGCTCCTCGGTTCTGCCGGACTCGTGATCTTCCAGGGAATTGACCCTCTCCCCCAGTGAGCCCAAGTCGCGTCGCACCTCTCTCAGATCCGCCAACAGATCACGTTTCATGTTGGTGAGATCCTCCCACAAAGAGGTGAAAAGGGACTCCAGGTAGGAGCAGCTGACCGGACCTTCCGCATCCCCCGCTCCCTCCATCTCTGCTGTAGACCTCTGCATAGGTGGGTTCTCTGTTTGAGGCATCTTGCGGAGCATATC
Source organism: Calotriton arnoldi (assembly GCA_963921515.1). Classification (NCBI taxonomy): domain Eukaryota; kingdom Metazoa; phylum Chordata; class Amphibia; order Caudata; family Salamandridae; genus Calotriton; species Calotriton arnoldi. The sequence goes on along the minus strand of CAWUFW010015044.1, from coordinate 292,988 downwards.
CTTGACAGACCTATCCTTTTTCACCCTGCCAGATGCCATATACCCTAACGCTGCATGAGCCACTCCTGTAGAGTTCCCTCCAGTGGGTGGTTTCTTTGGACAGATAGAGTCCCTCTGTTTGTGTCCTAGCTGGGAACAATCAAAGCAGCGGGGTTGGAAAGGGGGAGCCCTGGGCCACTGCCCACCAGAACCTTCCTCCGTCTTTTCAGAAGGAACATGGGAACCATTTCCTCCTCTCTTAACCTGAGATGTGTCTAGGTCTCCCTTCTTGGGGTCACTCCCAGGTACCTTTTTGACACTCTGGTGCTGATTAAGAGGTCTGCTGCCTCAGCAAGCTTCTTGGGGTCAGTCAGCTTGCTTTAAACCAAGTGCTGGTGCAGCTCTCTAAAGCATGTATCATACATGTGCTCCCTCTGATTCAGGTTGTACAGCTCAGTATAATGTTCAACCTTGCTGCCCCTCATCTAGCCCTTCAGTGCCTTGCTGGAATAATCTAGGAAGTACACCCAGGTCTTTAAGGGATGTTTGTGGCTGCCCCTGAGCTTCTATCTATACCTCTCAGGGGTCACCCCAAACATATTGATCAGTATGGTTTTCATGGGAGTGTATTGTGTCAGGTCTTCTACCTTAAGTGTTAGGAGTGGCCCCTCCCCACTGTGCGCATGTACCGCCACAAGCTACTCCCCTCATTACTCTTCAGGAACCTTGTGCACCCTTGGATCCACTTCATATGCTGAGTACCTCTTATCAATGTCACCACCCATCACATAACTGGGTACCTAATCCTTTGGGAGGTGGACCTTCCGTTCTCCAGTAGCAACTGCAGATATGAGGCATAGCTCGTGGGCCATTTGCTATTTCATCATGGCCAGCCTCCTTTCTCCCAGAGCTTGCTCTTGCTCCAGCTTGGCAAGCTCCAACTTAAGCTTTCTCTCCACCTTCCTGTCCTCCAACTAATCTGGGGGTAGGCTCCCTAACAACCCACTGCACCCTGCCTGGGGTGGAATCTCCAATCTTTGAAGTATTTTGACCCACTTCTCCATAAGTAGCAGTTGAAGACCTGCCTGTAAGTCATGGTCCAATACTTCCTCATCATCCAGCTCCTCATCCCCCTCATTGCCTGTGGGGGTTTGATGGGCCTCTGCACATAGCCTTTTGGAGCTCTGCCTTTTTGATGCTCCTCTTGATAGGCAACCCCTTCTCCTGGCAGAACCCCTTGAGCTGGGATACTGTGTAGCTCTCCAGTTTGGCAGCTCAAACTCCATTTTTGCAGGTGAAATCACAGATCCAACAAGCAGAAAGAGAGAATAAAAATTTGGAAAAATAAAAAATCCCAATCAAGGAGAATTGACTCAAATTGGTCTTAGGTATGGAATGGTGGTGTACACCAAATTACTGTATGGCACTGCACAAACACAAGCCGTATTCTATTCAGTAGTTCTTGTAAAGGGCATGGCTACCCGGAGGCCTCACAGTGCTAGAACCAACACCACACTAGCAACACCGCCGTGGGAAGGGAGGGACTATTTCCTAAACAGCCATGGGAAGGGAGGGACTAGATCCTAAATAGCCACATATTCAGGGCTGTACGAAAAGGGTGTTCATGTTCCAGTCAGCGTAACTCTATTGGTAGGGTGTTTCAAAGATTGGGGACCATGTAGGCCATTGAGCGACCTCCCCATCTAGATATGAGAGTCTGGGGAACATTCAGCCACTGTGCCGAGGATAATATGAGTAGCCTACATGGAATGTATGGGGAAGCATAAGGTTTTAACAATAAAGGGTCTTTGTTGTTGAGTGCTCTGTGCAGAATGCATAAGGCCATGAACTGAACCCGCTGTTCAACCAGGGGCCAGTGTAGTTCCACCAAAGCCTTTTTGATGGACTGGTGCATCAGGATGCTCATGAGGAGGCAAGCAGCAGTATTTTGCACAACCTTTAACCTCTTTAACCAATATCGAGTAGAGCCACAGTACAAGGCATTGCCACAGTCAAGGCGTGAGATTATTTTCCTCACCGCTGATCACCAATGTTAAAAATTGGGCTTCTGGCTGGCAGAGATATTTACCCTTCCCAAGCAAGAACCACAATTCTAGCCAGGTTAAGTCACAAACAAACACTAAATTAACCTGTGCTCCCCCCCAGGGGTTTGGCATAGAGCAGTCAGGCTTAACTTAAGAGGCACTGTGTAAAATATTTGTGCAACATTTCAAACAGTAAAACAGTGAAAACACCACACATAAAGATACCACACCTGGTTAGAACAATAAAGCTTAATTTAATCCAATAAGTAGAACCGGAATTATGAATTTATAAACAATGCAATGAAATCTAGTGCTTAAAAACATAAAGCGCCAACCTGGGCTACCTGGTTGCACTAGACCTGGTCAAATCCAAAAGTTCAGGCTGACCACAATGGAGCTCAGGTTAGATAGAGGGACCAGTGTTGGCCCACTGTTAAGTCCCTTATTTTCATCGAAGATGAGATATGGGGTGCTGGTAAGGTGATGCATCGTCGTCCTTCCATACTGGTGGACAATGCGTTGATTTTGACTAGTGCAACGGTGCCGAGTTGATGCACAGTGCAGTTGGTGATGCGTCGGAATCGATCCTCGCAATGGCGGTGATGCGTCTGCCGTGGAGGTGATGCACGGGTTCTTGCGTTAACAATAATGTGTGGATTCTGCTGGAGCCGCACTTCAAGCCCACTTCCAAGGGTCCAGGATTGAGTTGGCACCACTTGCCACTTCCCACTTACAGCAAGTCCTTGGAACACTTTGGTTCTGGGTTCAAGTGATGTGGGTCCAGTCCTTCTCATCCAGGCAAGGAGGGCAGCAGGTAGCAGATCCTATGGGAGGGGTAGGCCTCACAGTAGTGAAAAATGTATTTGGGAGTTTTTCACTACAGGGACATGTAAAACGTAAAGTTACATCTCCTACCTTTTAATTACACAACACCCCTCCCATGGGCAACTTAGGGCAAACCTTTAGGGTAATTTATATGTAATAAAAGGGGAGTTTAAGGCTTGGCAAGGGGTTATAAAAGCCAAGCTGACTTGTCAGTGTAAACTGCACACACAGGCTCTTCAGTGGCAGGCCTGAGACATGTTTAAAGGGCTACCTAAGTAGGTGGCATAACCAGTATTGCAGGTTCACTAGTATCATTTAATTTACAGGCTCTGGGCACATATAGTGCACTTTAGTAGGGACTTATAAGTAAATTAAATATGCTAATTGTGGATAAATCAATCAAACCATGTTTAGGGAAGTGAGCGCAAGCACTTTAGCACTGGTTAGCAGTTGTAAGGTGCACAGACAGGTCAGAAAAAAGGGGAGGAGAAAGGCAAAAAGTTTCGGGGTGACCCTGCAGAAAGGGCCATTTCCAACATTAGTCTTATTTGCTGATACATTGTGCTTCACTCATATAATGGCGACTATGTCAACAATATAATTAGGTTAGACCGTGCCTATTTATGCAGGCCTATCTGGTATATCTCACTCTTTTTGCTTCATAACTCCTTGTCCTATCAGTCTTATGTGCCCGTCTACACAGTCCGCTAGAATGTCTTAATGGGTTGTACAGATACACCTTCATCTACTTTCGAGTAGCAAGGCGACAGTTCTTTTTAACTCAGGGTCAGGTCAAAGCATCTTTATTTCGGCCATAAAAAGCATGTAAGACAATTTACATAAATACATTTGAGCATAAAATAAATTTTTAGTCACTAAAACTGTAAGAACTTTACATTTAAAATGACATTCTAAAACTTTTCCAGTGCAGACTAAGCATCCATTAAAAGGTTACATACTCATAGCAATTTCTGATCAGGATTGCATTTCTAATAAAACTGAAAACTGCATCACACATGTCTATCGTGCTTAATTTTTTAAAGAATTCCTTGCAAACTGGTAATGCTTATTCTCTGCCTGGCGCAACAAGGGAATAAAAAAAGTGCTTCTTGGGCCTGAATACAATGGACAAAATAAAATAAAGAGATGTGGCCTGTTTTGTGGCATGAACACGGTGACCTGGGGGTAGTTCACGCTGCCAAGCACATTGTGTTGGGAAAGCAACTTAAAAATGGATTACATTTATTCAAAAGTATGGGGCCGATTATGATGGTGGAAGGACCGTCACTGCCAGCCCGGCGGTGGCGGTCCTTCCCACATCGGACCGCGATTTTCCCACCGCCAGATTACGATGGCGGTGGGATCCAGACCGCGACCACGGCGGACGCAAAGACCGTCCGCCACGGAACCGCCACAGGCCATCATTCCGATAGCCTGGCGGAGTGGTCTGCATCCGGAAAATGGTGGCGGTGCCTAGCAGGCACCGTCCTCCAAATTACGATGCGGTCTCCAGCAAGCCTTTCCGCGGCGGGTAAACCGCCATTGAAAGGCTGGTGGAGATTGGTTTTGGGGGCCTGTTGCTGGCCCCCAATGTGTTTGGGGGGGTGTATGTGCACTGGGTTTCACTGCACCGAGTGGCAGGCCCCGTGTGGAGCCTGCCACGTAGTGCAGTGAAATGCACAACATGCATTTTTTAACACCGCAGCAGTGCAGCGGTCAGCAGCACCCGCTGCAATGTTAAAGGTGCAGGATGCGACTGACACAGTGGCGGTCGCATCCTTATTTGGTGTGCGGAACCACCGCAGGTATTGCGGACGGTCCCAGTCGCCACCACCATGGCGGACGGACGGACTCCAGTCCGTCCGCCTTCGTAATCGGCCCTTATGTTCGATAAAACCGGTAGTTTGTGTTGTCAGTCCATCCCAAATACTGTTAAATAGATTTAACTGTTGAGATTTCCAAATAGTGCTCAACCTGTTTTCATGTTTAAGACACCCCTCAACCTTTCCTCCAGACAATAACCAGCATAGTGGGATTTGACGGTAGTCTTGGCATTAGCCAAATATGATCAGAGAATGTAAACATTTCTATTAGGCTGAAGTTTTGGAAAACTGATTTTACGGACATCCGCCAGGGTATATTGTTCACATTTTCTAGGGATGTACAGTCTGACCTGCATGCTCTCACAACACTTGCCTCTGGATTTTGCCAGCACTTTAATTTAACTCTTTGATGACAGACCAAAATGTATCCAATGCTTACCTAATGTCTAGTTTGAGTTGTATTCCTGATCAGTTCAGACATTGAAACGTTCTTACTTTTGCAGGCCTCTTTATCATCAGTTGACACATCGACACGGGGACTATAATTTTAGACGAAAACATATGATTCTTCCAATACCTATGCCACTCTCTGACCTGTAATTATCATCACTTTACTACCTTCTCTCTGCTGGACTAGTCTACTCATTCTCTGGTACTTGGTCACTGTTCTCAAATAATTGGTTTATCATTATTCTTGCACACCAAAGGGCTTTTTTATGAGCCATTGCGACACTTTTGCACTGCCGGTGCGTCACTTTTTGTGATGCACCCGCGGCATAAAAAATGCCCCATGTTGTGCCCTATTTACAAAGTGATGCATCTGGGTAGATGCGTCACTTTGTAAACCCCTGCGCTACATTATACCTGCATCAGGTATTATGTATGCAGGGTGGGCGTTCCCCCGCATCAAAGCCTCCTAGAAGTGGCGCATTGAAATCTATAAGATTTCAGTGCGCCACTTCTAGGACGCCATTGCGTGAAAACCTTACGCCTGCCTCATGGCAGGCGTAAGGGTGACACAGGCCCTTTCACATGGGCTTGCCCCATGTGAAAGGACACATTGCTGGAGTTGCATCTGTTTTCAGACACACCCCAGCAATGTGCCACTTTTGCGCATACAGATACGTCAGTAATACTGATGTGTGGCGTATCTGTAACTCCTTGCGACATGATGCGCCGTACTTTAAATACGGCGCATGTATGGTGTCGCAAGGAGGGCGCAATGAGAAGTGTTGCATCGCTTCTTTGTCACAGCGATGGGACACTTCTCATAAATGAGGCCCTAGATCTCTTCTTTACCACTTAGTTTGGCATAACCTTTTTGGTTATACTATTCTACAGTCAATGTAAAATAATAAGTGATACAGTATTCTATACAGCAGCATGCCCTCGGCACACTATATACGATTCTTAATTACATTTTCTTGAACAATTTGTAATGCTTGTACTTGTTGCCCTATGGTCCCCCTCCCTCTAATATAATTAATTATTTTAATATTTCTTTAACGTGTACCTATCGCATAATGCAACTGTATTGTACTATTATTAATTTCCAACCTTGAGAAAGTCTTTAAGACGAAACACGTGTTGGCTGTATTTGAGGTACTTTGGGTATATTTTAATATTTTCCGCTGCTGGATCTCTGTTGTGCACATGGTAGACAGCAAAGAGGCCGACAGACATGGTGTTAGATGGGCTGCCTAAATACAGTGGGCCAGCCTATGCAATGGGCTAGCCAATGCCATGTACATCACCAATAACCCTGTTAAAAGGCTTTCCCAATAGCAGAGACATCTCTGCAGTGGAGGAACAAACATGCACTTACCTGTAAGTAAGGTTGAGTTGCCGAGTTAAGCTGATAAGTTAGTGGGCTATCTTTTACAGCTGTCTCCGTACCAACAACCTCGAAATGAGGTACTACATCTACGCTATATTATTTCTGGGATGATTGGTGTCACGTGTTGAGCACAGTAACACTTGCTAAAAAAAATCCTTACAATTAATCCTTACATGTGATGCATTTTATTCTCACATAGATGGATGATGATGTCTGATACAATAAAGTTGAATTGTTCCATCAACCTAAGCTGCTATTCTCTCTTGAACGTTATCACATTTTATTAAATATATTAGAGCATAATTGTTTTCTAATGCCTTCCTTCACCTCTGCATTTCTTAGACTATATATCAAAGGGTTTAACATTGGGATAACAAATGCATAAAACACAGCAAACATCCGATCCCTTCCTAGGGAATAGCTTGACTTTGGCTGCAAATAAGCAAGCATGGCAGCCCCGTAAAACAACGTGACCGAGGTAATATGAGACGTACAGGTGGACACAGCTTTGTGCTTTCCCTCTGTAGATTTCATTTTCGCAATTTTGGTGATGATGAAGGCATATGAAAACAGAATGAGCAGAAGAGGAAACAGCAGGAATGTAACCCCTGCCACATTTGTCACAATTTCTCTAGCAAAAGTGTCAGCACAGGATAGTCTCAGAAGTGGTGGAATATCACAGAAGAAATGGTGGATATCATGAGACTTACAGAAAGGTAAATGAAATATGAACGTCGTCTGACACATTGAAATTACAAATCCTACAATCCATGTAGTCAAAGCCAACAGAACACATTTAGATCTGCTCATAATAGTCATGTACTGGAGAGGCATACAAATTGCCACATAGCGATCAAAAGCCATAACAGCAAGAAGAAGACAGTCTGTGGTACCAAGGAAGAGAAACAAACACATCTGGACAGCACAGCTCACAAAGGAAATGCTCTTGTCCTTCACAACGAAAAGTGTCAGCAGTTTTGGGACAGTGATGGTTGTAAAAGCAATTTCAATCAGCGACAGATTTTTTAGGAAATAGTACATGGGTGTATGAAGTGTGTGATCCACAGTTACAATAAAAAAGATGATACTATTTCCCAGCATGCTCAAGAGATATATGACAAGGAATACAATGAAAAGCACACACTGTAGCTGTGAAGAAAGTTCGGAGAATCCAAGGAGAATGAATTCCTTCAGCAGTGTGACATTTGATTGCGTCATTGGTTCAGCTAATGGGAAAATATGCAAGGATGTTAGTTGGACAACAGGTGAAACACAGTCATACAAAGCTCATGACTATCTGAAGTTACAAAATAATCTGCTTTTGGTAGAATAACCCTGAATCTGAAATTGCATTTAAATACATATAAAGGTTGCAATTTTTCACATCTGTCTAGTAAATGCGGAGAATGACTGCCACACCACCCTTAAGGTGATGCTTATGGTCTCATACTTGTGTCATTGAGCAAATGTACTATTCCTTAAAGCTATTATTGCTACCCATCTCTCATCAAGTTAATGCAGTACCTTCTAAATGAACTGCCTGAATAAATACTGACCTCACAATTATCACACACATCGCAATTTGTATGGCAAACAGTCAGGAATTATTCTATATTCACAGTTCTGGATGTAGATTCTGAAATCTCAATTTAGAGTCTGTAGTCTACGTTTGAAGCTCAGTACCTGTAGAGATCAAATCATGTGAGCAAATGTGTTCAAGAAAATTTGAAGCACAGAGTGCCTCCCTTTGAAATTTAGGAGAATGTTTATGCTACACATTAAAACGTTTGCCCCACTTTGAAATTTGGAAGAATTTCGTGCTGCACATTAAAATACATTATGACATTTAAATCATAGAAGAGCCCATCATGTTTCCCATGCTACTAAGGGCCCGATTCCAATCTTGCTCGGAAGGGCTCCTGACGGCATCCGTCAGGAGCGAGTCCGAGTCGTGCCTGTGATTTCCGACCGACTCGTCCAGCCGTAAGAGCGAGCAAGTACAATTTGAATATCGCCTCACACTCCAAATGACTCATACCCATCAGCTTAGCCCTCTGGACGACTACAACATGGCCGACTCGTACAGCGCAATGGGTCCGATTTCCAAGCGACCAAGTACAATGCGCGTGTCGAGCAGCTGGATCGACTTGGAGCCTCCGACTCGAAAAAGCTTCGGGAAGCGGACTTCGTGGGGCCATAGAGGGCCCCCCTTCATCTGTAGCCTTATGAGTCAGTCACAGGGGGGGACCCAAGGGCCCCCCGACACATGCATGCACGGTGCAGAGGACACCGAGGTGTCCCAGCGAAAGGGGGCACCCTTTTCCGTGACATACCTTTTTTCTGTATGGGAGCCTAAGTACGCAACGTAGATCAGGCTCCCATAGACGTCAATGGGACTCCGAGTTACACAAGTCCGTCAGCGCGTACTTGCATCGTACTCGGGCGCTCGGAGCCCAGGAGCATGAGTCATTCGGAAAGCTCTACGGGACCGAGTCGGCCGTAAGGCTTTCACAACGAGATCAGAATAGGGCCCTAAGTGTTCCATCTACTTGCCCATGTTCCGGTGAACATCATGTGCATGGTACTGAAATACATTCAGAATCTCTTCCCTCCAGTTCCATTTAACCTTCTAACATCAAAAGATTTTTCTGAAAGTACTGAATTCCCGTCTCACTCCCAACACTAGTGCTTCTAATTGTTTCAACGTAATGCTCCAAGGAGTCCTAAAAGTGCATCCATTTCAACAGGGAACAAAAATAAAACATTAAAGGAAAGTGGCCTGCTCCATCAACTAACCCGGGTTTTAAATCTCAAAACGTTCTTAGTTGGCACAATCAAGTGATTTTCTATGAACAACAAAAGATATGTATTGTTGTAGTAAAATTCAATTTTATTAGAATTTCACATCATATCACAAAATGTAAAAGAAACCAAGTCTATTTTGTATTCTCATTTTTGCTTTAAGGTAAATTGTACTTACATTTTCTGAGTTACAACTTTGTAGTAGGGTGCTTCAGTTCATTCTATTATATTTCATGTTGTCTCACCATTCTAAACTGGTACACAGCGGTGCCTCCTCCATGGGAGCGGAGGAGCGTCGACCCCCCAATACTGCTGGGCAGAAAGTATCAAAACTGAAATGGTAATAAAATGATTTTATTACTATTTTATTTTTTACACTTTCTGCCAGCAAACGGAGTGCGAGGGCAGGGCGGGGCCAGTGCGTCACTGCTGCCAATCATTGGCAGCAGTGAAGAGTGGCCACTTAACTTTGCATTGTGCATGTTGGTTGGAACGGCTACCTTGCTATGGCCAAACCGACATGCGCAATTCAAACCTTTCCAACCCAGCTGTCTTGGACAGCTGGGTTGGAGAGCAGGCACAGGCCTACAGTGTCATTTGGAGCGTGGAGCCAGCCCGCTCCAGCCAAAGAAGACACTTTAGGACATCGTCTTGATTTGACAAGAGAGTTGGACGTGCTGCAGAACAACGAGGATGTACTGCAAAACATCGAGTGGCAGTGTAAGGTAAGAGATTTTTTAATGTGTATATTTAAGTCAACGTGTGCATTACTGTGTATTTGTTATGTGTATTATGTGTATGCGTTATGTGCATATTTTTTGCGTGCCCCCAATGTGATTTGCCACAAACCACTACTACTGGTACATGCACTTTTGCCAACACACGTTTTTGACACTTGTCACTTTCTCAAGGCCAAATTGCCCCGCAAGGATGGGGGTGTCTACTGTGGTGCACTGGCATTGGGACATTGATTGCATGACTTAAAATCATTACATTTGGACAACCCCGGTTCTGTATTGCGTGCGATCACTGCTGAATTACAGCGCCAAGATATCACCTTGGAGACTGGGCCCAACTCTCTCACCATCCCATCAGTCAACGGCCTCTGCAGTGGCTTTTCCTCACCATCACCCTAGAACTGTACACAAATCTGCTGCAATGTGTTCAAAATAGTTTATTAAATGTTATAATAATCATAAACAATGATCAAACAAAAAAGAGCATGGTATAGAGTACCCTTAAAAAGACTTATCATTAAATAACAGTTAATTAAATACAGAGCGGTACAATGCTATATGAATGTAGTAATCATAACATAAAAGGAGAAGGAAGAAACAATTAGTATTTATCGTACAAATAATTTCAAAGAGAGCTACTATAAGTTAAACATGTGCGATATACAATATAAGGCAATATATAGGAAGAAAGTAAAATTAAGAAGATAAGTAGCGATCAATCGGTTTCCAAAAAGAATGATACGAGTCACAATTATGAGTAATACCAGACAAAGATAAATTGGCACCTCTTCTAGTAAAAATAATCCAAGACCACCAAGCATGAAAGGATAATAAGGATACATCTTTCCAACAGGCAGTGATAGACTTTAGAGCGGCTGACATCAAAAAATTTAAAAGTTTACAATACAAATCAGATAACTGATCAGAAAGAGCAACAGGTTTACAGATCAGTAGAGGAAATGAAAGTTCATCAGAAATATCAAGTATTTTTTGTATGACACTCCAAACTTCATTCCAAAACTTTAAGATAAATGTACATTCAAAAAGCATATGTTTTAACGAGCCAGTATGCGAGTTACAATGCCAACAATTTGAATTTGGCAGAAGTTTAGCTTTAAATAACTTTAATGCAGTCCATAAGCAATTAAACAAAATATAAGAATTTGTTTGATAAAGTGATACAGGTAACCATCCTGAAATATTGTTCAACCATATTGTTTTCCATGTATCATATGAAAAAGATATTGAAAGTTCATCATTCTAAAAATTTGAAATCGCATCAATATTATTACCTTGAAATGTATTCAATTTCTTATATATTAATGAAACAGCATGAGAGGAAGAGGATACCGATTGAACATAAATTGTTAAATCTGATTTTATAATTGTTTGGAATATTATTAGGAAAGGAGTCTAGTATAGAATTACATAAAAGTTAATATTTAAGGAAATCTGAAGAAGGGAAGTGAAATTTTGCCTGTAATACATTAAACGATATAAAAGTATCATCATGGTAAATATCTTTTAGGTAAAAAATACCTGCGTTAATCCACAACTGCCAAAATTTGACAGAACGAGAGAGCTTTAGTCGCGGATTGTACCATAATGACATCTCTAAAGAATTTAAAATAGTTGACTGAAAAAGTGAATCTAAATCATTTAATATTAACCTTGTGGACTTCAAAATGGTAGATTTATTAAATAATGTTGCATTATTGGACATGGTTAGTAAAGTAGACAATGGATACAGAGCCACTAAATTTCTTTCTATAAGAAGCCATGTAGGAGGACTATTAAGGTGAGAGTGATTAAACCAAAGAGAGCTCTGTTTTAAGATAAACGCTTTATGATAGTTAAAAAATCTGGCATACCAAATCCTCCATTACATTTTGTCATTTTTTATTTTTTATAGCTAATGCAAGGTGATTTATTATTCCAAAGAAACTTAGAAAGATGACGATCAATAGTTTTATAAAATTCCATAGGAAACTGCTTAGGAATCATAGCTAAAAAATAAAAAAAATTAGGAGCTCTAGTCATTTTTATTGAGTCCATTTTTCCCCACGGGAAAGGTGAAGTGGAGACCATTAAGATAATTTATCATTAATATAGTTTATAATAGTCTCACAATTTAATGTAATTGTATTTTTTTTATAAAATAAGAGAACAAAATACCAAGGTATTTGAATTTATCTCTTAGCCAGATTATTTCCTTTATAGGTAGCATATCTGGAGTACAATAAGGATTTAAAGGAAATAATTCTGTTTTATTGGTATTTAACGTATAACCAGAAAATAAGGAATGTGATGAGATAATATCTAACAAAGGAGGAAATGAGTATTCAGGATTACTAATAAATAAAAGTACATCATCTGCATATGCTAATGTTTTAATGGTGATCTCATTAATACTAATACCAGCAATAGCATTACATTTTCTAATGAAAGTAAGTAATGGTTCAATAACAAGAATAAATAATAGAGGGGACAATGAACAATCTTGTCTGGTACATCTAAAAAGAAAAAATGTATTCGAAATTTGACCATTAATAAATAAGCGAGCAGTGGGGCTAGAGTAAAGAGCAGATATCATACGAATAATCACAACACCAAAATTAAATGCAGCTAAAGTGTGAAATAAAAAGTGCCAATGAACTTTATCGAAAGCTTTTCCAGCATCCAATGCAAGAACTCCAGACGGTGAGGACAGAGTAGATCCTTGTTCAAAGCATGCAACAAAACTCTTGTGTTATTTACAAAATATCTATTTTTCATGAAACCAGATTGGTCAGGATGGATAAGAGTATCCAATACGGAGGTCGGTCGGGTTGCAAGAATTTTAGCATATAGTTTACAATACTGATTTATTAAAGAAATAGGGCGGTAATTCAATACATGTGTCGGATCTGTGTTAGGTTTTGGTAAAACAACAATCAAAGTTTCAGTAAAGGATCCTGAAGTTGAACCAGAAGCACTAAAAAAGGAAAATAGTTTAAACAAATGAGGAATAAGTTGCAAATCAAATTCTTTATAAAATTCTGCTGGAATTCTATCTGGACCTGGGGATTTATTTTGTTTAAGAGATTTAATAGCTATTTGTATTTCTTCTTGAGTAATAGGCAAATCTAATTTTTCTTTGGTCAATTGTGGAACTTTAGGTAATCCACAGGCCAGTAAAAAATTATCAATCAGGGAGGGATCATCGAATTGAGGCGTATTATATAGATTAGAGTAATAATTTAAAAATTCATTAACAATATCTTTTTGTGACAATGCAATTTTCCCATTTGGACTGTGAATTGAATTTATTAAAGTCTTTTATTTTTTAATACGTAACTAGTTGGCTAAGAGTCGACCAGATCTGTTGGCATTAAAACAAAATTTGGCTTTAGAATTAGAAAGCTGTATACCAGCTTTTCTACTTAAAATTAAGTTAAATTCATAACGCAATTTTTGTAATTTTATTTTGAATTGAGGATCATTAGAAGTAATAAAAAGTCTTTCAAACTTTCCAATTTGTTTGTCTAAATATTTAATTTTGGAATTAAAGGTTTTATTTTCATGTGCCATAAGAGAAATGGAAGTCCCTCTAATATAAGTTTAAAAGCATCCCATCATTTCACCATAGGCGTAGAACCTTCTGGATTGAGCTGAAAGTAATCTTGAAGTGCATTCAGGATTTTTGGTTTACTATATTCATTCAGAATGATGTTAGTGTTCATACGCCATCTGCATTGAGCTTTAAAATTTGAGTCAAGTTGCAATACCATAGAAACTAAAGCATGATCAGAATATTACCAATATTAGGAGTAACAACTGAATTAATTAATTGCCGGGAAATTAACAGATAGTCCAATCTTGAATAAGAATTATGAGGGTTTGAGAAAAAAATGAACGATTTTTCAGTAGGCTAATGCAATCGCCAAATATCCACCTACTTAGTTGATTTTAAAAAAGATTTTAAAGTAAAAAATGCTCTGGGTGGCCGAAATTTAGTGTGAGATAATCTATCTAATAAAGGGTCATGTACAAGATTGAAATCCCCTCCAACTATAAGTGGAACATTACCCAACTTGAGAACCTCAGTGTTAAGAATTGACCAAAAATTAGGGTCATCAACTGTTGGTCCATATACATTAATTAAAAAAATAACTGTATCTTGAATTTTAAATTTTGCTATAGTATATTTACTGTTAGAACTGGGGGTCTCTAGTTGCAATGGTTTGCACCTTTCTCCAAATAGGGACCCTTGCTTCTAGTCAGGGTAAGGGGCATACACTCCTAAAATAACCCCTGCTCACCCCCTGGTAGCTTGGCACGAGCAGACAGGCTTATCTCAGAGGCAGTGTGTAAAGCATTTGTGAACACATACAGTAATACAGTGAAAACACTACAGATGGACACCACACAGGTTGTATGTAAAAATAAGTAATCTTTATATAGACTTAACACAAGACCCAATAGCAAAAATCCACAATACTGTAATCCAAAATAGACTTAAAATGATAGAGACAGTTCACGTTATCTTCAAAAATAGGATAGTCAATCAAATAAAGCTTGTAGCAACAAATAACTCCACTTGGAGTTATCACGACGTCGTGACCAGTGGAAATCCTGAAGTACGGTGCCGACCGCGAGGTGTGCGGCGTCAGGCCCGGAGTCAAGCAGACCCACCAAGAACAGTACCTGGAATTCGATGAAAACAAAGACGGTGCACAGAGTTGGGGAGGTGATGCTTCGTTGGCGCCGGCGGCGCCGGTTCCTTACGACCCCAGGGGAGGTGATGTCTCGGTTCCTTACTGCAGCGCAGGGGAGGTGAGGCGTCGGTTCCTTACTGTGTCGGGGAGGTGACGTCACGGATGGCAGCGAGGCGTCGGTTCCTTACGATGGTGCGGTGTCGATGGATTCGGGGTCACCCACGTCGAGGATCGGCTCCGCGGTGATGAAGCCCTGGCGTCGGTGAAGTCGGGGCTGCGGTGCGAGTCGGAACGGTGCGTCGTGAGCGTCACGAGCGATGTCCTCGGCTCTGGTGCAGGCAGCGGCCTCTGTGACGGCTTCGGAGTCGATGTCGCACGGCGTCAGCAGGCGTCGGGCCTGCAGTGCAAGTCAGGGCGGTGCGCCGTGCTCTTCACGAGCGGTGCCCACGGCTTCGGTGCAGGTTACGGCGTCGCTCGCCGGCGTCGGTGTTGCAATTTCCTTCTGTTAGCAGCTAAAACAGCAGTTCTAGATGCAGGCAAACAGAAGGGGCGAAGTTGTTGTGTCCCCGTGACTTCAGGCAGGAGGGAAGCTCAGTTCAGGCCCTTGGAGATTCTCTTCTTCAAGATGATAAAGCACAGCAAAGTCTTTTCTCCTGTCTTTGGCAGAAAGCAACCACTGCAGGCCAACCCCAATCAGTAAAACAGCACAGGGGCAGTAATCCTCCTTCACCTTCTCCGGTTCTTCTCCTTGGCAACAGGTTTCTTGATTTCCCAGATGTGATCTAATTTCATGGGGTCCGGGCCCCAGTATTTATGGTCAAAAATCCTTTGTCCTCTGAAGGCAGAGGGTCCTGTACCTGGTCCAAACCAGTTCTGGGTGCATTCTGTCAGGAGACACCTTCTCCCTTTTTTGAGTGAGGGGCAGAGTCATCAGCCGCCCGGCAGGAGATGAAGCCAGCATTGTGGAAGGCAGGCAGAGCCCTATTCAGACCCAGGTGCAACTCCTCCCACCACTCTATATGCAGGCAGGTCTATTCAGCTCTGTGCTGACTCACCCTGTCTCCTGGAATCCCCCAGCCCCTGTCACTCACAAAGCCAGACACACAATACACAACCTAGCAGAGGCAGGCTTGGACAGTTAGGCAAGAAAATACCTACTTTCTAAAAGTGGTATTTTCAAACACAGAATGTTAAAACCAACTTTACTAAAATATGTATTTTATCATTCTGAGTTCAGGCATACTAAATTCGTTTTTCTACCATGTTCCCTGGGTCAGTTAGGATTATAAGATGTTATAATCAAACTGCCCATTCTGGCCTATGGGGAACAGGTAGCCTTGCAATAGTGAAAAACGAAAATGGCTGTAATTCACTATTAGGACATGCCACACACACAGGGCATGTCCTACCTTATACTTACAATGCACCCTGCCATTGGGCCTACCTTAGGGGTGTCTGATATGAAGATAAGGGAAGGTTTAGGGACTGGCAAGTGGGTGCACTTGCCAAGTCGACATGGCAGTCACAGACTGCCCACAGGCTCTTTAATGGCAGGCCTGAGTCACACGTTACAGGCTGCTTCTGTGGGTGGCACAATCAGTGCTGCAAGCCCACCAGCAGCATTTGATTTACAGGCCCTGGGCACACGTGGTGCACTGTACTAGGGTCTGACAAGTAAATCAAACAAGCCAATCATGGAATCACTAATCCATACAACAATTTACAGTAGGGAGCACTTGCACTGTGGCACTGAACAGCAGTGGCACAGTGCCCAAAAGCATCTAAAACCAGCAAAAACATAAGAGGCAACAGCAAAAAATGGAAGGGAGACCCACGCCAATGGTGCCAGGTCTAACACGTGTCCCCTCCAGCTGAAATGTGGGGAGAACTACCCTACCTCCTGGGAGTTCTCATTACTAAGGCGGAAAAATCTGGACAGACCATCAGCATTGGCGTGTTCTGTACCAGGGCGGTGTTCCACCGTGAAGTCCACCCCCTGTAGGGAAATGGACCACCTCAACAGTTTTGGATTTTCACCCCTCATCTGCATTAACCATCTGAGGGGCCTGTGATCTGTCTGAACCCGGAAGTGAGTCCCAAACAAGTATGGTCTCAACCTCTTCAGTGCCCAGACCACAGCAAATGCCTCACGCTCAATCGCACTCCACCTCTGTTCCCGTGGAAGTAACCTCCTACTAATAAAGGCTACAGGTTGGTCTAGGCCCTCCTCATTCATCTGTGAAAGCACAGCCCCAACACCATGCTCTGAAGGATCTGTCTGCACAATGAATTCCCTTGAGAAGTTGGGCGCCTGAAGCACGGGCGCCGTGCACATGGCAGATTTCAGGGCATCAAAAGCCTTCTGGCAGGCATCAGTCCAGTTCACTTTCCTGGGCTGCTTCCTGGAAGTCAGCTCAGTCAAGGGTGCAACAATGTTGCCATACCCCTTGACAAACCTCCTGTAATACCCGGTGAGTCCTAAAAGCTCTCACCTCTGTCTGGGTTTTGGGGGTTCCCAAGCCAGGATGGTATCAATCTTGGGCTATAGGGGCGCCACCTGGCCGCTCCCAACCTGGTGTCCCAAGTACACCACAGAACCCTGCCCGATCTGGCACTTACTCGCCTTGATCGTGAGGCCTGCCCTCCGCAACGCCTTCAACACTTCCCAGAGTTGGTGCAGATGTTCCTCCCAAGTGGCACTGAACACTGCAATGTCATTCAGGTAGGTGGCGCTGAAATCCTCCAGTCCAGCCAAAACCTGGTTGACCAACCTCTGAAAGGTGGCAGGGGCATTCTTCATCCCAAAGGGCATCACCCAGAATTGGTAGTGCCCATCTGGTTTGGAGAATGCTGACCTCTCTTTGGCCCCGTCAGTTAAGGCGATCTGCCAGTACCCAGACGTTAGATCAAACGTGCTGAGGTACCGGGCAGCCCCCAACCGATCAATGAGCTCATCAGCTCTGGGGATGGGGTGCGCGTCAGTCCTGGTGACTGAATTGAGTCCTCGGTAGTCCACACAGAACCAGAGTTCGGGTGTGGCACCAGGCGCGGCAGCCTTTGGGACCAAGACCACTGGGCTGGCCCAAGGGCTGTTAGAGGACTCAATCACCCCTAAGGCAAACATCTTGGAGACCTCCTCCTTGATGCAAGCTCTCACCCTGTCAGTCACTCTGTGTCAGGATCTCACCTGAATTTCCACGGGAACGTCAAGGAATTGAAGAATAGTCCGCAACTTCTCCCAACCACCTATTGTGCTTGTCTAAGTCTAAGCAACAAAAGGTAATCCGGGGAAAAAGGGAAACAAAACAAGGAAAGAGGGGGAGACAAGTCCTCGCCACCACCCTGGAACTGCAGGAGCGCTTCAAGTCGAAACACAAAACTGTAGGTAAGAGGGAACATACGTTAAGTACAAAAACATGACTAGCTACATTCTTGTATTTTCTGCAGGTTTGGTCTTTTACCTAAATTTCCCTTCTTCAAGCTCAGGAAAAATAAAGGAGGGTAGTGATGTCCCAACATCTGTTACTGCTGTGAATAAATAAAGGAATATTTTAAAAGGGAAAAGGACTAATTAGGGGTCTGTAATCTTTCAGAGAAGGTATTTGCCCACCTAAATGACAAGGGCTGCTACACAACGTAACTATAGAAGGTGAGTAACTGCGTAACACATTTCAGGTTCCTCTCATATCCCCTTGTAGGACTGTCCGTACACTTGATCAGGCTAGGGATTCTGTACCACTATGAAGTCCCATGTCAGGAGAACGAGAGGATATGGATAAACAAACAAAGGTAAAGTAAAGAGCAGCGCAACCGCGCTGTTACCGTAACCACGGTCTGATTCTCAATCCGGCGTTTGTTTGTCTTTCTTGCAGGGCTTCCTGGAACCAGGCGAGCAAGGAGTCGAGCTCTGGATGACCCGACAGAGGACTCGAACGCTGCGCGACGCGGAAGTGAAGGGCCGCGACGCACCGGAAGTGACACAGGTAAGAGAGAGTAGGCTAGAACGCGAAGCACAGTCATACGGGAGAGGCATGGCTTTAACGCGCCCGACCTATCCCTGCGCATGCGCGCCTGTAACCGGCCGCCATGCTTATAGTCCGCTTGCTTCCACGCCGGCAATCGTGACACTATGTAAGTTTTGTGCTTCACAGGAGGACTGTCCCCAGTGTCCACATCATGGACGCACCATTCAGTGATACTGGGAGTCAGGGAGAACAGATCAGAAAACTGTCCCAACAGTTGGCGACAGTCATTCTGCTGCTCAGGGGTCAGGGTGGGAGAGAGGTTCACACCATCCACTGACCCATCTTGCTCTTTTGCATACAGGAGGTCAGGAAGAGGTTCAGTCTCTTCTTCCATCCCAGCATCTGTTGCTAAGAGCATGCCCACTTCAGACCTCTCAAAGTGGGGCATCAGTCGGTTCACATTCAGGACCCGCAAGGGGTTCCTGGGAGACTGCAAGTCCACCAAGTAGGTGACATCACTCTTGCGCTCCACCACCTCAAATGGTCCGGTCCACTTATCTTGGAGCGCACAGGACTCCACTGGGGCCATGACCCAAACCTTTTGTCCAGGCTTAAACTCGATCATAGTGGCATTCTGATCATGCCAACATTTCATCTCTTCCTGGCTGGCTTCCAGATTCGCCTCAGCGAGTTGTCTGAAACGCCGAGTCTGGTTCCTGAAGGCCAGCATGTAACTAAATACATCCTGGGGAGTTTTCCTGGGAGCTTTCTCCCAGCCTTCCTTGACCAGACTCAGAGGTCCTCTTACAGGATGGCCATACAGCAGTTCAAAGGGACTGAACCCTAAGGACTTCTGGGGCACCTCTCTGTAAGCAAAGAGCAGGCATGGCAAGAGGACGTCCCACTTACGCCTCATGGGTTCTTCAAGACCCATGATCATGCCTTTAAGTGTCCGGTTGAATCTCTCAACCAGCCCATTACCTTGGGGGTGGTAAGGAGTGGTGAACTTATAGGTTACACCACACTCCTGCCACAGGGACTTCATATAATTGGAAATGAAGTTTGTACCATGGTCAGACACCACCTCCTTGGGGAACCCCACGTGGGAGAAAATCCCCATCAGTGCACGTCCCACCATGGGGGCCGTCACTGTCCGAAGAGGGATGGCTTCCGGGTACCGGGTGGCATGGTCCACCAAGACCAGGATGAACCTGTTGCCCATGGCTGTCTTGGGATCCAGAGGCCCAACAATGTCAATACCCACCCTCTCAAAGGGGGTGCTGACAACAGGGAAAGATTGGAGAGGAGCCTTGCGCTTCCTCCCACTCTTACCACTTGCCTGGCAAGTCTGACAGGTCCTGCAATGAGTATCTGAACTCTTGCGCCTTTGGGGCCAATGAAAGTAGGTGACAAGCCTTTGAAAGGTCTTGTCTTGCCCCAAATGTCCTGCTAAAGGCACATCATGAGCCAGACCCAGTAGGAAGGCTCTGAAGTGCTGGGGTACCACCAGCACATGGGCTGACCCAGGCTCAGCAACCTTGGGCTCACTATACAGGAGACCATTCTCCCAGTAGATCCAGTGTGATCCAGACTGATCACCTGCTGCCTGGCTTGCAGCCTGTTGCCGCAAGCCTTCAAGAGAAGGGCACTTCTTCTGCTCCTCGCAGAACTCTTCCCTGGAGGGGCCTCCTTCCTGATGCCAATGGGTCAGCTCAGGCAGGTTCCCCAGTTCAGCCACTTGTTCCCCTGTAGGTTCCAGGGCATCCCCATCAAGGTCTGCCTCCTCCTGGACCGTGGGAACTTCGGGGGCCGGTTTCCCGCGCCCCCTGCCTCCTCTCTTTAAGGCAGGCACCTGGGCCATTCTTCCAGGCTCCAGGTCCTCTTGAATACCCTTACCGGCTGCTATTGACCGAGTGGTCACACACGCCTTCTGGCAGACCCAACATCTCCAAATGAGACCTCCGCTCCACCTTCGCCCAAGGGGAGCTCTCCAAATCATTGCCTAGCAGACAGTCAACAGGCATGGCTGGCCTCACAGCTACTTGAAGGATACCTGAGACCCCCACCCCACTCAAAGGGAACCTGGGCCACCTTGCAATGGCTCTCTGAGTTGTCAGCGGCAACTATGGGGTAGAATACGTTAGGGACCACCTGCTCCTCAGACACCAGCCGACAACTGACAGCTGTCACACTTGCCCCGGTGTCTCTCAGAGCCTCCACCCTATGGCCATTGATGGTCACTCACTGCCTGTATTTCTTAGTGTTATCAGGCAGCTGGGTCCTAGGGACCATCTCACTGTCTCCTAAAGAGACCAGGGACATCTCTGCGGGACCCCACCCACCTTGGGCACCCAACTCCTCTCCCAGGGCTACACTAGCCATCTGCCAGGGTGGTGCACCAGTGGGTGCAGCGGTCACGGTATTGGGGTACTTGGGACTTCCTACAAAGTGACCCACCTGACCACAACTAAAACATGTCTTGGGCCCCTTCTGAACAGACTTATCTGTTGGGACCCATGGTCTTTTCTCAGTGGGAGGCTGGGAACCCTTACCTTGGTTCCCTTGGGGTTTACTTTGGGGCCCTCTTTGGAACTCCTTCTGTTTACCCTTGTCCCCCCCACTCTTCTGCTGGGGACCCTGCCCACCTTTGGCGGAGTCTCCCACAAGACCCTTGTGGACCCGGGTACTGACCCAGCGGTCTGCCTCTTCAGCAAGCTTTCTAGGATTAGTCAGCTTACTGTCAACAAGGTGCTGGCGTAGCTCTGGAAAACAACTACTGGACAAGTGCTCCCATGCAATTAAATCATAGAACCCCTGCAAGTCATTTACTTTGCTACCCTTCACCCATCCATCCAATGCTCTGCAAAAATAAGACACATACTCCACCCAGGTACTAGACTCCAGCTTTTTGCAGTTCCTAAACTTCTGCCTATAAAGCTCTGGAGTTAACCCATACCTTGCCACTAAAGCTTCCTTCAGGTGGGCATAGGACATCTGATCCTCTGTGGTCAAGGCTAGCAAGGTTTCCCTTCCCTCACCTGCAAAGCAGCCCCACAACCCTGCTCCCCAATCCTTCTCAGGGACCCGTGTGATGTCATGGCGATCTCATATGCTTTAAACCATTGCGCAATGTCCTCCCCCTTCATGAAATCTTTAATAACCTCCTTGGGGATGTACACTCTTCCTTCTACAGGCACTGGAGGTGTGCTGCCACCAGAGGGAGTGATTTCTAGGCTCCTAGCCTTTAGCTCTAGCTCCCTCACCACTCTCTCATGCTCTAAAAGCATCTTCCTTTCTTCCATGGCCAACCTCTTACTTTCCAACTCCAATTTCTTGTGCTCAAGGCTATCACGGCTTCCCTGTTTCAGTTTGGCCATCTCCATTTCATGCATCCTGCTTTTCTCCCTGTCCTCCAGCTCCTCTGGAGACAGGCCCTTTGAGAAACACTGCTGCCCTCCCTGGAAGGCACTCTCCTCCCAGGTAAGCCCAATGGCCCCTCAAGCCGCTCATCTAAATTCTCTGCCTCCTCCACAGGCTCCTCGGGCTGCCCACCGGCATTCCGTGCTTCCAACCAGGCCCTCAGCGCCTTTTGAAGCTCCTCCTTCCTGGTGAGGCCTCTCAAAGAGATTTTAAACTTTTTACAAACGGCTTTGAGCTCTGCCACAGTGTAGGTATCAACCCTATCTTCTTCAAATTCAATATCTGCAGGTGCAATGGATCCTGTTTTGCTCATTGTGAAAATTGGCAGTTCTCAACAAAAATAGAGGTTCCAAGGAAAAAAAAAGTCCTATCAAAATGTATGTGGTCGCGTATTGGTCTGAACTCACTAGTAGTGTACACCAATCACTGTATATGAATCACAAATGCAAGTCCAAATCCTCACCGCTGACCACCAATGTTAGAACTGGGGGTCTCTAGTTGGCAATGGTTTGCACCTTTGTCCAAATAGGGACCCTTGCTTCTAGTCAGGGTAAGGGGGATACACTCCTAAAATAACCCCTGCTCACCCCCTGGTAGCTTGGCACGAGCAGACAGGCTTATCTCAGAGGCAGTGTGTAAAGCATTTGTGAACACATACAGTAATACAGTGAAAACACTACAGATGGACACCACACAGGTTGTATGTAAAAATAAGTAATCTTTATATAGACTTAACACAAGACCCAATAGGAAAAATCCACAATACTGTAATCCAAAATAGACTTAAAATGATAGAGACAGTTCACGTTATCTTCAAAAATAGGATAGACAATCAAATAAAGTTTGTAGCAACAAATAACTCCACTTGGAGTTATCACGACGTCGTGACCGGTGGAAATCCCAAAGTACGGCGCCGACCGCGAGGTGCGCGGCGTCGGGCCCGGAGTCAAGCAGACCCACCAAGAACAGTACCTGGAATTCGATGAAAACAAAGACGGTGCAGGGAGTCGGGGAGGTGATGCTTCGTTGGCGCCGGCGGTGTCGGTTCCTTACAACCCCAGGGGAGGTGATGTGTCGGTTCCTTACTGCAGCGCAGGGGAGGTGAGGCGTCGGTTCCTTACTGTGTCGGGGAGGTGACGTCACGGATGGCGGCGAGGCGGCGGTTCCTTACGATGGTGCGGTGTCGATGGATTCGGGGGTCACCCACGTCCAGGATTGGCTCCGCGGTGATGAAGCCCTGGCGTCGGTGAAGTCAGGGCTGCGGTGCGAGTCGGGACGGTGCGTCGTGAGTGTCACGAGCAGTGTCCTTGGCTCCGGTGCAGGCAGCCGCCTCGGTGACGGCTTCGGAGTCGATGTCGCACGGCGTCAGCAGGCGTCGGGCCTACGGTGCAAGTCGGGGCGGTGCGTCGTGCTCTTCACGAGCGGTGCCCACGGCTTCGGTGCAGGTTACGGCGTTGCTCGCCGGCGTCGGTGTTGCAATTTCCTTCTGTTAGCAGCTAAAACAGCAGTTCTAGATGCAGGCAAACAGAAGGGGTGAAGTCGTTGTGTCCCTGTGACTTCAGGCAGGAGGCAAGCTCAGTTCAAGTCCTTGGAGATTCTCTTCTTCAAGATGATAAAGCACAGCAAAGTCTTTTCTCCTGTCTTTGGCAGAAAGCAACCACTGCAGGCCAACCCCAATCAGCAAAACAGCACAGGGGCAGTACTCCTCCTTCAGCTTCTCTGGTCCTTCTTCTTGGCAACAGGTTTCTTGATTTCCCAGAAGTGATCTAATTTCATGGGGTCTGGGCCCCAGTATTTATGGTCAAAAATCATTTGTCCTCTGAAGGCAGAGGGTCCTGTACCTGGTCCAAACCAGTTCTGGGTGCATTCTGTCAGGAGACACCTTCTCCCTTTGTGAGTAAGGGGCAGAGTCATCAGCCGCCCGGCAGGAGGTGGAGCCAGCATTGTGGAAGGCAGGCAGAACCCTATTCAGACCCAGGTGCAACTCCTCCCACCACTCTATATGCAGGCAGGTCTATTCAGCTCTGTGCTGACTCACCCTGTCTCCTGGAATCCCCCAGCCCCTGTTACTCACAAAGCCAGACACACAATACACAACCTAGCAGAGGCAGGCTTGGACAGTTAGGCAAGAAAATACCTACTTTCTAAAAGTGGTATTTTCAAACACAGAATGTTAAAACCAACTTTACTAAAAGATGTATTTTATCATTCTGAGTTCAGGCATACTAAATTCGTTTTTCTACCATGTTCCCTGGGTCAGTTAGGATTATAAGATGTTATAATCAAACTGCCCATTCTGGCCTATGGGGAACAGGTAGCCTTGCAATAGTGAAAAACGAAAATGGCTGTAATTCACTATTAGGGCATGCCACACACACCAGGGCATGTCCTACCTTATACTTACAATGCACCCTGCCATTGGGCCTACCTTAGGGGTGTCTGATATGAAGATAAGGGAAGGTTTAGGGACTGGCAAGTGGGTGCACTTGCCAAGTCGACATGGCAGTCACAGACTGCCCACAGGCTCTGCAATGGCAGGCCTGAGTCATACGTTACAGGCTGCTTCTGTGGGTGGCACAATCAGTGCTGCAAGCCCACCAGCAGCATTTGATTTACAGGCCCTGGGCACACGTGGTGCACTGTACTAGGGTCTGACAAGTAAATCAAACAAGCCAATCATGGAATCACTAATCCATACAACAATTTAAAGTAGAGAGCACTTGCACTATGGCACTGAACAGCAGTGGCACAGTGCCCAAAAGCATCTAAGACCAGCAAAAACATAAGAGGCAACAGCAAAAAATGGAAGGGAGACCCACGCCAATGGTGCCAGGTCTAACATCTACCTTCTGTGTCTGTGGATTTACTTAATATTTGACAATGTAATCTTTTTGCGAAAAGGATAGCAACACCATTTTTTTTGCTTATCGCGGGGGAAGAAATAATAGAATCAACCCACTTTTTCTTCATAAAAGCTAACACTTTATCTTCAACATGTGTCTCTTGAATTAAACAGATATCTGCTGTATGGCTACCCAAATAATCAAAAAAATGTTTACGTTTTACAGGATGCCTTAGACCCTTAACATTCAATGAAACAAGCTTAAAATTATTAATGTTAGCCATAGTGAAATAGGGAAAATAGAAAGAAGAAGAGGAAATAAAGTTTGAAGCATAAAAGGAAAATAAGTAGCTCTAGAAAAAAATAGTAGTAGGGAGAAAAAGAAAAGAAAGATACATACAAAACATAGAAAACCACAACACATAACATATATAACAGTCTTGAAACGCACACACGCTTTGCAAGCATGTCCGAACCATTAGATCCCTGTAAGGAATTAAACAATTAGGTTAGCCAGAAAAATTAATACATTCAAAATCAAGTGGCAGTCTCATGTGTATCCATAGGAAGCTGGGAATGTTGATCCAAAAAATTGCGCAGGTCCTCAGGTCGCTGAAAGGATTTTGAAAAACCGTCCTTCCAGATTCGCATTGTTGAAGGATCAAAAAGGCCATACTTAAATCCAAGACTTCGTAACCATGGGCGAATGTCAGTGAATTCTTTGCGAGTCTTAACAGTTTCTTTAGCAAAATCCTGGTGAATGAAAATGTTATTGCCATTTACCATCAATGAGGGAATCTCCCGTGCCGCCTTCCTTATCAAAACCAAATGGTGGTGGGGTAAGACTTTAAAAATCATTTGCCGCGGTTTAGTAAGGTGTGGATTACGATGAGAAGGAATCCTGTGCACTTTATCAATCTCAAATTTCTCAGGGAATTTAATGCGCAAAAGACCAGGCAGTAGGTTCTCAAAATATACCCTGCAATCATTATCTTCTACATCTTCGGGCAAATTAAAAATACGCAGGTTATATTGTCTGTTACGATTTTCCAAATCAAGAAGAAGGTTAGACATAGGAGATAGCTTAGCCACTAGCGGTGAGAAAGAATACATTTTAACTTTATTGTCTTGGATTTTAATTGCATTGTCAGATATTTTCATTGACATATTAGCCATATCTTTTCGTAAGTCCTTAATTTCTGTTGCAATAGTATCAGTGGAAGAGCGAATTGCCTGAATCTCGTCTAATAGCAAAGACAAAGAAGGTTCAGCAGAATGCACCACTTTAGATTTTACAGGAGGAGGAGAAATATTTTGTTTCCTTTTATTATGCTGCGCCTGCATATTTTTGGTCTCCATAATACTTAAAATAAATTTCAGTAGTCAAAAAGAAACAAATATGCAGGAGAGAATTAACAATAAAGTAATTCTATCAAAAAGAGAGGTGCAGCAGCTAAAACTGCCTATGGGAGTGACCAGGCCGAAGCCTCGCCCTTTCCCAGTGTGTTACTCCGCCCCCTGACAGGAATTCTGGGCTGTAACTGCCTGAAGAGGTCAGGGAGGAACCAGGAAACAAGAAAAACCCCTTCTAGTGAGCAGAGAGACCGGAAAAGCTCCTCACCGGTAAGAAAGATCCTTAGGATGTTGCCACCAACAATATTTAGCAATAATCTGGCCGAAAATTGGTGGAAAAATCGTCGTTTAAGGGCCGATGTGGAGAGAGCTCACAGGGGGGGCAGCCATCTTGAATCGCATGTTTGCACGTCTCTTACACATCTGCTGTAATAATGTCAACATATCAGGAGGTGGCAAGCTGTCCTTTTTTTGCCACTAGGCCAACCGCTTAAATCCACTGCCAATTTTATGTGGCCTTGAAAACCCCACAAATTTGCTGCTAAGCAGAATATACAATGTCTTTGCTACCTTCAACACTCATTGGCATAGGTCACATAAGGCCTATCTGCTGCTGGGGCCAGACAATGGCTTTCATCTCCTTCTCTGTGCCTGCCCACCTCCACCTCATGCATGACCAGTTCGCCCTACAATTTCATGGGCTCTAGTACTGATTGGTAGTGAAAAAATGGCACAGATACAGGGCTGCTCAGGATAACTGGCGTGATGACACAAGCACCCAGCGCCTGTTCATTGGCAAAATCACCTGAATGGTGATGCCTGTTTGCAAATAGGTGTGTGCAGGATAGGAGCAGCCCTCTGAGAAGGGGTCTCCAATGATGTGTCCTCAGTACAATAAACTTTACTCCACCTACGTTACCTCCCTGAATCCAGGTTCAAGAGGCAGATCCTGTTCAAGACCGACCATCACCACCCCAAGGCTCTGGAAAGCAGAGCGCTGAGATGCAAATAATGTCACCAGCTAAGCGGTGCTCACTGCTGGTCATCACCTCCAACCATCAATTCCCAAAAACCTTCAATACATTATTCACCTCCACATTTCACAGAAGCCTTCTGAGAACTGAGATTGGAGTAAATATTGCTCATCCTAAATATGTGGGGGTGGTAAATTCTGCTCCACCGGCAAAGTTCAAAGAGTTTTGCCCACTCCGCGCTGCTTGAGT
The DNA here is from genome assembly GCA_963921515.1 of Calotriton arnoldi. Classification (NCBI taxonomy): domain Eukaryota; kingdom Metazoa; phylum Chordata; class Amphibia; order Caudata; family Salamandridae; genus Calotriton; species Calotriton arnoldi. The sequence continues at coordinate 265,440 of CAWUFW010015044.1, read as the reverse complement.
ATAGCGGAGTTCAGGCAAAACTCAGCCAACCACATTGTGGCATAGATTTTTCTCATGTGCGGCTCACCAGCATTAAGTTAGCTGGACCGAATGAGAATTTGCATCCCCGAGCGCAATTTTCAGGTTCTAGAACACCTCCTAGTGAGATTTCTCAACACAGGCGGTTGCGGCAGGTCGCGACCATTCACTTTGAGAAGCCACTCAAGTAGAAAATCTACTCAAGTGGCAGACAGAAGCAGTGCCCTTTGGCACGAGGCATGGTGCCATTTGTGCTGATTTTACAGTGCCGAACAAGCTCACAAGCAGCGCAATGTGCAGAATTCCGCTTGCTCGTTGCCTTGAGCCTTAGTCAAGGAAGAAGAGGCAATTTATGACTTCCCTTCATTTGAGTGGGTCCATTGACCTTGAGGGCGTTATTCTTGCAATCAATAACAAACCCCTAGGCAAAGCACCTGGCCTGGTCCCAGACTCTAAGGATTTATTTAAAGAAAATACATAATTCTGGGTCACTTTGCTAACAAAGGCTTTAAAGAGCAGCCTTTGTAGGCCCACTAGTGCCAACATGGAAGGAGACAACAGAAGTTTTCCAAATATTTAGAAAGGAAAACAGAAATCCCTAAGTTGCTATCATCTGATCTCGTTATTGGTGAGCACTGTTAAAATCTTAGGTAGACCTTTACTTTCAAGGTTGGAGGCTTGAGCAGAGGAGAATAAGGTTTTATCTGATATGCAGATTGGTTTTCTCCCCGTGTTGGGCACAGGTGAATAGTGCCTCAACTTTCACCCTATAATAGAGAAATATTTCAAGGACAGAAAAGGGACCTTTACAATGGCTTTTATGGACCTCTCCTGCACCTTTGACAAGATTCATCACTCTAGGTTGTGAGATATATTGGGTGGGATGGGCTTTGGAAAAAACTTGATTGATCTGATTTGACGATTACACTGGCACACATCAGCTAAGATACGTTTTGGATAAAATGGTGATCTTACAACAAAAATTAACTTCACATTGGAGATTCGCAAGGTCTGCGTCATGGCCCTTTTTTATTTTTAATCTATCTCAAGGGCTTAGAAAATTACCTACGTAAAGCAGAGAAAGATATTCATTAGTTAGGGAACAGCCCAGTTCTGGTACTCTTTCGGCCTAGGCAGAGCTCGCAGAGTTTAGCTCAATGGAATTCTGTGGAGTTCCCAAAAAACTCAGTCGGATTCAGTGGAGTCCTGCATGCAGGCAGAGTATTGCTCTGCCACTAACAGCCCCTTTGCTTCACGCTTCCATTTAGCTCACCATTAAAGTTTTAGAGTGTTACATGCACCTGCCCTTCACAGTTCAAGTTCAGCGTTGTTTCCAGCACAAATATCAGCACAAGCTCGCCTCCCCGCCAGTAATATTGTGGATGCGTCTGGGTTTCTGCTGATGAATTTCTGGACAGCACCCAAGCCACTAGTTTTGTTTTCAACTCTGGTTTTTGCTAGTGAATGCATGCAGGTTGTCTTAAATGAATGGAGGGACAGCCTGCGCAGTGGAATGACCGGGTATATGTTATGGCTTTGACGCCCCTTCCATTACCCCCTGATCTGCATTTCCACATCCATGTCGTAGGCAGCTGCATTACCTTTGCTTTTCAGGTGGCTCTGGTACTTGGCCCCGCTCTACAGGAGGGAGATGATCATCCCGGGTCGCTGTATGTTGATGGGAGGTGGAGGGTTTAGGGAGTCCAGGGCTCCGTATGCACAGGCATGTCCAGGCCTGGACTGGAGGTGTCCAGGGTTGCCCTAGCTCTCTCTGCACATTCTCTATGGCCTGCCAACTCGCACAGTCAACACTGTGCTTCAGAGCGACCCTCAGGAGCAACCCCGGCACTGGTTGGTTCATTTGGAACTCCGATTGCACTCACCTGAACCTGCCATGCCCACTGCCCGCCCGCACTAGACCTGCCGGGAGATGTAGTCTTTCTGATGTGATTGATGTGACTAAGTTGACCTCAGTGACTAGTACTAGTCTGCTTTGGCATCTCCTAGTTGTTGAAGGGTGATGTGGCCCTTGGATTATGATCCTGGTATAAGGTAAGGGCCTTTGTGCTGATTTCCCTCAATGACAGCAATGTCCTCATGTCTGAGTCGTGTTACGGCTGCTGGGGGTGAGGTATTTAAGGGGTGGGTGCTAGTAAAAATCTGCTACATGGGGAGGCAAAGTTTTTGCTGAACCCCACACTAAGCAGAGTGCGGAGTCGTAAAAACTCTGTGAACTCTGCCGGCAGAGTGGAGTTTGCTGCCCACCCCTAGGAGATTTCAATGGGAAAATTAGATTGAGCAGGGACCGGCCTACTATGATCACTATCCTTCAACTGATTGAGATATATATTCTCATCCAAAAGGCAACCCACAATTGAAGACGTACTCAGAGCAGGCGAATCCAGCCTCCGGCAGTATTCTTTATTGAAGCACAACCGGCAAGCACATCCAAGTATTACAACAATTGGCCCAACGCGTTTCGAAGTTACCTCCTTGATCACGGGCGTATGCAAACGGGCAGATACGGCAGGAAACAGTCTCTGAAATGCCATTTATATCGCCCTCTGGTGGGCTTTGATTGTCCATAGCTTCTTGGGACTTGTAGTCCTGCTGTTAAAATAATACCCTAATAGGTTCTGCCTCGTAGCGATTCGGTTTTTAAAAGCTCTCCATAGAGCTCCCCAGTTGTGCGGCCAGTGTAAGTAGAGCAAACCTGTTCTCTGCTATACGATTGCAGTGTATATGCATCAGCAGTCCGCTTTCACATCTTCGCGGCGGTGCAGTCTTCCCGACCTGGTTGCAGGCCGGTAAATTTTCATCCAAAAGGCAACCCACAATTGAAGTCTTTCTGATGTGATTGATGTGACTAAGTTGACCTCAGTGACTAGTACTAGTCTGCTTTGGCATCTCATAGTTGGTGAAGGGTGCTGTGGCCCTTGGATTATGATCCTGGTGTAAGGTAAGGGCCTTTGTTCTGATTTCCCTCCCTGACAGCAACGTCCTCATGTCTGAGTCGTGTTACGGCTGCTGGGGGTGAGGTATTTAAGGGGTGGGTGCTAGTAAAAATCTGCTACATGGGGGAGGCAAAGTTTTTGCTGAACCCCACACTAAGCAGAGTGCAGAGTCGTAAAAACTCTGTGAACTCTGCCGGCAGAGTGGAGTTTGCTGCCCACCCCTAGGAGATTTCAATGGGAAAATTAGATTGAGCAGGGACCGGCATACTATGATCACTATCCTTCAACTGATTGAGATATATATATATAAATATAAATATATATATATATATATATATATATATATATATATATATATATATATATATTCACTGAAAAAACCATAGGTTTCAGGCAAGTTATAGTTAGAAATTAGCATTTAAAAAACCTTAGAAATTCACTGAAAAAACCATAGTTTCAGGGACGTTATAGTTAGTTGGACATTTCACTCATACAAAACCATAGAAATTCCACCGTTATAGTTAGTTCAGCTAACTATAACTCGCGCCCATAATGCACTGCTGATGACGTCACATATTACATCATTCATGACATGGTCAGTGACATCACTGATGACATCACTGATGACATCTCAAATGACATCACTGATGACATCACTGATGACATCATCCAGTGAATGTGATTTTCTTTAAAATTTAAATATGTATTATATATATACCAAGCTGTATTGAAGAATGAATGGATGTATAAGTGTCTGGATGGAGGATTTAGTAGGTGTGTGACTGACTGTTTAAGTGAATGATTAAATGTATCTTACTGAATACATGGGTTAGTGTCTAAAGTGTGTGAATGTCTGTATCACTCTGTCTGTTGTTGTGTAAGCTGCTGCATCGGTTGGTCAGTAGCTACATGAATGTCTATATGGGTTATTGATTAGTTGCCTGCGTATTTGTATAGGAGACTGAGTGTGTGTGTGGTTGGGTGGGGGATGTGACTCTGTGCATAGATGTGTGAGTGGTTGATTGACAGGGTGTATGAGTTTAAGAGTGCATGTGGAAACAGTTGTATGGGTGGGTAAGTGTGTGTATGGGCGTCTTGGTGAGTGAATCGATGTCTCAGTGCACATGTCCAGCTAAGTACATATATAAAAGGCAGTGTATGTGAGAGTTGGTGTATAGAAATGACTATACGTGAGAGTCAGTGATTGTGAGAGTGGCTGTATGTGTGAGTGTATACTTGTATTAGTGATTATATAAGAGACTAAGGGGCCCATTACGATGGCGGGCGGAAGCACAACCGCCGTGCTGGCGGATGCAAAAACCACCAGTTACCGCCGGCACGCAGCAGTCCACACGCCCGCCCAATTATGATGCGAAAAGCAGGCCAAACACCACCGGCAAGCCAGCAACACCGTCCGCCATCAAAGTGCGCCCGCACACGTAGCGGCGCAGCACAACTGACACACACCGTCCGACGAAACACGTCCCGCCCGGCGCATAAATTACGATGCCGCAAACAAACGGCTCCCACGGCAAAGAGACACCGCACGTGAAAGAGAGGCGGAAACACGGACGCAGAGCACGGACAACGAAGAAGCGGCACCCCGGGCATGAATCCAGCACTGCAGGCCCTTCCCATGCTTCTGCTGATGCACCACCAAGGACGCAACGTACCGCGGAGACGCAGGTAGGCACACACACAACAAGTGCACGCAAACAGCGCACACAGTGCAAGAGGCGGAAAAGCGGACAACCCCCACCAGCGCGTGCACACTACACATCCACCATTGCATCCACATATGACACACAGGCCAAATCCTAACATCGCAGAACACATGTGTACACACCACCTGGGACTAGGAACCAACCACCCCGTCACGGCCCCAAAGCGCCGATGACGCCGCCACACATGCGCACAACGCAGAGGCCAACCGCAGCGCCATGCATGCGTCGCACACAGACACAGGGACACAACCAAGCAGCACACACATCAGCCCCACCCCGAACGCACATGACACGTGACAGGCCGGCCACAGACATGTCCCCAACGCCCAATTCACGGACAACACCCAATGCCACACAACCGACGCACACATGTCAGTGAAGTCACGCAACAGCAGGACACACCCCAGTGTAACAAACATGGCGAAGCACACAGCGGCGGCAACACCAACTAGGAGAAGCAGGGCCCCTTCGGGAAGAGGAACGCCAGTACCACACTGAAAAACCCATACCACCCTGCACATATGAACAAGACACATGAAACGGAACACCAAAGAGCCCGGGGACCGACAACAGGTGGCCCAAGAATTACATCCACACACAAGGCCCAACGCAGAGCGGAAAGGCAGCCTGCCGCCCACACAAGGGAGAGCAGACAGCACTGAATGACCTTCCATTCCAACACCGAAACCACAGCCCTACGACAGAAGCCGGTGAATACAGCCATTGTCCAAGAATAGACCAACACAGGCATGCCGAGGAGACCGACCACAGGGCAGATAGCGCATATCACAGAAGCACACAACGGACGGGGAAGAAAGAAGAAAACACTCCCCCATGTCGGCCACATGCAAGTTAATTGGAAGGAGTCACACAGCACTGACCTTGAACTGTCTGAGAAGCATGTGGGAAGAGGGCCCGTGTCCTCCAAACAAGCCAACAGAACACAAGTCCTGTCTCCCCACGACTACACAGAGCTCACAGCAACCCCGGAGCGTGCACATTGCAGACTGCACACACAGCCGGAGCACGCCACCTCTACGAACCGCTGCGAAATGGCAACCGCAGCACACCTACCCAACTACGCCGAACAGCTCAAGCTGTACCAAACCAACACGATACATACATTGGGATGCGATCTCCTGTCCCTGCTGAACGTAAGTTACCGACTGACTTACCGCATCACATTGTTCAGCTGCGTCATGCCCGTCTTCTACTGTCGGAGGTGTCCCTACCAGCATCCCGTCGAGATATGCCTCTCCAACCCGGCATGTCTGAAGGCGGACCTGCTACCACTACTCCTCCCTCTGGACGCACACGACAGGGCCTGCTCTGCCTATGGGGGCATGGCGTATGTGGCCAACATCGCACGCGCACTGAAATGGAACCACTGTGCCTCCACACGACGGATCATCGAGAACAGCTACATCGAATGTCACCCAGCATGCCCCATCATGGTCCTCCAAGGGACAACCTACGAACAACACCTTGACAGCCACCATCCGCTTCATTGGCTGGCAAACATGTACACCACCAATGACATGGAAGCCCTGCTGGACGGCATCGCATACCTGACAACCTGTAAATACGTCGGACCACAACGCAGGTTCCCCGAGTGACCTATGAAGTCCAACCCCGCACCCATGCTCAGCTTCCGCACGGACTGGCCAGTCACCACCACAACAGCCATACCAAACGACCGGCAACTGTAACCACACCATCAACGACATCGCCATGACATCGGATATGACCGGGACATGCACACTGTTCCCCATCACATCCAGGAACACCGCATGCATCGTGGGAGGCAGTGGCATGGGCTCTGTGCATCGCACCCACATGGACGGAACTGCACGAACAACCAGGACACGACATGGATCCAGCGCACATGGACACACACACCGCTCAGTGGACATGAATAGGTCGCCTGGAGTCTGTGGGTGCTGCACCCCTCCCACCCCCGCCCCGGGAATCCCATACCAGGACCTTTGCATGGACGACAAGTGCATACAACAACAACACGACCCCAGTGACTGTGACATGTCCAGTAACCACCACAGTGCAACAACAAGTGGCACGCCGCTGCATGCACGCAAGCACATGCCCTGATGTCATTTCACATGCACGCGTGCATGAGGAACAACCGCAGCAAACCTGTCACATGGAACTGAGATGGACTGTGCCCATGATGCCGAGCGGTCTGGTAGGCTACATGTATACCGTCTGTGTCAAAGTCCGCAGCTCCGCAGCTATACGTAAATGTACATTAGCACAGCCTTGGCCAAGCAGATGTAACCCCACACCCTATCCCATTTGTAATCATGCTCAGTATATCCTCAACATGTATTCCGCTGCCAGTAGTGTCCACTATACTGCATCACAGAGGACAGAAGACTCAATATAATGTTTGAAACCAAAACTGCCTCCGCTGACTCATTTCACAAGTACGAATGAGAGAGGATGAGAGTATGTGAAGTACACGGCAGTCGTGACATGACCATGTAGTCCACTGGTATTGGATGTCAACGCAAATGAGTAGCACTACTGTGGAAGACACACATGTGTCGTGTGAAGTCGTATGGACGCAGTGCTCAGGTGGGTGGGTGCGACGGGTAGATGCGCACATGCCAAGTTGGAGCACGCCGTGTTGGGAGGGTCATGAACAGTACACCACCGCTTCCCTGGGCATTGTGAGAGGACACCTGTCGGGGGAGTGAACACGTGTGTGCACAGCAGCCGGGCACACGTACAAGGCGGTACCAGGCGCACCTCAGCCCACCCTCTGTGGACAAGCTGGATCCTGTTGTGCGCCCGCCATGCCCCTTGACAAGGCACACACAGCCCCAGTCGACCAGGTGTAACCCCAACATAGTCAATCCGCACAGGCGATACAGGGCACGGGATGGCAGTGGAGCATGGTGTGTGAGAGGTCTCCTCGCGCTCCTCCTGGTCATATCACGCAGGCAATAGAACCTCAACGTCTAGCATGGCACAAGTCACATGGAAGTGTAGGGGGACGCACCACAGCACGAGCAGCACTGACGTCACGGGAGGTGGCTCGCACCATCCCATCCATTGCCCATCATACCAACCACGACACATGCCATTGCGACTAAGTGCAAGCGCGTGCGCCACCACCCCGAGCCCTCCCCAGAGAGGCCAAAGAGTGAATGTGTGGGCCAACAGCCACAGACGGACGCGGCCTGGCCGCAAGGGCAGCCACAGCCACTGGGTGTCGCAGGTGGCGGATCCGGAAGGCGAAGACTGTGATGCATAGTCCATGCAGGCCGGGTCTCCATTTGGGGCACCACGCAGGTGGACGGCGTCCCGCCACACATCATACCCTGAGACAGCCCACTCGTGCAACTGGACCCACACATTCACTCCTTGCCCTCTCTGGTGCGAGCTTGGGGCTGCCTGTGCAAGCGCTAGCCTCGCAGGTGAGCATGCATATTGGGGGGCGAGGGAGGACATGAGGGCTGGGGCGAAGATGACTGTATCACTGTCAGTTAGTACAAGGGATGACCCAGATGTGGAAAGGAAGAGACGTGTCCCGTGTGTACTGCAACTAGTCGCCAATCCAACTACCCCCATGTCCGGAATCTAAGCCCGCACCTAGGCCCGCCCATCCGCCACATCGAACATACCACCAGCACGACAACCTTCCCATTCGAAACACTGACTGGGGGTGGCGACCAGTGAACAATCATGTGTAGCCTACCCACGCGTACATGTGGGCCCTCCATGATCCATGTCACCTGCGGCAAAGACATGACATGCGCAATGAGGGAAGTGAGGAGAGCTGTCCGCCCCACGCGCAGAAGGTGCATCAGCTCCACAGACCCAGCAGCGAGTCCAGCAGGGGTCACATGTGCAGGGGCAGCTGTGCCTGGTGTGAAGGCACATGCATATAGACAGCACATCGACCAATGTGTAGTCTGCCCACATCCACAGTCCATCATCATGCGGACATAGGAATTGAACACAGGGCAACACATCTTAGTTGGTGCACCCACCGTGACCAACAATGCGCAATCATCGACGTACCCGCCCTGTGCATGGCCCCCCACCCAACGGAGGCACATCCAGTGCCACCATCCCACACACACAAGCCTTCCACGGAACATGCTGTGTCCAATGGTCAGTACAGAGTCAGCGCCCATCTGGTGGATCCTGAACAGGAGACACATGCACACACATGCCAGCTCCCACTATGTACGTCTGCCACCTGGCACGTGCAATGTAACCTCTCACCTGTGACTGCAAGCACACAGCCGTCTTGGCATGGGGCTGTCAATGTGGACACCAGTCAATGTTTCGGGAGCTGTGATCCGTACAGTGCTGTACATAGGGTGCAGTGCTGACACCTACTACTGTCTCATATCCCCTCGTGCCACAGGTCCCACTTGTATTGGCCGCTCAGCCCGTGCCCACATCGTCGTCGTCGTGTGCCATACTCATCCAGCCTCGGAAGCAGTTCCATGCTCAGCAGACACTCATGTTGCCGTGGCGTTGCCGCTTGACGAATATGCAGTCAGTCCCCATCAGCACGCCCCGCAAGTCATTGGGGCCTAGATCCCCATGTGCATGCACATGGCAGTGGTATGTCTCACTTGCCATTGCCATTGTTGGGAGACCTGTGTAAGTGTATTGTGGCCGTGCCGTCCCAGCTTGACAGCTGGGCTGTGGCTCATGTGCTTGCTCAGTCATGTCAGTGATGTGTATGCGAAATTGCTATGTGCCGTGTTGCTTTGACATGTGTCCTCTGCCATTTAACCCAGGCGGAGACCGAACATTGACCGCCCATACCAATTGCTGGCGGACATGGACGATACAGAGGTAATCAGGAAGTTTCGGCTGGACAGGCCAACTCTGCATCGACTGTGTGCCATGTTAGAGCCCCATCTCCGTCCCCGCAGGGTGTATCCGACTGCTGTCACCCCCACGGCTAAGGTGATGGCCGCCATGCATTTCTTCGCCACTGGGTCATTCCAGCACACAGTGGGCAGTGGAGGAGGGATGTCCCAGCCCATGTTCAGCAAGGTGCTGAGGGATGTACTGGCAGCCATGATGCTGTACCGGAACAGGTACATCCGCTTCCCCAGGGCTCGTGAATTGGCGGCAGTGAAGGGTGCATTCTATGCCCTTGGCAGAATCCCACACGTCGTGGGAGCCATTGACTGCACTCATGTTGGCCTTGTTCCACCACAGGCCACTGAGCACCTGTACCGCAACAGGAAGCACACGCACTCCCTGAATGTGCAAGTGGTGTGCCTTGCGGACATGGTGATCACCCACGTGTGTGCAAAGTTTCCAGGCTCGGCCCATGGCGCACACATAATGCGCAACAGCATCTTGCCACGACTGATGGCCAATCTGCAACAGGATCGTGCCTGTATTGTTGGTGAGTATGTGGAGTGGTGTAGCGTGCTGGTTGTGCGATGCTGTCCCCTGTCCAGTTGGAATAGCTACGGTTCTCTGTGTCCCTCACACCCAGGTGACTCTGCGTATCCGAATGGGGCATGGCTGCTCAGTCCATTGAGGAATCCTCGCACCCCAGCAGACGATCGATACAATGAGGCACATGGGAGGACCAGACGTGTGGTCGAGCGTACCTTTGGCCTCCTCAAGTCCAGGTTCAGGTGCCTGGACCGCACCGAGGAGTGCACTGGCGTACTCCCCACAGAAGGTGTGCCAGATAGTGGTGGCGTGCTGCATGCTGCACAATCTGGCCATTCGGAAGCAGATCCCCCTCATTGTGGATGACGGAGATCAACCAGGGCCCCAGCCCGCAGACCAGGACAGCTCGAGTGAGGTGGACAGCGGAGAGGAGGAAGCTGGGAATGTGCGCCAGCAGCTCATCGCCCGCTACTTCACTTGACGGTGAGTGTCCATGTACGACGGATGATGTGTCTGTATCTGTGCAGGTGTGTGTGTGCTGTGTCAGGGTGGCCGTATGTTCACTGCGTGCAGTGTGTCAACGCTCCATGGCCAGGGTAGTATGCCACTGTTGGTGACTGTGGCATTGTGCCCTATTGCTCTGTGCGATGTGTGTACATTGCTTGTAGTTGTTGACATGTACTGTGTGATGGGTGTGTGACACACTCATTGAATGTGCTCCTGTTCTGTCTCCCACCCCTAGGTCCCTACAGGCCCTCCGGATTCCATTGCCATGCCACGCATCAGGTGCCCTTCCGCCCAAGGTGGCCGTTGTATTCCGTACAAATAAAACACAGGGCACAAACAGCAGTTAGTGAATAAGGTGCATTTATTACGAACTGTGACATGTGATTGTGTGTAAGGTGATAACAAAAGTGGTGCGTGCAGTGACAATGAGCTGTCGGTCATGGCTGCGTGATGATCAGGGTGTACCCACTGGTTCTATGTCCATAGTCCAACACACACATGCCATCCAGCTGGCTGTGTGGAGTGGGATCGTAGAGCAAGTCAATGCAGTGGCTGGTCAAGGAAGGCTGGCGGAAGGCTGGCTGGCTGCCTCACTTGCGACTGGAGCGTGCGAAGTCCTCCCGGGAGATCTGTTTCCTCTTCGGACGGCCCCTTCCACGTTTGGGAGGGGGTGTGTGGTGGCGACCTGCTGGTGGTGGGTGAGGTGTGCTCACTGGCTGTGGACGCAGGGAAGTGGACACTGCTGGCCGACCCTGCGCCCTAGCAGGTGGTGGCGGAGGTGGTGTTGCTGGCCTTGCCTGTGACCCCACCGCCACCACCAGCTGGCCCATGAGGTCCACGAGTTGGTCCATACGGGACACGAATTGGCCCATATGGGCGTCCATGGACCTCAGCACCCCCAGCACCTCCCGCGTGTCAGTAGCAGACCTGGCCCATTGTCCTTGGGCCTCTTCATAGGCCCCAAGGACTCTGGCCATTTGAGGCAGGGCATGGCTCCCAGGGGAGGCTGGCGTTTCCCTGACCCTGCTCCTCCTACCAGTCCTGCTGCCACCGGCCTGCCCACTAGCCACATTGCACACCACGGTCCTCGCTGTGGCTCCCAGGGTGGATCCAGTCGGCCGGGCCACCACCTGCGCTGGGGCTGGTGCCAGCGAAGACGTGGTGGTGGTGGAGGCGGTGGTGGTCGGTGCGGCGATGGTGGCGGTTGCGGCAGTGGTAGTGGCCGCAATGACCGTGGGTGTGGCCGCAACGACAGTGGCAGCAGGGGACTGGGACTGTTCAGCATCCCTGGATGATGGGTTGGTGGGTAGGAGGGGTCCTGGGGAGCGGCTGGGCCCTGCCACGCCAGATGGGCCAGCTTGGTGGTCCGTGTCCGAAGAGGTGGACAGATCCTCCAGATCCGTGTGTCCTCGTTGGGGGCTTGTAGGCTGGCTGTGCTGGCTGCTGTCTCCATCCCCAGCGTCCAGCAGTTCGTCACCTGTGGAGAAAATGAGATTTGTTATTGTGTTGCACCTGGCGAAGTATGTATTAGTCGTCTGACATTGGCAGTTCGTGCAATCTCGTACATGGGTTTCCCGGAGGCGAGTGTGTGGCTGTGGCATCTGTAGTTGTGTGTGCTAGGCAATGGGACTGTGTGCTGTGCACATGTGGCATGGGACGGATTGGCCATGCCGATGGGTGTGTTGCTTTGCCCCTACTCATTGTGACTCTGGTGTATGCGGGCTCCTGGCCCATCCTGGGTCTGGTTTGTACTTTGCTTTTGGAGTTCATATGGAACGCTTAGGAACGCATATGGCAACATGGGGGCCATGCCCCAGATTCGCATTTGGGATGGAATATGCTTTTGGGGTTCAAATGGAACGCTTAGGAACGCATATGGCAACATGGGGGCCATGCCCCAGATTCGCATTTGGGAGGGGATATGCTTTTGGGGTTCAAATGGAACGCTTAGGAACGCATATGGCAACATGGGGGCCATGCCCCAGATTCGCATTTGGGATGGAATATGCTTTTGGGGTTCAAATGGAACGCTTAGGAACGCATATGGCAACATGGGGGCCATGCCCCAGATTCGCATTTGGGATGGAATATGCTTTTGGGGTTCAAATGGAACGCTTAGGAACGCATATGGCAACATGGGGGCCATGCCCCAGATTCGCATTTGGGAGGGGATATGCTTTTGGGGTTCAAATGGAACGCTTAGGAACGCATATGGCAACATGGGGGCCATGCCCCAGATTCGCATTTGGGAGGGGATATGCTTTTGGGGTACATGCTGTGAGCCATGGGTGCCGAACGTGACATGTGTTGTGGCAGCATGACAGTGCATGGTCTGAGGTGTGTGCATGCCTGACATGCCCTGCATATTTGCTGTCTGTTGTGGTTACTGGACATGGCATTGGACGCATCGTTATGAGTGAGTGATAGTTGTGTGCCAGCCAACGTATTGCAGTTGTCCCATCTCCTTGGTGTGCGTGCTGCCCTGTGCCATGTGCATCACTGCAGTGCTCGGGGGGTGTGGCCCATGTTGTGTGTTGTTGCTCACAGTGTGTCGTGCGCTTAATTGACTTCTGGCACATGGTTGGTCATGGGCATGTGTCTTAGCGTGACTGCTGTATGTGTGGCAGCTGTGCGGATGACATGCCTTTCATGTGACTGGGGCTGACGGATGGGATGGATGGTATGTTGTATGTGCATGGTGTGTCTGTGAGTTTGATGGGTTCAGTGGTGTTCGTGTGCATTTCTGTTGTTCCGCTCTGTTGCGTCTAGTGTTGTTTGTCTTACATAGGCGTAGTTGTGGGGTGTGGGGTTGACAGGCAGTGGGGGCTACATGGACAGGACTTCAATGGTGTTTCGGTTGTGTGTGATGAGTTGCACAGTGGCTGCCGTGTGGGACTATATTCAGTGTGGCTTGTGCATGCAGACGTGGCTCCTTGGGTGTTGCTATGTCTGTGATGGGTCATGTGGGGTGTGAGTCTGCTGTTCATGTCCGTGTGCACATTGTTCACTTGTTCGTGACGGTGGGCGGTGCTGCGTGTTCGTGTGCTACGTGACATGTCCCATGTGTTGGTGGTGTTATGGTCCTCATGCCTCCAGTAATCCAGCCCTGTCCAGTTTCCCACCTGCAAGTTGTTCGTGCGTGCACTGTACTGGATGCCACATGGCTCTAAGCGGGGGTGCTCCATGTTGCAGGTCTGTGGGGGTGGGGGGTGTAGTGGGTCGTGGGGGTGGCTGTACACCCACTGACACCGATTGCTGTGGACCGTGATGTCTGCCTTTCGGCTGTCGTTGTGCACTGCGGTGGCTGACACGTGGCTGTGGGGTGTGGGGATGCTCCTCCTTGCTGTGCTGTGGGACTGGGGCCTGGTGTGTGTTGTACTTGGGCTGTCCACCGTCCCACCCACTGCACTTTGTGTTCCTGCCACTTACCTGTTACTTGTCGGTTAGTGCAGCTGTGGCGGACACATGGGTGTGGTGGGTGCTCGTTGTGGCGCTTCTGGCATATTTGGGGACCTGTTGGTGGTTACGTGGCTGGCTTAGTGTACACATGTCCCCACGCATCTTACAGTTGTTCGGTTTGGCCTGTGTGTGGTAGTGTCTGTTGCATGTGCGTGTGATGTGTTGTGTATTGTGTGCTGGACATGGGGGTGTTTGTCCCTGGGAGCTGTGGCATGGTGGTTGCGCATGTGTGTACATAGCGGTGTGCTAGTATACATTAGTTTGTACTTACCAGCCTCCACTCCCCCTGCTAATCCGGCGAGGATCTCCGGATGGATTACGACTCGCACCTTCTCCTCCCACGCTTTGAAGGTCTTAAAGAGCGCGGGATTCCCTCCGCCAGTGACGGCAGCCAGCTCTCTGTTTTTGCCCTCCTTCTTCTTGACCAGGCTCTTTACGTCATTCCAACGTTTGTTTATCTCGACTCTGTTCCTGGGCAGGGTCCCGACTGCATTGACCTGGTCTACGATCCGGGTCCACATTCTGTTTCTGGTGGCTAGTGGTGTGTGCTGGACCATGTTCCCATAGATTTGTGGGTACACCTTGATGATCTCGTCGACCATGACCGTCAGCTCCATGGGCGTGAACTTGGGCATCCTTTGTGGTGCCATGGTGTTTGTGGTGCTGGTGCGGTGTGTGTTGTGTAATGTGCAGGGGTTTGTGGTGCCGGTGTTTGGTGGTGGTGGTGGTGGTTGTGATGTGTGCGTTTCTGTGGTGTGCTGCTGTCCTTGCTGTGTCACTGTGTCCTCTCCTCTCCTCTCTGGTTTGCAATGTAGCAAGGGGTTGTGGTCTGTGGGAGTGCTGCTTTTGTACTCACCTATGTGGGTGTGTCCTCATGGTCTGTTGTTTTCAGGTGTGTTGTGTCTGGGGTTCTGGCCTTTGTATTTTTTGTTTGTCCGGGGGTGTTTTCGGGATGTGTACTGTGCTTGTGTATTTGTGTGTGCCTTGCTGTGTGGACTTGTTGGCCATGTTGTGTGCTATTGGTTTTGTGTGCGGATGGTTTCTGTGCAGGTACGTGGGCGCCATGGCTTCTGCCGTGTCGATTCTCATCGGCGTCGTTTGCGCTGGCGGGCGGTATATTTGTGGTTTTTCCGCGCTCATGGCGGTGCGATCGTAATTTCACGTGCGGTGTGTCAGCCGTGTGGGCGGGCGGTTTTGTGTTGTCGTGCGTGTTTCCGTCCGTGGCGGGCGGTTTGACTCCGACTCGGACGATGGCGGGCGGTATTTTGTGTGATTTTTCCGCCGATGGCGGTTTTCGGTTTGTGTACTCATAATGGCGTGGTCGGTGTTCAGGCGGTGTGTGCGGGCGGATTTTTGCCGCTTCCATGCCTGGCGGATTTTTTTACGCCGGGTATCGTAATGGGCCCCTAAGTATGCGTTACTATCTGTATGAATAAATGAGGTGGTGTGTGTATAACTGTGTAGGTGAGTAAATGGAACTGTGATTGATTCTTTGCATGAGTGACTAGGATGAGTACATAACTGACTAGGATGAGTGCTGGTGTGTTCTATTGATCAGTGACTGCATGTGTATGAGTGATTGCATGGGTGAATGGGTAGATGTGTGTGTAGACCTAGAAATCACTGAGTGGGTATGTAGTAACTGGTATTAGTGTGTCAATGGTATCGAAAATGGTAGTCTGTATTTTACAGTGAGTGTATCAAAGGTTATATTAGTATGTGAGGAGGTGCATCAGATTGTCACATGGATGATGTCATCAGTGATGTCATTTGAGATGTCATCAGTGATGTCACTGACCATGCCATGAATGATGTAATATGTGACGTCATCAGCAGTACATTGCGGGGCGCGAGTTATAGTTAGCTGAACTAACTATAACGGTGGAATTTCTATGGTTTTGTATGAGTGAAATGTCCAACTAACTATAACGTCCCTGAAACCTATGGTTTTTTCAGTGAATTTCTAAGGTTTTTAAATGCTAATTTCTAACTATAACGTGCCTGAAACCTATGGTTTTTTCAGTGAATTTCAAAGGTTTTTTAAATGCCAATTTCTAACTATAACGTGCCTGAAGCCTATGGTTTTTTCAGTGAATTTCAAAGGTTTTTAAATACTAATTTCTATCTATAACGTCCCTGAAACCTATGGTTTTTTCAGTGAATTTCAATGTTTTTTTAATGCTAACTTCTAATTATAATGTTCATTTAACCTATAGTTTTTTCCGACACCCAAAAAGGACACAATGCTTTAGGGTAGTACAGTGGTGTTTGTGTACTGTATGGGGTTCTTGCTGGAGGTAGCGTTTTAGGGTTTAAGTTAGTGCAGTGGTGTTTGGGTAGTGTAAGAATCGTGCTGGAGGTAGTGTTTTAGAGTTTATGACAATGCAGTAATGTTTGGGTAGTGTAAGGGGTCATGCTGGGAGTACTGCTTTGGGGTTTAGGGTAGTGCAGTGGTGTTTGTGTAGTGGAGGGGTCATGCTGGGAGTAGTGTTTTAGGGTTTACGGCAGTGCAGTGGTGTTTGTGTAGTGTAGGGGGTCGTGCTGAGAGTAGTGTTTTAGGATTTAGGGTAGCACAGTGGTGTTTGTGTAGTGTGGGAAGTCATGCAGCGAGTACTGTTTTAGGATTTAGAGTAGTGCAGTGGTGTTTGTGTACTGTTTGGGGGTTCATGATGGGGGTAGCGTTTTAGGGTTTAAGGTAGTGCAGTGGTGTTTGGGTAGTGTAAGAATCGTGCTGGAGGTAGTGTTTTAGAGTTTACGAAAATGCAGTGGTGTTTGGGTAGTGTAAGGGGTCATGCTGAGAGTAGTGTTTTAGGGTTTAGGGTAGTGCAGTGGTGTTTGTGTAGTGTAGGGGGTCGTCCTCGGAGTAGTGTTTTAGTGTTTACGGTACTGCAGTGGTGTTTGGGTAGTGTAGGGGATCGGGCTGGGGGTAGTCTTTTAGGGTTTAGGGTAGTGCAGTGGTGTTTGTGTAGTGTAGGGGGTCATGTTGGGAGTAGTGTTTTAGGGTTTAGGGTAGTCTAGTGGTGTTTGGGTAGTGTAGGGGGTCGTGCTGGGGATAGTGTTTTAGGATTTAGGGTACTGCAGTGGTGTTTGCGTAGTGTAGGAGGTCCTGCTAGGGGTAGTGTTTTAGGGTTTATGACAATGCAGTGGTGTTTGGGTAGTGTAGGGGGTTGTGCTGGGGGTAGTATTTTAGGGTTTAGGGTAGTGCAGTGGTATTTGGGTAGGGGGTCGTGCTGGGGTAGATTTAGGGTTTAGGGTAGTGCAGTGGTGTTTGGGTAGTGTAGGGGATCGTGCTGGGGGTAGTGTTTTAGAGTTTACGACAGTGCAGTGGTGTTTGGGTAGTCTTTGGGTAGTGTAGGGGATCGTACCGACAGACTGACTCACAGAGCTCCGAGCCGACGGACGGGCTTCTAAAGGCATAGCCGCGACCTGGTGATATGAAGAGAGGCAGCGTGAAAGGCATATCTCACACAGACACAGATGCCAGTGTTGCCTCGCAGAGGTAAAACTACGAACCCGATGGCTTCTACACGGAGAGATGCGAGCTGACGGAGTAAATCACAAAATGGCTGCCAACACTTCCTGGTTTCAACCATTCACAGCCAATAAGCCGCAAGCTGGTGCTTGTAACCCCTCAGCCAATCACATGTCAGAATTCTCAAATATCGATATCTGTAAAATTTGATATTTCTCAAAAACTACTGAACGGATTTACACCATTTAAACAAAAGCGTGCTTTCTGGACCATCACCTTTCTCCCTGCCAAATTTGGCGTAATTCCGTTCAGCAGTTTCACCTGTAGTGTTCTGTAAAGTTTCGTATGGAAATTGCATGGAGAAAACACGTTTTAGGACCCTCTTTTTCTCAGCCCCTCCTACACCATTCACCCCCAAACTTTCAATATAAGAGCTAATCAAAAAAGAGAAACTTTTTGGATAATTTCATAAAGATTTGTCAAACAACGCCAAAGTTACAAGCACATAGAAGGCTCCAGAAGGGGGGCCGCGCAACCCCCCTCCCAACATGAGTGAAGCCCCGGGGCTGCATGGACCCCAGCGCAACCCCTGCGAGCCCCTGCTATTATTTTTTAAGAAATACCCCCGGAACCTAGCCCACCCAAGGGCCTCATTAAAATGAAACGCGAGAACCTGCGACCCCAGCGCAAATTTTTGCAGATTTTTTTTTTTTATGATTTTTTGGGCGCTGGGGTCCTTCTGGGACCCCTGAGCAGGCCTAGGGGTCAGGGTTTTTCTACCCTGCCCCCTTCTCTTGTTTTATACCTTTGTTTCTCCGTTTTCGGGTGACTCGTTTCTACCGAGCCACAAGATGGCTGCCATCACTTCCTGGTTTGGACTACTAGCAGCCAATCACAGTGAAGCTCGCACACGCGACTTAGGCCCCGCCCAGATATTAAAACTTTTATTTTTCTAATTTCTCAGCAACTACTGAACGGATTTACACCATTTTTAAAAGGTCGCTTTCTGACCCAAGCACTACCTTTCTGCCAAATTTGGAGTAATTCCATTCAGTAGTTTCGACTGTAGCCTTGCACAAAGTTTCCTATGGGAAATTGATTTTTTGACTCTTATTTTTGAATTTCTCAAAAACTACTGAACGGATTAACACCATTTAAACAAAAGGTCGCTTTCTGAACCACGTTCTACCTTTTTGCCAAATTTGGGGTAATTCCGTTCAGCAGTTCGGGCTGTAGCTCGTCGCAAAATTTCCTATGTAAATTAACATGGAGAAAATGAGTTTTGGGACCCCCCTTTTTTCTCAGCCCCGCTTGACGAATCACCCCCAATCTTTAGGGTAGGAGCTGACCTGGATAGACTTTTGTTTTGGAGAATTTCAGGAAGATTCGTCAAACGACGCCAAAGTTATTAGCAAATCAAAAAATGCTTTTCCTATGGAAACTAGGTTCTAACTATAACTACCTACTGGCGACCGCCAGTAGGTAATATATATATATATATATATTACCTACTGGCGGTCGCCAGTAGGTAGTTAAAGTTAGGACCTAGTTTCCATAGGAAAAGCATTTTTCTTTCCCAATAACTTTGGCGCCGGTTGACGAATCTTCGCGAAATTTTCAAAACTAGTGGCCCGCTCCGGTCAGCTCCTGTCTTGAAAGTTTCGGGGTGATTCGACAAGTGAGGGCTGAGAAAAGGGGGTCCCAAAACGTGTTTTCCCCATGTTAATTTCCTTAGGAAACTTTAGACAAAGCTACAGCCCGAACTGCTGAACGGAATTACACCAAATTTGGCAAGAAGGTAGCCCTTGGTTCAGAAAGAGTCCTTTTTGTTAAGTGGTGTAAATCCGTTCAGTAGTTCCTGAGAAATTAAAAAAAGAAAAAGTTTTGATATCTGGGAGGAGCCTAACCACACAAGCACGAGCTTGCCTCTGATTGGCTGCCAACACTTCAAACCAGGAAGTGTTGGCAGCCATCTTGTGCCTCGGACGAGGGAGAAAGAAAAAGGTAAGAGAAAGACATATATATATATATACTTGTGCACGTAATATGGGAAGAATACGTAGTAGCATATATATATATATATATATATATATATATACTTCGACTCACCCTGGCTTTGCGATGAAGACCGGCACCTTTGACAGCCGTCACTGTGTGGCGCCCTAACCTTACATTGTTACTGCGGAGTCGGTGTTTTGTCTTTTTGCGACGAAGACCGGCACCTTTGACAGCCGTCACTGGGTGGCGCCCTAACCTTACATTGTTACTGCGGAGTCGGTGTTTTGCCTTGGCGGCTGCCACCTCTGCCTGAGCTGCAAACAATGCAGTCCGCTCTCACCATAACCAGGCAGGAGCAGACGGCACCTGGCGGAGGCATGGTGACACGGGCACCCCCGGGACCAGGGGGAGCACCCTGGCTTTGACCTCCGGCACGAGAGGCTTCAGAGGCACGACGTGAGAGAGCAAAAGGTGCACCATATTTGAAGGTGCACCAAGGCACCAGGACAGACCGGTTTACCAGGAGACTACGAGGATGATGGGAGAGATGGGGAACCTCCATAGTAGATGAGCTCAAAAGAAGGCTCCCTGACCTGGACAAGACCCCGGCTCAGGTGTCTATCGCCGGCCCTGTCTGTTCCTAGGGCGCTACCTCCCTCGGCTTGGGCGTGTGGCACCTGTCACTAGTAACGACTTCTGTGTGGGCTGTGAGAGATCAAAGAGCAGGCCCCTCCGTGCACCCGGGGAAACGGAGACTGGAGCTTACCGGTTCCGAGCACCGGTACCACTCGAATGGTAAATTGATGGATGTGTGAGGTGAACTATATCACTCCGGGCCACTGAAAACAACGGATATGGCATCTCTGCAGGACACAGGTGCGGTGAAACTGTGGCACTCCTGTAGCGCCACTACTGTAGGATAGAAGTGCTTTGAGGCTCTGAGAACCAGCACTTCTCCTCAGGACAAAGGTGCTAAGATCCCTTGTGGCAATTCTGTCAGAATGCAGGTGCTTTAAGAGTAAGTACCAGCACTTCTCTGTGGGAAACTGAGACTTAGTATTAACATTTCTCTGCAGAGTACACATGCTTTGAGAATGTGCAGCTGCACGTCTATGGAGGACAATAGTGCGATGACACTGTGCACTAACACTTCTCTGCAGAATACATGGGTGCTGTAAGACTAAGGACCCGTACTTCTGTGCAGGATACAGGTGGTTCGATGCAGAGTCCCAGCACTTCTTGGCTGGATAATCGAGGCTGTGAGAATCCGCACTTCTCCTCTGGGAACATAGATCTTGTGGCCTTTCTCTGCAGACTGGTGATGCTTGAAGACCTAGTACAAGTACTTTTCCGCAAGCTGTGAGACTAGGCAACAGCACTACTTTACGGGGTACAATTGCTTTGGGACTAAACACCGGTACTTCTCTGCAGACTAGTGGGGTTTACAGACTGCAACCAGCAACCCCAGCGCCTTGAGACCCTCACGGGTGTTTTGCTGCGCTTTATAAATGATTGATTGATTGACTGACTGCCAACACTTCTGTATGAGATGCAGGTACTTGAGGGGGGGAGGACACCAACACTTTCCTGTGATACAGATGTGTTGTCACAGAGCATTTCTCTGCGGGATGCACAAGCTTTGAGACTGAGTAGCGGCACCTCTCTGTAGGATACAGGTGCTGTGCGTCTGATCACCAACACTTCTCTACTGGACACAGGTGACGTGAGTCTGATCACCAACTCTTCCTTAGGACAGCACTGCGGCGAGACTCTGTATCAAGACTCTTCTGCGTGGTACAGCGTGTCCTCGCGGGTCCCCTCGGGATGCCAGTGTGACGCTCATCACTTCCCTGTACGTACCTGCGCTTTGAGGCTCCACCGCAGGTGATGTGTGGCTGTGAGTATTGGCAGTCCGACGCATCCTCCTCACACACCTGCTGACTCATGACTCTCCTGCCACCCTACCACCCCGCTTCCCAGTCCCGCCTCCCGTGGTTGAAGAAGAGGCGATAAAACGCGACAGGCGGAGAGGTGGAACTGAAAGAGGAACTGGCGCGTCCGCCGACACCTGCCTCGGAAGAAGGCGCCTTCACTGAGCACCGCTGGCTCCGAGGTACGGCCGCCGTCTGAGGGCGGCTTCCTCCATTTACACATACCTCAGAGGAACACCTACTCCGTGGACGCACTGATTCTGGATAGAGCACCGGTCTGCGGGATACTTGTCCGACTCTGAGGAATACCTGCATCCGCGGAACGCTTTACTCCGGGGTAGGCCTTTTTTTTTTTGCAATACCCGACAGGTTCTGCGGAAGACACGCCTCCGTGGGATATCCTGTGACCTTGTGGAACACCTGACTTTGTGAAGCACCACCGCCTCCGTGGTACCCGCGCATCTGTGGACAGCTGCCTCCGTGACACGCCAGCCTCCGCGCCCTGCTGCTGCCTCCGTGGTAGGCACGGGTTCTATTGCTCTACCTCCGCTTCCTACTTTGGGATTGCTTTTGTTCGATCTCGGGTCTCCGCGACCGGCGCCTTCACGTCACCCTCAGTGCTTGGAGCAGGAGGTCAGGACCGGAGTGCTGCCAGGGTCATGCGTGCCGGGGTCAGCGCCAGCGCTGCTGATCTCCCCTGCGCAGTTCAGTCGGATGACTTTTGAGCCATGGTCTCGGTGACCTCGGATGGGACAATTATGGTCAGACGATGCTTCATCACCCTGCGGCCCTTTCGGTGAGTAGTATGCCACTTTATCGTCTCTGCCCACCAGTGTTACCTCACCTGCTGCCCACTTCCTCTTCCTTGGCACCTTTTAATCACTGTGACTTCCCCTTCTGCCAATCTCCTCTTCTCTGCCGCCTTTCAATCACTGTAGCCTCATCCACTGCCCACTTCCTCTTCTCTGTCGTCCCATTCCCATCACTGTAGCCTCACCTGCTGCCCATTTCCTCTTCTCTGTCCCCATGCCTCACTTTCTCGTTTCAGCTCTCCGCCCATCCGTGCTACCTCACGCGCTGCCCACTTCCGCTTCTGTGTCCCTTTTTCATCACTGTAACCTCACCAGCTCCTCGCTTCCTCTTAGACCTTGTCCATTACTTTCACCTCACCTGGCGCCTCAGTTCAACCAAGGGAAATTACCCCCATGTCCCCAGTTACGCAGTGAAATGCAGAAACACTTGGGGGACAGAGGGGCGCTCACAACCCTGGCCCCGGTGCACTTCACCTGGTGCACTAGTGAGAGCTTCCATCCTGCTGCAAACCACGGAGGTGGCAGATTTGGTTCTGAGTGTTTCTGCGGTTATTTTTGAATGGTGGTAGTGTGTGGGGGGATGTTGGGGGGGGGAAGTAGAACTGGGGATAAATTACTTCACGTGTTCACAAAACAAGGAAACCGCACGAGAAGATGAGATACAACGTCACTCTAACAAGGACCAGAACCCGCACGGCAGCGGCATTTCAAGCTTCTCCTCGCATAGTAATGGCACAACCTGGTCATCACTCATCAGCAGTGCAAGCTTCCCACTCATACAGGCACAGGGGCGGTGACAACAGCATCCCTCGTAAACAGAACCTGAATAGTAATGACACAACTTGGTCATCACTCAGCAGTGCAAGCTTCCCACTCATACAGGCACAGGGGCGGTGACAACAGCATCCCTCGTAAACAGAACCTGAATAGTAATGACACAACTTGGTCATCACTCATCAGCGGTGCAAGCTTCCCACTCATACAGGCACAGGAGCGGTGACAACAGCATCCCTCGTAAACAGAACCTGAATAGTAATGACAGCCACAGTGCAATCTACCCACACACAAACCACAGGCGCAGCTTAAGCTGTAGCAGTGTACATTTCCCTCATACACAGAATATGTACTGTGCAGACCGCCACAGTGCAACATGCCCATACACATATAACCGGTTCAGGCTGGACAGAAGCAGCCAAGCTTCATTCATACACACTATGTATGTATATGTTTTTTTCTATAGCACCATACATGCAGCACATGCAACCGCAGGGAGAGTGTCCCTCACACATGGAGAATATGTGCACCAAGGGACGCAGCAGTGCAAGCTCCACTGATACAGAGACCTAGCACAGCATGGACAGAATGCACCTAGCATCCCAGATGTGCAATGGGCGTATGCACCATTTTGTGCACCCGGGGGCATTTTAGATTTGCAGAAGAGGTCACGGGCACTTGTGATTCCCCTTCTCTAACACATATTGCACCAGAACATGTATAGCACCCGTACAATCTCAGGGGACATGGCCCCATGCAAATTATGAAAAACTTTCCTCTGCAACGTTGCTGTATTATAGACTCTGGTGCAGAGGGAAATAGGATGCCAGGACACACACTGGATGTGTGTCTCATAGAGGTGGCACACAGTGTGCTCCCTGAGGGCAATTTGTTGTAAGGGGCATCAGGTGTCCTAAGAACTCTCCAGACATCGCCCTCTCCCCATCTATGTGGGGACAGCCAATCACTGCACCCGCCTGCAGCGAAGACTCTGTCCTCCTTTCAAAAGGAGGCCACATTATTGAATGCACAGTGAGGGGCGAACTACCTGCTTCAAACAGCTGACCTGCAATTCAGTAGGGAAGGTGTGAGTTCACAGCTGCATTGGGGAGAGGACATTTGCTGTAATAGGTCACATTGAACCTGTCTGCTCCCAGTGCATCCTGGGTGCACCCCCATGCCCATCAAGCCAGTTTGCTCTGTGTGTGCCTTAAATCTAAGCTCCCCTCACATTAATAGAACAGTTATAGCTCAGGCAGCAGCAGTGCAAGCTTCCCTCCCATATATAGACCATGTATTGCATGAGTAGCAATAGTGCCTTTTTTTCATCATATAAAAAACTATCACAGCAACTGGAGCAGTGCAAGCATCCATCCCACACATAGAACAGGTATTGCATGAGAAGCAATATTGTAATGTTTCACTATATAAACAACAGTTTCAGCACATGCAACAGCTGTGTGATATATACCCGAATATATACTTTTACTTCGCATGCGTTACATCGCATGCCTTTACAACGCGGTCATTACAACGACCGCGTTGTTACAAAGCAAACTATTACATCGCAAGTCATTTCAACGACTTGCTGTAGGGGGCGCGCTGGACTTAGGAATAGTATAATTTCCTATTCCTACTCCAGTTTGTGCAACAGCAGGGAAGGTGTTGGATTCTAAATCCAACACCAGTGCATCCCCTACAGCAAGTCATTGAAACGACTTGCGATGTAATGGTTCGCGTTGTAACAACGCTGTCATTGTAACAACCGCGTTGTAAAGGCATGCAATGCAAGGCATGCGTTGTTATGGCTGTTTCCCATTATACCCTCACATGCAACCAGTATTTCGCACACAGCAATAGTAAAAAATGTCCTTCATACAAACAGTTAAAGCTCATTAACAAACAGTGCAAGTTTCACTCCCTCACACATACCAGGCATTGTGCAAGACGCAGTGCAAAATTCTCTCCCAGTACAGTTCCAGCAGCTGGAACACCAGTGCAAGCTTTATTCTCTCACCTAGAACAGGTATTGTATTGTAACATTTATTGTATAGTTAATTAAAACCATAACAAATAGACATAAAATTATTAAAATCAGACAATATGAATCACTTCATCATCTAAGACTCATTAAATGATGTAATCACAATATTCCATTCTTTAAATAACCTATAAAGTACCCTTATTAAAATACATAGGGGCATATTATCAAGAAACGGCGTTAAAATTATCGCCGCTTTAGCGGCAGAAAACTGCCGCTAAAGCGGCGATAATGGGCTTGATAATATGCCCTTGAGAATTCCAATAGAAGCCCATGTTCTGGTGTCAACATGGGCTTCTATTGGAATTCTCAAGGGCATATTATCAAGCCCATTATCGCCGCTTTAGCGGCAGTTTTCTGCCGCTAAAGCGGCGATAATTTTAACGCCGTTCTTGATAATATGCCCCCAAATGCCTCGTTCTACCCCAGTCCAACAGGGTCAACTCCATCAGTAAGTTGAGACAACAGGTATTGTACGTGCGGCAGTAGGGCCAATTTACATCATACAAACAGTTACAGATCATGGAGCAGCTGTGCAAGCTTCACTGCTTCACATATGCAGGTGTTGTGCGAGCACCAGCAGTACAAAGTTCCCTCATAGGGAGAACAGTTACAGCACATCCAACATCAGTGCACCATCCCTGTACGACAGGACATGTGCAGCACATGCAACAGTGCAAACTTCACAGATACACACATACACATTCATACAATAAATGCAGCTCGGACAGCATAGGTACATGTATTCCTCCCATACAGAATTGAGACACACAAACAAGTGAGGCCCACATTTCAGAAACATAGGAGGAACAGCATGGGAAGCAACAGGGCATGTTTTCTTAACTCAACAGTTACAGTGCAGGCAGCTACTTGCAGGCAGCTACTGTGTACCTTCCCTCACACACAGACAAGTTAGTCAGAGCTCTAAGTGGGTCTCACACCCAGAAGTAATAAAAACAAGCATTTGCAATGCAATCGGTCTCGCCTTTGGGACCTTATATGTATTTAGCTATGCAGCACATTAGCCTGGGTGCTAAAACATCTACTGTTCTTGAACATGGAGGGAAAGTAAGCAACAAACTGCGTGACACGCCAGTACGGGAACACATGGAGAGAAATATTGCCTTTGAGCTGGAAATGGTATAGTCCAAAGCTCTGTTTTTAATATAAAAGCAGGGCCTTCGGTGGTCATATCACTGAAAATACAAGATTTGAAAAAAATATTATTGTCTACGGGTGCTAGTGGAAGACAATTTCTTTGGACTGACATGACGATTCATCTGAAAGGTCTGCAGGCGTGACCTGTGGCTGGATTTACCCCACCCCTAAATACTTGCCTTACAAAAACAACCTCCTATCACAATATATCCTGATATTCGTACAGGGCAGAGAGCATGCTGTAGCACTGACCGTGAACATAGGCATCCCTCTGTGTTTTCTTCCCCTCAGTAAAAATCCCCTTCGGGAATTCTCTGGCCCAGGGCAGCACGGCGTGTTTAAATACCCTGACTTCTCTCGGTGGACCGTGGATGGCTAGCAGTGGCTGCACAATATCTGATGCCCTTCTCCCGCCTGAAGCGGGGAGCTCTAGGGAGCAGGAGAACGCACTGACAGGTTTGGCATCTACTTCCGGCGCGGTGCCTCGAGGCTGAATATGCTGGGCATTAAGCGCTATAACAGCAGCCATACGTGTACAGGATTGGTGATATTATGAGGTTTTTTTTGCATCTATTTTATTCCCACTTTTTCTGTCTTAATTCTTTCCCCTGTACGTCTGTATTATATCTCTTTTTTCCTTTTCTCTCCTGTTCTCTTTCTGTCCGTTTTATATTAATATAAGTTAGTTGTGTCTGGGTTCATTATGGATTCTCTCACTTTTTGGTCAATTCTTTTGGTCTGGGTGTCTTGTGCACATTGGGGTACTTTTCTGAGTTGATTCAATCAAATATAGTTCTTTTTAAATCTTATAATGTCATATGGCACCTCAGGCATCAATAACTTTAGGTATATTGTGTTTTTTAGGATGATTTGTATGTACTTTCTCTTTGGGTTATCAAAGTCAACCCACTTAGTCTGATTGTGTGTGTCTATACATTTCAGTGTACAGTTACTTTTGCTGTCCTTAAGGTGTGTTTTGGGTTTCTATTGTGTGTCATTTTTAGGTCTCGGACTAGGCAGCGCATGCGCTGTCTGGTTGAGAGATGCTGTATACAGTATAGTGGGGGAAGCTCCGCCCACTTTCCGGCTATCTTTTTAATTAACTGGAATTGTAAATGCCGCATTCTGATTGGTGCTCAGCAAGTTAGTCCCGCATCCTGAAGGACATGACCTCATTTTTATCCCTTCATGGCTATCGGCCCCTTTACTTTCAAAACAGTTCTGTTTCCCTGCCTCCCCCCGTTCCCTCCCGCAGTCTGTCACTTTTCTGCCAACCACAACCCCCCCACCCACTCCCGTTCCTGGCTTCTTGCACAACCGCAGTTTTGTTTACAATGCAATAGGGCTCGCGTAAATACGAGTCCTATTGCATTTGTAAATGCTTTTTTTCCCCTCTGATTGGCTGGCTGCATTCGCACTCCTTTTGCCTGACCTATCCCTCTCGCATGCGTGCAATGCTATACATCGTACGCATGCGCTAAAAGTCTGCCTCTTGTTATAAAGATTTCACTTTTGCCTATGTTTGTTTGGTGCGCACGTTTTTTTTTTAAGTTTGCCTGCAACCATTCTTAGCCCCACGCGTTCTCTCTCCCCCCCCAGGGGTAACTACCACACTCCCGTTTACGGGTTTTCCGGGGCCAGTTTTTCTTCTATGCCGCCGACGGTCTAACACATGAACGGTTTCCATAACTACAGGCAAGGGGACTTCTTGTCCCATTCGCCTTGAGACCAGACCACACTTTCCACTTGCTGGTCTTGTGCGGCTCCTTTTGTTTCTTTTCTATGCTGCAGCTGTTGGAACTTTCTTTCCTCACACACCTTGGGATTTAACTACATTTCCCAGCGGCCTGACTCTTTTTCATGCTGTGGGCGTTGGTACTACAGCTCCCAGCACTCTTTGGGATGACACCACATTTCTCAGCGTCCTCCGCGGCCTTCCGGTCATTCAAACAATTTAAACACCGGCACCCGGTAGCTTCTTTGCATCTACCGGTCCGGACACCTGCCTCGGGAGACAACGGTCTCCTACTCACATGAGTACCCACGCTCCAGCTATCAGCTCAGGGATGTCCTCTGTTTCGTGCCACCCCACAGTCCCAGTGTGTCCATCTCACGTTACTGACACTTCCAGGGTCCGGCTACCTGCTCAGGGATCTCCTTCATCTCATGCCATCATTTCCAGTCCTAGCTGCCTGTAAATGCAGCAGCACTTTTCCCATATCCAGACTAGGAGATGAGCTAGAGGGTAATCTAGCACTGGCTGCAGCAGGTACAGTTAGCCTTTGACTAAGGTCTAGAAAATAGGGAAAAGGAGCAGGCAGGAACGGATGCAAGCATGGGACTTGAGCAAGCTAGAAATACAGATGGGAAGTGAAATAATTCCTATAAAACTGATTTGCCCCAATCGTCCTATACAACTCGTGGACGTGACGTCCAGGGAGGGGATGCGTCTCAACTTCGGAACCAGAAGACATATAAGCTTCTTGATCATGGGCAAGTCTGTCCATGTACTTGGCCCTCAATACCCCTGACTGACATAATTCGGTGTGTTTAGAAGCAGACTTATCACCACTCAGCAGGCTGTTCAGCCTGAAATCGCCTACTGCTTGTTATGTTGCGCTTCACCGCGCTTTTATGCACCCAATGGGTTACTCAGGTGCTCTAGGAAGGAGTCTATAATCGAAAGAATGATTGCATATAAGTCTAATGACGCATAATGTGCTTCTTGACGCATCTGCTCAGTGAGTTCAAACCTGAAGTGTGTTCACTTTTGCAACTGAAGTGTATAGGATTGCATAGTCCACGTCTGGGGCTCTGAAACAAAGCAAGAGCGCGCCATTAATATTCATATCCAGAACTTTACAGCGCGTGCAGATTGGGCCTCAATGCTCAGGAAGTCAGCCCGGAGTTAATCAATTCTAATTATTGTAATCAGGAGAGTTAATTAGCTGAAGATGCGGTGAATGGGAAGTTAGTGCCGCGCAGCCCTGAGAACACCTTGGCTGATGAAACCTGAAAGGCCCAATGCCAGCGAGGGCTCGCCCCGGAGAAGCTGGTGCTATTTCAGCCCAAGATGTACCAATTATTTAGAACAATAAATATCATTACACTTTATTAGAACTCAACACTGGTGAACCGTGCGGGCCAGGCTTCAATCACTGGGGATTCATTAAATGTTGCAGCCCTTAATAGCTGAAGGCCTAGATAAGTGGTTGTACGCCCTCTGCTGAGATACTCCTAACCTTGAGGTCAGAGGTCGCAACTCTGGTAGGGTTGACTCAGACTACTCTCCTTCCGAGGTTAACACAATGCGTTTCTCCACCCTCACGAGGATGCCATTAGTGAACTAAGATGCAAGTCAGTTGTCATGTGCATCCTGCGTGGCCTAGATTCTTATTGCGTTTGGAGAAACATTAATAATCTATTAAATCATGCACGCAAGAGTTATTTGTACAGAGCACATGCTGGACTCATGTATTTCAAGGGGCTCGCTTCCTGCATTTACTTGTCACTGGCCTTTTTGTCAGGCTGTAATTTTGCTTGGCCTGCTTGTCTGGGAGTGTTGCATGTGCTTTGCAGCGCTCTCTCAGTTTGCGAACCAGTTACGTAGCATTCTGTCCTTGTTAGTTCCGTTGGATGGTTATCAGAACAATCAGTAGTCGGCTGATGGGTGCTCAACCTTTTCGACAGGTGGATTAGTGTACTTGCCACATACTTTGATGTCGCCTATGCATAGGTGAATTGGGCTCCTTGTCTGTTTTCTCAAAGTGTTACAATGCCTGCGGCATCGCATATTATGAAAGTGACAACACTTCTTATTCATGTAACTTTGGAGGGGGGAATGCATTTTGTTTGTCTGTACATGTGAGGAGTTTGTAGTGCCGTAGGGTGTTGTACAAGAAGAGGTGAGGTAAAGTGCCTACTCCCCTTAATTGTGTTTTGACTGGTGCACAGCTGCCCAGAAGAGCCTATGTTGTATTCCAGGAGCCTAAAATACATCTTTTAACTGTCAAGTAGTTTACTCCTGAAATGTTACTAGCACCTACACCTTTCCACCCTAGTTCTGCTATGTCAAACCGTATTTATTTAATTTGTTTGGTAACCACGTATATTTCTCTGGCCACACTATTTGAGTTTAGAAGACTTTGGCCATGTGACCCAAAGCTCACACATTTTTGTGGGAAATGTTGGAGAAATTTGGGACTGACGGGTAGAGCCTTGCTCTGGTGGGTGGGGGCATGAGTACTACCTCAAGACCTGTCTGTAAGTTCATTGATTGTGAGAAGGTCCTATAGTGAGAACAGTAGCATTTTGCACAGCCGTGTGAGTATTGGCAGCTGGCTGCCAGTGTGCGTCAGTGCTCTTTAGATGATAGGAGAGCACAGACTTACTTCTTAAGTCTTAGATGTCTGTGCTGAGATGCAGTGTGGTTCATGAGTGAAGAGCTGGCTGTTAGTATTAGTGATGGGACACCTGCACACAGGAAACAAGCATTGGAAATGCAATAGGTCTCGCCTTTGATTCAGTTAAAGCCATTTGCTTTGCTAATGGTATTGTATAGCAAAGCAAATGGCTTTAACTTATTTGCTCTTATTCCTTCTTTCTGTCTAGCTTCTTCTCACTTGCAGAAAACCACGCCTTCAACAAATCACCCTTACCCTCTAAATATAAATCTCTAAATACGTATTTGTAAAGCGCGAACTACTCACCCTTACGGGTCTCAAGGCGCTGGGGGCCGTCGTGGAAATTAAGTGAGCTATTGCCCAGAGTCACATGGTGCTGAGCTGAGCTGCCGCCGGAGCCGGGGATCGAACCGTGAACCCTGTGCTCGGAAGTCAGCTGCCCTGGCCGCTGCACCACACCTCTCTTCTCCTTCCTTTCATTTGTTCCCCTGTGAATGTAGCCTTTTACTGACGTTTTTCTATTCCAAACTGCAGCCTCGGGATGGAGGAAAAAAGCTCTAAATACAAAGAGAAACAAGCATTTGCAATGCAATAGGTCTCACATTTACGCAAGTTTAAGCCATTGGCATTGTAATTAACAATGCCTTTTATTTATGTTTTAAAAAACAAAAATAATAGCCATAGCTTAAACTCTCGTAAATCCGAGACCTAATGCATTGCAAATGCTTGTTTGATGTTAGTCATATGTAGCACGTGTTTTTAATGATGGTGTCTTTTTATCTGTTGTATTTATTTATGTGTTGTTTTGTGTTGATTGTTTTCAGCCCTGACGAAGTTCCATTGCATGGAACGAAACACGTTGGCTGTTGTCCAGATTGTGACCATATTTGAAGAATAAAAGAAATTACATGGAATTACTCTGATGCCTTTGACTTCCTCTCTGGTGCACCCTCCTTTATGAAAAATACGTACTCAACCCTTTGGTAGTTCAACTGGGCTGGTGGTAATGATAATATTACTTTATCATTACTACTACTAATTCCAAATTACGCTACTGATATTAATAATGAATAAGAATACCAACAACATTACTCATTAATAATAAATATGATAATCAACTGTCCCATGTGGGAAGCTTTGAGGGAGTTTACATATGATTTGCGGTTTGCGTTTTTTTTTCTCACACACTACTCTGTGGTAGTTTTTAAAGGCGCGTACAGTACACTGGAAAAGCTTCTAAGCACTGACAGCAACTTTTACATGGAGGTGCCCACAGAAAGAAGTTTACCTACAGTCGACGGCACATTCTATAAGTGCATCTGTTGTTTTAAAAACGGCAAACCATTTACCTGCTGCCAGGCCACATGACTGTTCGGTCCGACGCTGAGATTAGGGTAGTTGAAGTAATGCACCCACTCGCCTGCAGCTGTAACCCACGAGCTACTATCCTGCCGCGTCAGACATGCCCGATGGGTCTATGCCCGGCCAAGCTGCAGGCATCGCCTCACGATCGAAGCACAAAACAGAGAAAAGGGACTGTCGGCTCAAGTTCCTCCTCTGAGCACTCGTAAGTGGTAGCCATCTTGTAGCTGTGACGCTGTTCGGGCTTTTAAGTATTTGTTAGCAGTTGTCTGTTGACTCTGTTTAGTCTTAAAGCTGACGGTCTAATTTCGGTCACTGCCACCGAAAACTGTTGCGCATAAAGCATAGCCAAAGTTCAATATTATACAAACGAGTGAGACCCGGCGCCCAACACAGGAGGAGGCGGCTCGGGAGAAAATATAACAGAAAGGGGGCTGGGCTGTCTGTGGGAGGGGAGGCGTTCACTGCACATGCGTAAGATAGCCATCAGCAGCGCTCGAGCCAAAAAAAGAGTGCGAATTCACCCAGCAAATCCCACGACAAACAAGCATTTGCAATGCAATACGACTTGCATTTACGCAAGACCTGTTGGATTGTAAATGGGAGTGCGGGCATCCAAGAAGGCATGAAGAGGGGTGAGGGGTGGGGTCAAGAAATCATGGACTGCGGGAGGGGGGGACACAGGGCAGAAAATAGTGTTGGAGTAAAGGGGCTAATAGCCAGGGAAGGATACAAATGACAACATGGCCATCAGGAGGAGGGACTAACAAGCCTAAAACCAATCAGAAGGCAGCATTTAGGATGTAAGCCAATCACAAAGATGGGCGGGGAGTGGGCAGAGCTTCCAGAAAGCATCCACGCTATAGTGTATACTGCATGCCTCGCAAAGCAAGCAGCGCATGCGCTGCAACGCTAGGCGAGACCTAATGACTTCTAGAGACGCCACTGAATTGTGCAGGATCCTAATGGGCTCCCTGAATAGAGGGTTCAGATGTACCCTATTGCCTTCTTCCTGCCTCCACTTGTTGTTGAACGCTGATTTTCATTGGAACATCCTTTACACATCCCTCCTTTCTCCCTATTCCGTATCGATCCCACAATTCACTCCTCCCCAAGGGCTCCGAAGTAAGGTGGATGTTAGCTTAGTAGGAGTATGGGGAGGGGGGATGTGGTTCCCCTTAGCAACGGTTGCCATGTATGAAGGATAAAATGTTCTCTCTTTCCACTTCGCTTTGGTAAAATTCCAGTAAATAGATCTCGAGGTCCATGTGTCCGCAGTAGTAAGACTGGCGAACTGTGCAGTATGGCGTATCTGCTTAACTAAATTGAATAGATAAAGGGCAGAGCACGTGAAAAGGAGGTCTATCCCTAACCAGCAACTCATGTGTTCGAATCCCGACGGGGCCTACTCGGCCTGCCATCCTACCATGCACGGTAGATCAAATGAGTACTTTTGCGTTGCCTAAAAGTGTATCTACTATAAACTAACTGTTCGTACGTGTGATGTCACGAGCACAAAGCATTGTAAAAGAAGCACCTTATGGAAACCTCATCCCCAGTGCCATCTGCTGTCCCAACAGGAAGCCATCTAAGGAAGGGGTCCTTCAGAGATGTAAGAACAATGGCCGTCAATCCCTGGCCTTCACGCGCAGAAGAGATGTGAGTCTACAAGGTGTGGAGTGGAACTGATGTTTACAGACGCACGCAAAGCACAGACACTACGGTAGAAAGAAAGTGCTCTGAAATCCCTCGAGCAATCTCACAGTCCCCATGCGTGGGCACACTCATGAGCAATGAGGGCAGCCATATTTTTATAGGCGCTGTATGACTCATGACTTTTAACTCTGGCTAAAGCCAGATAAGGAGCCAAAATATGCACACACACACACACACACACACACACACACACTGACGGGTACAGATAATGCAAATCTGGCACACAGGCAAACTGTGCAAACGGACACGGAAACACTATGCACAACACCAACAAGTCATGCGTATCGGACACAAAGACCCAACTAGTGCAAAGGCACAACCAGGCGTGCACACAGATACATAAACAGGAAGCATACAGACACACAGACATGCATACAAACAAGATATCCATAAAGACATGCATGCATACGATGAGCATAAACACACAAACAATGCAGCCATAAAAAACACAACCCAGATATTCAAACGGACACAAAGAAGAAATGCATAAGTTACATGGACGTGACATATATACATACACATAAAGAAGACATGCAAATTGACACTCAGACATAAAGCATGTATATGGACATACAAACAAGATATATATACCACCTCACAAACGAGATGCATACAAACAGGCAAACAAGACATGCAGCTAGACACGAAGGCATAAGACATGCGTAGTGACCCAAACAAGATGTGCATATAAACACACAGATCTACAATGCGCATACAGACACAAGGACATAAGGTAAGAATATCTATACACAGACACGGCACATGCATAAAGATACACAAACAGGATATGAACAAGTCAAACAAACCCGACATGCATAAGAAGTCTAACAAACCCGACATGCATACAGAGGCACAAATAAGAAAGGCATACGGAAAGTATATAAGCATACAGACACAAATTAAATATACATAAAACAAACAAAAAGATATACATACAGACACGCATACAGGCACAAAATCAAGACAGGTGTACAAATACACTGACATAAAACATGCATACAGGCACAGTGGAAACACAGGCTCGTGTGCATTAAAGGTGCATACGGATGCACAGATTTAAGATATGCAACAGACACACAAACCAGACATGAGTGCAGAGGCACACACATAGGCCATGCATACAAAACCATGAAATACATGCAGGCACAGAGACATTAGGCATGCATACAGAGACACAAACTCGAGATATATACAGAGGCATATAACATAGACTACCATTAGGCCAGAAGCAAGTCATGCATACAGAAGACACATAGGAACTAACAAAGGCAAGATATGGACACCGAAGAGCAAACATAACACATGCAAAGAGATACAAAGACCTAAAAGAAGCCTACAGACACACCACAACAAAACATGCAGACCGACGAATACACAAAACAATGTACCCACGGAGCATGTCTACACAAAGTATACACACAGACAGCACCAACATACGCATATACACAATGTACACAGGCACAGAGACAACACTTACACACGGAGAATGTGCAGTCAGACGTTCTACAAAGAGACACCATAGACTGATACACAAACACACAGGCACACAAACATAAGATAAGCACACAGACGCACACAAACATAACACATTCCGACGCTGGGTACATCAACAGACGCTCAGACCTAGGATATACGAATACATAGTCAAACATACATGAAACGAGGAGCACAGAGGTGAGCACAGAAATGCCAACAGACAACACACAGCTCAAATACATAACATATACAGAGCACATAGAGATCTGTGACAGTGGCAGGGAGTACTCAAGTCACAGACACACGATACTCACTCATTCAGCGCTCCTGGGCAGTCTCCTTCGAGGCACAGCTCCCGAACGTGAGCCTTCATTCTTGCTGATAACAGGAACCTGCACAGTACAGTACACCCGGAGACACCGATAGGAACACCATATGTGTGAACGCCATTAACAAGATGTACTGAGACAGTCAGGACGGGCATTGGAGAGACACAGAGACAGCGCTAACGTACATGTACACACAGCAGGCTACGGTTCATCTTTCCATATCGTGGCCATATGAAAACACATTTGACTACTATATTCTCATGAGAGAGGTTAACTATCACACATTCTGTGTGACACTGGCCATGGGCACAGGCTTACATGCTCCATGACACACAGCACGCCTATAGGACTCGAGGTACCCATCCTCTTTGCAGCGGAACCAGACACACGAAGGCTGATGGCACAAAGACCACAGTAGACCAATGGGGTGTCGTTGCCATCTCTTGCCCTGCAAGGGTCCTTCAGGGTAACTCTCAGACACAGGCACACTGCACAGATGCACAGTAACAATAGACAGCGGTGTATGGGGCATCAGTGCCTTCCTCGAAGTGTGGAGCTTCAGGGTGTCGGGCTGTGCCAACCACAGGAGCAGAAAGCGACCCCCTACACTTGACCACCACTAGCCACATCCCAGGAGGCCCCATGCAGGTGTTTCTGTACACATTCACCATCAGCCAAGAAGACACCGTGGATAGGGGTACCGGTTATATACTATTCAACAGACACTGCTCCCTCATCAGGGCCATGAAGATCCTAGAGACGGTGACCCCCTCCCCCATGGGATCTGCAGCCCTAAATCAGCAAGCATGCACTTCTTACCTCAGGAGCATCTGTGGACCTGGTGGTACTACTTCTCACACCAACAACCGAGAGGATCAGAACACTGCAGTCTATTGTGCAGCTGCCCCCGGCAGGTGACAGCGGACCCCAGGCTCGGCTCTTAACCCATCCCCTTCACTGGGATCTTTTCTGCATTGCCCACGCCCCCCAGCACACACATATACCTGTCCCCCCCAACCCCCAGGCCGCGTGACTGTTCGGTCCGACGCTGAGATTAGGGTAGCTGAAGTAATGCACCCACTCACCTGCAGCTGTAACCCACGACCTTCTATCCTGCCTCGTTAGACAAGCCCAGCCAGGCTGCAGGCATTGCCCCACAATCAAAGCACAAAACAGAGAAAAAGGACTGTCGGCTCAAGTTCATCCTCTGAGCACTCGTAAGTGGAAGCCATCTTGTAGGGGTGACCCTGTTCAGGCTTTAAAGTTAACAAGCAAATGGTCTTTTAAAGACCTGAGAAGTACTCGGGTGCGGCTGTGTGTGTGCCCGGGAATCTGTCTCAGCCCGGGCTGACACACACGACGGGGGGTGCTGAAGCTCTTTGAGCCCAATGGGCGTTGCGTGCCTGCCGGATAGTGGTTTTCAATCCTGTTTTATCAGCCCTGCAATACTAGTAGGCACAACGGAACTGGTGACCCCGTGTTTACTATCTAAACATTGAAACTGCTCGTCTCGGCAGGCTAAATGTTGATGACAGATGAAAGAGAACGGGCGGAACCCCCCTCTCTTGACATCGGGCCAGCTGAGACCTCCGTAATACTCAACTCAACAGTGCCCCTCGGGCTGAACTCAGACGGAAGAAGGGTCTCCTGGAAAACAAGCATTGGCAATGCAATAGGACGCGCATTTACGCGAGACCTATTGCATTTAAAACGGGAGTGCGGGCGGGCGTGAGAAGGCACGAGCACGACCGGGAGTGCCTGGGAGGGGAGCGGGCCCCAAGAAGTCACGGACTGTGGGAGGGAGGGTAGGGAGAGACGGGTAGAAAGTAGTCTGTGCAATGAAGGGGCCAGTAGCCATGGAAGGATACAAATGACTGACATGGCTGTCATGGGGAGGGACTAACAACCTTAAAACCAATCGGAAGGCAGCATTTATAACCTAAGCCAATGAAGAAGATGGGCCGGAGAGTGGGCGGAGCTTCCACGAAGCTTCCACACTATAGTGTATACTGCATGCCTCGCAAAGCGATGGCAGCACCTTCGCGCTGCAACGCTAGGTGAGACCTAAAAATGACTTTGAGACGGGTACCTACTGGGCCATATATTCATGTCTTTAACTTTATAGACAAAAGATATCGATTTCTAAACAGTGACTTTAAAACCGGTCAGCTAATCCATGTCAGTGATGCAGTTGTCTAGATTCCACGTTTAACTTCATCTTGCATTCCCTAAGAGTATTTGAATGTTCCAGGTGTTGTGTTACTGTAGGTTTTTGTTCAGGCAACATATTACTCAGTAGAGCACATATGGTGAACTGTCACCTGTAAGTGACTGGTTAATTTCATGGTGTGAGTGGGATGTTTTGCTCACAATGGGGCATGATGGAGAGCTCTTGGGTTGAGGCGGAATGCAATGCAAGCTTCTACCACTGCCTCTCAGTTGGTTGTAAAGATGTTCAAACTACATGCTCATGTAGTCATTGGTGTCTCTGTAAAGCACACAAAGCAATTATCACATATGTACCAACTGTAATTACCATTTTATGGGAAAGTGTATGAAGGATGCATACACAGCTGTTCAAAAACGAACAGTACTAAAAGCAGAGCAAGTGCCACGTTTGCAGGCGTGGACATTGTCTCTGAAAGTGTGTGTGCCTGTGTGTGTGTGTGTGTGTGTGTGTGAGAGAGAGAGAGAGAGAGGGCATGGTGAAAGGGAAGTGACACAAGGAAGTACATGTAGAAGGGAAGAGTGACACGATAGTGATGAAGAGGAAGGAGGTGGTGTTTGATATATGCAGCTGTAAGTTTTAAGAAAGGTATGAGGAAAAAAGGGTGTGCCTGTCAGAGTGAGAGATTGCAGAGGAAAGTGGAGAGAAGGGAGTGACTGAGACAATCCGAAGACCGATAGCCCTTTCACAGACTGTAGTGATGTTTAATTCCCAGTCTCATATTTCCAGAACTTAAATAATTTCCAATCTAATATTTACAACATTTTCATTCTGTTACTCATTTATCTGATACTGCCAAATGGTCAGATTTTAGGAATATATTCACTCCAGGCCTTGTCTGCCCCCAGCATTTCCTTGGTGTGCTGAAGTCTTTGGGGGTCAGTTTTTAGAGCGGGGGGCTGCTGCTGGCACCCCTTTTGCTTTCTGCAACTTCCCCAGGTTAATTGTAGCAGGCACAGTGGGAGCTTCAAGAGAGAGAAAGGGGAAATAAAGAGAATATAGAGCTGTCAGACAGAGGAGGAAAGAAGCAGAACTGGTTTGAACATTTTTTGCAATGTTTGCTTTTGGTTTCCATTCCTGTTTTGGTTCGCTCTTGTGTGATATATCTGGATGCAATAACACAAAACCCAAACTGATCAGGTCACACTGTGCATGAAGGATTGGATTCTAGTTCACGTGTTTTAAGCCAAACCCTTAATTACATAGACCACACACCTTGGAAAAGAATCCCCACTACACTTCTTGAGCCATGTGCCTTTTGGAGACCTCCCACCATTTTCGTATAGCATGGCTTCAGCACAGAATCGGTGCACCTTTCCTCATACACAGAACAGTTACAGCGCAGACACTTGGTGTTCTCTCTCTCTCTCTCCTATTTCACTCCTCTCTCTCCTCTCCCCCCATTGGTGCAGTGGCACCGGAACCCAGAGCACGGGGGCCCATTGAACCCTGGTGAGTGCTGTATTTTTCTACCCAAACAGCAGTCAAATGGGCCATTCCCTTATTTGCACCAGGGCCCATGTCAAACTTGCAACAATACTGGTAGAGGCAGCTGCTGTGCGCCTCCCCTCCAGCACAGAACAGTTACAGGTCAGGTTTCTGCAATGCAAAGTATCCGGCACACTTTAGAGAGAGCTAGGTCATAAACACCATGTTTCTCACATACGGAGAATGGTAAGGCAGGGACAGGAGCACTGGAAATTTCTCTCCTACAGAATACCTATAGTGCAAGCAAAAACAGAACATGTTTTCCACACAGCGAGCAATTCAAGACAGGGCAGCAGTGCAAAACAGACAGCCCCTTTGGAAGCGGTGGAAGACACAGCTGTTAAGTGGCCCCTTGTTACATGTGGTACCTTTAGCCAGTAGTCAATTTGTAAACAAATAAGTGCTGGGGCTCTCGTCAGGAGGCAGCTTGCACCAGCCCATTTCTCCTGTTAGCGCTGCCTAAAACACAACCAACTACTAACCATGAAAGTAGGGAGAGGCTGTGGCGTAATGGCCAGAGCTGCTGGCTTCGGAGCTGGGGAACCAGGTTCAAGTCTTGGTGTTGGCTTAACATCCTGTGATTCTGGGCGAATCACTTAATCTCCCCATCCCTACCATAAAGG
This sequence comes from Calotriton arnoldi, assembly GCA_963921515.1. Lineage (NCBI taxonomy): Eukaryota > Metazoa > Chordata > Amphibia > Caudata > Salamandridae > Calotriton > Calotriton arnoldi. The sequence goes on along the minus strand of CAWUFW010015044.1, from coordinate 225,571 downwards.
AAGGTGTCCTTAACTGGTGCTCATGAAAAGCGCCAGTGTTGATGATTAAGTGCCGATGTTGAGCACCGGGAACCACCGGCTCAAATTAAGCACTGCCTTGAGTCAGTCTTGGCTATTTTACCAATATCACGTTGTATCCCATAACTTTTTATTTTGCTTTTAAAACTATAATATCAACTTCAAACCAGCCGGCAGTGTGCAGTTGCTGAAAAATCAGGACTGCCTGCAGGGGTCACCCATAACACGGACACACCTGACGGCAGTGGTTTTATGCTCAAGTGTGCAGAATGTTCAGGGTGTCTGGATGCTGGTGTACCCGTGTATCTTGGTGGTTTATGGTAAAGGGGATCGCAAGACAATATGCACACACACACGCTGACGGGTACAGATAATGCAAATCTGGCACACAGGCAAACTGTGCAAACGGACACAGAAACACTATGCACAACACCAACAAGTCATGCGTATCGGACACAAAGACGCAACTTGTGCAAAGACACAACCAGGCGTGCACACAGACACATAAACAGGAAGCATACAGACACATAGACATGCATACAAGCAAGATATCCATAAAGACACGCATGCATACGATGAGCATAAACACACAAACAATGCAGCCATAAAAAACACAACCCAGATATTCAAACAGACACAAAGAAGAAATGCATAAGTTACATGGACGTCACGTAAAGAAGACATGCAAATTGACACTCAGACATAAAGCATGTATATGGACACACAAACAAGATATATATACCACCTCACAAACAAGAGATGCATACAAACAGGCAAACAAGACATGCAGCTAGACACGCAGGTATAAGACATGCGTAGCGTCCCAAACAAGATGTGCATATAAACACACAGATCTACAATGTGCATACAGATACAAGGACATGAGGTAAGAATATTTATACACAGACACGGCACATGCATAAAGATACACAAACAGGATATGAACAAGTCAAACAAACCCGACATGCATAAGAAGTCTAACAAACCCGACATGCATACAGAGGCACAAATAAGAAAGGCATACGGAAAGTATATAAGCATACAGACACAAATTAAATATACATAAAACAAACAAAAAGATATACATACAGACACGCATACAGGCACAAAATCAAGACAGGTGTACAAATACACTGACATAAAACATGCATACAGGCACAGTGGAAACACAGGCTCGTGTGCATTAAAGGTGCATACGGATGCACAGATTTAAGATATGCAACAGACACACAAACCAGACATGAGTGCAGAGGCACACACATAGGCCATGCATACAAAACCATGAAATACATGCAGGCACAGAGACATAAGGCATGCATACAGAGACACAAACTCGAGATATATACAGAGGCATATAACATAGACTACCATTAGGCCAGAAGCAAGTCATGCATACAGAAGACACATAGGAACAAACAAAGGCAAGATATGGACACCGAAGAGCAAACATAACACATGCAAAGAGATACAAAGACATAAAAGAAGCATACAGACACACCACAACAAAACATGCAGACCGACGAATATACAAAACAATGTACCCACGGAGCATGTCTACACAAAGTATACACACAGACAGCACCAACATATGCATATACACAATGTACACAGGCACAGAGACAACACTTACACACGGAGAACGTGCAGTCAGACGTTATACAAAGAGACACCATAGACTGATACACAAACACACAGGCACACAAACATAAGATAAGCACACAGACGCACACAAACATAACACATTCCGACGCTGGGTACATAAACAGTCGCTCAGACCAGGGATATACGAATACATAGTCAAACATACATGAAACGAGGAGCACAGAGGTGAGCACAGAAATGCCAACAGACAACACACAGCTCAAATGCATAACATATACAGAGCACACAGAGACAGTTGACAGTGGCAGGGAGTACTCAAGTCGCAGACACACGTTACTCACTCATTCAGCGCTCCTGGGCAGTCTCCTTCGAGGCACAGCTCCCGAACGTGAGCCTTCATTCTTGCTGATAACAGAAACCTGCACAGTACAGTACACCTGGAGACACCGATAGGAACACCATATGTGCGAACGCCATTAACAAGATGTACTGAGACAGTCAGGACGGGCATTGGAGAGACACAGAGACAGCGCTAAAGTACATGTACACACAGCAGGCTACGGTTCATCTTTCCATATCGAGGCCTTATGAAAACCCATTCGACTACTATATTCTCGTGACAGAGGTTACCTATCACACATTCTGTGTGACACTGGCCATGGGCACAGGCTTACACGCTCCATGACTCACAGCACGCCTATAGGACTCGAGGTACCCATCCTCTTTGCAGCGGAACCAGACACACGAATGCTGATGGCACAAAGACCACAGTAGACCAATGGGGTGTCGGTTGCCATCTCTTGCCCTGCACGGGTACTTCAGGGTAACTCTCAGACACAGGCACACTGCACAGATGCACAGTAACAATAGACAGCGGTGTATGGGGGCATCAGTGCCTTCCTTGAAGTGTGGAGCTTCGGGGTGTCGGGCTGTGCCAACCACAGCAGCAGTAAGCGACCCCCTACCCTTGACCACCACTAGCCACATCCCAGGAGGCCCCATGCAGGTGTTTCTGTACACATTCACCATCAGCCAAGAAGACACCGTGGATAGGAGTACCGGTTATATCCTATTCAACAGACCTTGCTCCCTGGGCACTCATCAGGGCCGTGAAGATCCTAGAGACGGTGACCCTCTCCCCCATGGGATCTGCAACCCTAAATCAGCAAGCATGCACTTCTTACCCCAGGAGCATCTGTGGACCTCGTGGTACTGCTTCTCACACCAACAACTGAGAGGATCAGAACACTGCAGTCTATTGTGCAGCTGCCCCCGGCAGGTGACAGCGGACCCCCGGCTCGGCTCTTAACCCATCCCCTTCACCGGGATCTTTTCTGCATTGCCCACGCCCCCCAGCACACACATATACCTGTCCCCCCCAACCCCCAGGCCGCGTGACTGTTCGGTCCGATGCTGAGATTAGGGTAGCTGAAGTAATGCACCCACTCGCCTGCAGCTGTAACCCACGACCTTCTATCCTGCCTCATTAGACAAGCCCAGCCAGGCTGCAGGCATCGCCTCACAATCAAAGCACAAAACAGAGAAAAAGGACTGTCGGCTCAAGTTCTTCCTCTGAGCACTCGTAAGTGGAAGCCATCTTGTAGGGGTGACGCTGTTCGGGCTTTAAAGTTAACAAGCAAATGGTCTTTTAAAGACCTGAGAAGTACTCGGGTGCGGCTGTGTGTGTGCCCGGGAAGCTGTCTCAGCCCAGGCTGACACACACGATGGGGGGTGGGGTGCTGAAGCTCTTTGAGCCCAATGGGCGTTGCGCGCCTGCCGGATAGTGGTTTTCAATCCTGTTTTGTCAGCCCTGCAATACCAGTAAGCACAATACCGTAGTTTACTATCTAAAAAATGAAACTGCTCATCTCGGCAGGCTAAATGTTGATGACAGATGAAAGAGAACGGGCGGAACCCCCCTCTCTTGACATCGGGCCAGCCGAGACCTCCGTAATACTCAACTCAACAGTGCCCCTCGGGCTGAACTCAGACGGAAGAGGGTCTCCTGGAAAACAAGCATTGGCAATGCAATAGGACTCGCATTTACGCGAGACCTATTGCATTGAAAACGGGAGTGCGGGCGGGCCGGAGAAGGCACGAGCACGACCGGGAGTGCCTGGGAGGAGAGCGGGGCCCCAAGAAGTCACGGACTGCGGGAGGGGGGGTAGGGAGAGACGGGTAGAAAGTAGTCTGTGCAGTGAAGGGACAGTAGCCATGGAAGGATACAAATGACTGACATGGCTGTCATGGGGAGGGACTAACAACCTTAAAACCAATCGGAAGGCAGCATTTATAACCTAAGCCAATGAAGAAGATGGGCCGGAGAGTGGGCGGAGCTTCCACGAAGCTTCCACACTATACTGTATACTGCATGCCTCGCAAAGCGATGGCAGCGAATTCGCGCTGCAACGCTAGGCGAGACCTAAAAATGACTTTGAGACGGGTACCTACTGGGCCATATATTCATGTCTTTAACTTTATAGACAAAAGATATCGATTTCTAAACAGTGACTTTAAAACCGGTCAGCTAATCCATGTCAGTGATGCAGTTGTCTAGATTCCACGTTTAACTTCATCTTGCATTCCCTAAGAGTATTTGAATTTTCCAGGTGTTGTGTTACTGTAGGTTTTTTGTTCAGGCAACATATTACTCAGTAGAGCACATATGGTGAACTGTCACCTGTAAGTGACTGGTTAATTTCATGGTGTGAGTGGGATGTTTTGCTCACAATGGGGCATGATGGAGAGCTCTTGGGTTGAGGCTGAATGCAATGCAAGCTTCTACAACTGCCTCTCAGTTGGTTGTAAAGATGTTCAAACTACATGCTCATGTAGTCATTGGTGTCTCTGTAAAGCACACAAAGCAATTATCACATATGTGCCAACTGTAATTACCATTTTATGGGAAAGTGTATGAAGGATGCATACACAGCTGTTCAAAAACGAACAGTACTAAAAGCAAAGCAAGTGCCACGTTTGCAGGCGTGGACATTGTCTCTGAAAGTGTGTGTTCCTGTGTATATGTGTGTGTGTGTGTGTGTGAGAGAGAGAGAGAGAGAGAGAGGGCATGGTGAAAGGGAGGTGACACAAGGAAGAACATGTAGAAGGGCAGAGTGAAACGATAGTGATGAAGAGGAAGGAGGTGGTGTTTGATATATGCAGCTGTAAGTTTTCAGAAAGGTATGAGGGAAAAAGGGTGTGCCTGTCAGAGTGAGAGATTGCAGAGGAAAGTGGAGAGAAGGGAGTGACTGAGACAATACGAAGACCAATAGCCCTTTCACAGACCGTAGTGATGTTTAATTCCCAGTCTCATATTTCCAGAAATTAAATAATTTCCAATCTAATATTTACAACTTTTCATTCTGTTACTCATTTATCTGATACTGCCAAATGGTCAGATTTTAGGAATATATTCACTCCAGGCCTTGTCTGCCCCCGGCATTTCCTTGGTGTGCTGAAGTCTTTGGGGGTCAGTTTTTATTAGAGCGGGGGGCTGCTTCTGGCACCCCTTTTGCTTTCTGCAACTTCCCCAGGTTAATTGTAGCAGGCACAGTGGGAGCTTCAAGAGAGAGAAAGGGGAAATAAAGAGAATATAGAGCTGTCAGACCGAGGAGGAAAGAAGCAGAACTGGTTTGAACTTTTTTGCAAGGTTTGCTTTTGGTTTCCATTCCTGTTTTGGTTCGTTCTTGTGTGATATATCTGGATGCAATAACACAAAACCCAAACTGATCAGGTCACACTGTGCATGGATTCTAGTTCACGTGTTTTAAGCCAAACCCTTAATTACATAGACCACACACCTTGGAAAAGATTCCCCACTACACTTCTTGAGCCATGTGCCTTTTGGAGACCTCCCACCATTTTCGTGTAGCATGGCTTCAGCACAGAATCGGTGCACCTTTCCTCATACACAGAACAGTTACAGCTCAGACACTTGGTGTTCTCTCTCTCTCTCCTATTTCACTCCTCTCTCTCCTCTCCCCTCATTGGTGCAGTGGCACCGGAACCCAGAGCACGGGGGCCCATTGAACCCTGGTGAGTGCTGTATTTTTCTACCCAAACAGCAGTCAAATGGGCCATTTTCCTTATTTGCACCAGGGCCCATATCAAACTTGCAACAATACTGGTAGAGGCAGCTACTGTGCGCCTCCCCTCCAGCACAGAACAGTTACAGGTCAGGTTTCTGCAATGCAAAGTATCCGGCACACTTTAGAGAGAGCTAGGTCATAAACACCATGTTTCTCACATACAGACAATGGTACAGCAGGGACAGGAGCACTGGAAATTTCTCTCCTACAGAATACCTATAGTGCAAGCAAAAACAGAACATGTTTTCCACACAGCGAACAATTCAAGACAGGGCAGCAGTGCAAAACAGACAGCCCCTTTGGAAGCGGTGGAAGACACAGCCGTTAAGTGGCCCCTTGTTACATGTGGTACCTTTAGCCAGTAGTTAATTTGTAAACAAATAAGTGCTGGGGCTCTCTTTCAGGAGGCAGCTTGCACCAGCCCATTTCTCCTGTTAGTGCTGCCTAAAACACAACCAACTACTAACCATGAAAGTAGGAAGAGGATGTGGCATAATGGCCAGAGCTGCTGGCTTCGGAGCTGGGGAACCAGGTTCAAGTCTTGGTGTTGGCTCAACATTCTGTGATTCTGGGCGAATCACTTAACCTCCCCATCCCTACCATAAAGGAAGGTGCCCTTAACTGGTGCTCATGAAAAGCGCCAGTGTTGATGATTAAGTGCCGATGTTGAGCACCGGGAAACACCGGCTCAAATTAAGCACTGCCTTGAGCCAGTCTTGAATATTTTACCTATATCACGTTGTATCCCATAACTTTTTGTTCTGCTTTTAAAACTATAATATCAACTTCAAACCACCCGGCAGTGTGCAGTTGCTGAAAAATCAGGACTGCCTGCAGGGGTCACCCATAACACGGACACACCTGACTGCAGTGGTTTTATGCTCAAGTGTGCAGAATGTTCAGGGTGTCTGGATGCTGGTGTACCCGTGTATCTTGGTGGTTTATGGTAAAGGGGATCGCAAGACAATATTGATTCTGCCAGACCTGCAGGTTGGGAGTAATGTCCTAGCTCTGTTCTCAACTTCCCTTACTGGTTATTCACAGTTTGTGAAGATGGATTCTCATATGTCCTCCGCCTCCCACGTGATGGTTGTGGTACCTCATGGGTCTATTTCATCCAGTGTTGTTTTTTAACTCTAATAGGTTGCTGCCTGGTGTAAGACATTTAGCCACCCATTAGCGAGCTGACTGTCAGTCTTTTTCTCCAAGTTCCAGGGCAGTGGGGACACCAGGCAGCACAACCACTGTGTTTTGTGTTGTTCCTCTCCATGCTTGCAAAGGCTCTCCAGTCCTCCCTTAGTTCAATCGACTCTCCAGTGGTAGCTGTGTTGAAGCAGTCAAGGCTTACTCTAGAAAGTGGTTTGGGGCCAGTGCCCAGAAACCAAGGGGCACATGCATTAAGCATACATTTTGCGATTGACAAATCGTGAATTTTACTGATTCGCAGTTACTTCCCACCCTTTACACCTATAAACACACACCTAAAATTAATGACACAATTACCATAATTAATTACCAAATAATTAATTAATATTAATTAACAACTAATTATTACTCATTAATCACATGGGTACCCCAACCCATAGTGTACCCTAGTGTATGTAGGTGTTTTCACTGTATTCTAAGTGTCTTTTAGCATAGCACTGGCTCAGGGCCTGGTTAGTCAGAGTCAGTTGCCACCAGTACCAGTCAGCAAGAAGTTGGGGGCACAGGATGACTTTGCAACAAGGCCTCGTTCTGCACCTCTGTTGGTTCTTTCTGCATATCTCTTGCTTCTTTCTGCACTTTTCTTCGTCTTTCTGGATTTCTGTTGCCTCTTTCTGCATTTCTCTTGCTTCTTCCTGCGACTTTCTTCCTCTTTCTGCACATGTCCTACCTCTGTAGGCATAGTTAGAAATTAGCATTTAAAAACCTTTGACATTCACTGAAAAAACCATTGGTTTCAGGAACGTTATAGTTAGAAATTAGCATTTAAAAAACCTTTGAAATTCACTGAAAAAACCATAGGTTTCAGGGACGTTATAGGTAGTTGGACATTTCACTCGTACAAAACCAGAGAAATTCGGCCGTTATAGTTAGTTGAGCTAACTATAACTCGCGCCCCCGCAATGCACTGCTGATGACGTCACATATTACATCATTCATGACATGGTCAGTGACATCACTGATGACATCACTGATGACATCTCAAATGACATCACTGATGACATCAATGATGACATCATCCAGTGACTGTGTGTAGGCAAAGGTAAGTCACCCCTCTGGCAGGCCTCACAGCCCTAAGACAGGGTGCACTATACCACAGGTGAGGGCATATCGGCATGAGCGGATATGCCCCTACAATATTGGGGTCCATTTTCCTGAATTGTCAAGGAAGCCATAGAGAGTACATGGGTTGGGAACTCGAGAACTCGAGTTCCACACCACCATGATGGCTTTACTGAATACAGGAGTGTTTGGTACCAAACTACTCCTTTCAATAAATCCACACTGATGCAAGTGTAGGCTTTTTTTGTAACATGTACCCAAAGGACACCTGAGAGGTGCCCCCTGAATCCCTACCAACTCTGACCGGTTGTAGGCAGCCAGCCACCACAGACATGTTTCTGGACCCCTAGGTAGAGAGCCCTGTCATGACTCCGCGACCCTAGTCGAATCATGACTCCACTAGGTCCTAGCAACCGCTCTGCCAGCTCCCAATGCCCATCACGTATGTATGGGTGCAGTGGCAGCAAGCTTATTATCCCTCGATAAAACCCACCCCTGTCCCGTGCATCCCGCACACCATAAATGTGATTTTACTTTATGTGTTGTGTCATTGGGGTTCAGTTCACATAATTCATGTTAAAGTTGTATATCATGAAAATACGTTATGTGTTGTATATCATGGAGATTAGGTTTATGTAATTCATGACAAGTTGGATTGCTGTAATTATACTTGACTCTTGTACTTTGACTTTTCAGAATAATTGAACTTTGCGCAATACGAACATTGAATAACAACAACCGCTTTTGATCACCGTTTCCTGCAACTGCAATTGATCGCTTCTCGCCGTGTCCTAATTACTGCAGAGTGACGGTTCTCACAAAAGGGACGCAGAACGTTCCGTACGCACTACTTGCAACCGTCATCTTGGGTGTGGTTCTTGGGTGTTGCTATGCTATAAATAGCCACACCCGAGTTCTGGAAGGCGCTTAGCCTTCCACCGCCGTCGAAGAAACTTACCTGTTTGTGCATCGCGGTTCCAGTCTGACTCTCTCCGGCTTCGATGCTTCGCCAGGACATCATGCTGGGCTGCTTCCTCGCTGATCCTAAAGGAAAGAAAACAGAAAGCTAAGTGAACTATTTCTTTGTTGTAAGGCGCCCATCGCAAGACAGCTGCTTTAAAACTAAAGACAATTTTTGGAACGTTTTTCTCTTAAAACAAACGAAGAGCCTTTGCAAGCTTAAAGAATATTTTTCTGAGAAAATAACAAACGGACTTGGTAACAAGCATGAAGAACAATGTTTAATAGTAGTGTTATTGTTTTAGTTTAATTTTGTCATTTCATAGAGTACGTGATGGAACACAGCAGTTGAGGGATATACAAGTAAGTGCATTATGACCGCAACTGTATGAAGTACTAGTCAAACACAAGCTGTACTAGTAACTCATTCCCATACTTCTGCTTGTTCCACAGATTCGCTGACAAGATAGCAAACTGCGCATTTCGGCACTAACACCCTACAACACTCCTCAACCACGACTGGACTCCATCACAAGACTCCAAGGACGCTACGCCATCAATCTTAAGATCGCAGGTAGGACATATAAGTTAAAATAACGCTAGTAGGGGAGATTAGTGTTAGACATTACTTTGGATATATTAGGTAAACAGGGTGTTAATCTTTACCTGTTGCCTCGCAGGTCGACAACAAGAAGATGTCAGCATCCAGAATCCGGCCCTCCTCCCTAAACCTTATCCCATAGCCTTAGTGGTTTATAGTATTCACGGGTTATATGGTAGGGTGCAATGAAGTTGGCTCATAGCGTCTCTGCGAATCTACAATCAAGCACTCTACAGGTAAGAGTGTTTGTTAGACCCTGACAGAAGGCTAAGCCCACGTGCATTGTTTCGCCCAGACGCTATGACTCAAAACCCAGAAGTATTGTTACAGGACATTGCTGCTATGTTAGCAACCATTCAGGCAGACAATGCTGCGCTTTGTAGATCTGTATCAGTTCTACAAGCAGCCATGCAAGCTCCAGCTGTTCCTCAGTCTACTTCGTGGAGTTTTTCTGACACGTCGAAACCAATCCTTAAACCACCTACGTTCCAACCTCATATGCAAACATTGCATAGCAGTAGTTCTCCTTCTTCTTCCTCCACGCAAATTCAGGTAGTAACTCCTGTAACTGTCCCTTTAGCAGCGCCAGAACTCATTTACGGTGATAGCAACAAATATACAATCTTTTTAAATCAATGCCATTTGCATTTTATTGCAAAACCAACGGCCTTTCCGGATGATTCCTCCAAAATTGCTTTTATCCTCTCTTATTTAGGAGGGGATGCAGCGTTATGGTCAGTACCACTAGTGGAACGAGACGACCCAATTCTATATGATTTACGACGCTTTAAAAATACTATGAAAAAACTGTTTGCCAAACATGTTTTTGTGCAATCCGCAGACCATGAATTACTGCATTTAAAGCAGGGTTCTTCTGATTTGTTACATTACATTTCCCAATTTAATAGATTAGTCATAGAAGCAGAATGGCCTGAGGAGAAACGCGTTTCCCTGTTTTATAAATGACTCAGGGAGGAGTTAAAGGACAAGGTAACTCAGATTTTAGATCTCCCAGATGATATAGAAGACTTCATAGATCTATTCGTCAAGTTAAATCATCGATTATCTGAGCGAAGGAGTGAGAAAGGACGGACAGAACATAAACTGTTCATGTTTAGAGAAAAAAACAATCCAAAGGTAGAGATAACACCCAAGGTAGATATGGGGGAACCCATGCAAATCGGGACAATTAGAGGTCCCCTTACCAAGGAAGAAAAAGACAAAAGAAGGAAGTTAAATCAATGCCTGTATTGTGGAAAAACCGGCCATTTTGTAAAAGAATGTCCCAATCGCTCCAATAAACCTAAAGTTAAAACTAATGAGATAGCAATTACCCAGCATTCGGAAAACTAACAAGCTCGACGAAAGACGAGGTCAGTTTGTCGAGCACACACACTAGTTTGGCCTCCATAGCCCTGGAAACCTCTTATCACCACTTAGTATTAGAGTAATACTACAGTCTTTGGACAACAAAGAGCGCTCATGGTCAGTGGACGCTCTCATTGATTCTGGACCCACAGGCAATTTTATTGACACTACCTTTCTACACGACTTAGGATTAAAACAAGTGCCTAAACTTAAACCCGAAATGGTAAGAGCGGTGGACGGTAAGGAGTTGACTTCAGGGTTAATACAACATCACACAGAAACTCTTACCATGACTTGTTCCACACACCACAAAGAACATATTACCTTCGATATCATTGACGCACCACAGTTCCGACTTATTTTAGGAGTCCCCTGGTTAGTACAACATAACCCAAAAATAGATTGGGTACGGAAGACTGTATTGTTTGACTCCAACCATTGTCGTTCAAACTGTCTTCAACAATCAATATCTAAGCATCTCCTACAAGGTTATGATTTTCCAAAGGAATCCAAAAGTATATTGCTGTTGGAAGGGGTACCTACTGAATACTCTGACTTAATAACTGTTTTTGACAAACAAGGGGCCAATACACTCCCACCGCACAGGGACTTTGATTGTCGCATTGACCTAGTACCAGGGGCAACTCTACCGAGCAGCAGGATATATGCTCTCACTGAAAAAGAAAACGAGCATTTACGTGAATATTTAGATGAATATCTTGCCAACGGTTTATACGGCATTCAAAGTCTCCAGTGTCCTCGCCTCTTTTTTTTATACCAATAAAAGGGGGGGAGCTGCGCCCGTGCATCGATTATTGTGCAATCAATAATGTTACAGTCAAAAATAGATACTCTCTTCCATTAATACCCACATTATTGGAGCAAATCAAGGATGCAACCATTTATACGAAACTGGATTTGCTCATACCATCTATGAGAGTCCGAGAGGGCGAAGAATGGAAAACAGCCTTTCGTACTAAATTCGGCCTTTACGAATATCAAGTTATGCCCTTCGGACTCTGCAATGCGCCAGCAGCATTCCAGTTTTTTATAAATGAGGTCTTGAGAGACTTTTTGGATATTTGTTGTGTGGTGTATATTGAGGACATCCTTATTTATTCACGATCTGTAACGGAACATGTGCAACAAGTAAGAGCCATTCTTCAACAGCTTTTAAAAAATTCCCTGTATGTCAAACTGGAGAAAAACATGTTTCATACCTCCAAGGTGGAATTCTTAGGTTACGTCATCAGTCCTTCAGGTATTGAAATGGACCCCAAAAAGATTCAAGCAGTGATAACTTGGCCAAGCCCCTCGTCCGTAAAACAAATTCAAAGTTTCCTAGGGTTCGCCAACTTTTATAGGCGTTTTATTCACAATTTCTCTCAGATTATAACCCCAATTACCAAATTATTACGTAAAAACACTAAGTTTGAATGGAATGATTCGGCTGAACATGCTTTTCAGATTCTAAAAAAGCAATTTACGTCAGCTCCAATTTTAATGCATCCTGACCCATCTTGTCCCTTTATAGTAGAAGCAGATGCCTCACAATTTGCTATCGGGGTATCTTGTCGCAAAGACACAGAGTCACTGGACAAATGCATCCTATAGCGTATTATTCCAGAAAATTGTCATCAGCAGAACAGAATTATGCTATAGCTGACAGGGAGCTTTTGGCCATAAAAGCTGTGTTCGAAGAATGACGACATTACTTGTTAGGGGCAAGCCACCCTGTTACCATCTATACTGATCATCATAATTTACAAACATTGCGATCAGTAAAAGCCCTCTCTGCTCGACAACTTCGGTGGACCCTCTTTTTTAATGATTACAATTTTGTCATTACATACTGTCCAGGAAAGGACAATAACAAGGCAGATGCGTTGTCACGTATAGGGCTCGATGAAGATACGAACTGTTCTCAAGAAACACCGCAAGCAATATTGCCATCACAATCCTTTCACGTAGGAGTTACTTATAAAAACGTAGTAGAAGGAGTTCAGAAAGAACTACAGAACAAAAAGATGCAAGAATGGCAAGAACAGTATCCTTTGCTTCAATGGAAAGATAATGTGTTATTCATGAATGATCAAATGTTTGTCACTTCTTCTGTGTTGCAAAATCAAGTAATACAATTGCATCATGATACACTAATGTCAGCTCACCCTGGAGTCACCAAAACATACCAGTTGATTAAACGACGATTCTGGTGGCCTTCCATGTTTAATGATATACAAACCTATGTGACTACTTGTACTATTTGCATACAGAATAAATCTTCACATCAATCCCCTAGTGGTTTACTACTTCCGTTACCAATCCCTCCACAACCATGGCATACAATATCACTGAATTTTATAGTGGAATTACCTTGTACAAAAGACGGGTTCACCACTATTCTGACAGTAGTTGATCATTTTACAAGAATGGCACATTTTATACCCCTACGGAAAGTGCCGACAGCAAAATATTAGCTCAGACGTTTTCAAAAGAAATCATACGATTACATGGGATCCCGTCTGTAGTTATTTCCGACAGAGGTTCTCAGTTCATTTCCCATTTTTGGCAACAGTTAGGTAAATCATTAAACATGGAAGTCCGAACGTCGTCTAGCTATCATCCACAGACAGATGGTTTGACCGACCGTACAAATCAAACCATAGAACAATATTTGCGTTGCACATTATCTGATTGCAATGAGGAATGGTCAGATATGTTATGGGTTTTAGAATTCGCTTACAACAACATGGATCATTCTTCCATAGACATGTCCCCGTTCTTTTGTGCAACTGGATTTCATCCAAAAAATATTCCTGGTCCAATTGTTGTTCCTTCATTAACACCATCGGTCTCTGATTATGTAAAGAATTTGGTTTCCATTCAAAAACAAGCTCAGTTTCATCTAGCTAAAGCAAAAGAGACCCAGAAACTTACAACTGATGTACATAGATCCACCCAACCTTCCTATTCTGTAGGGGAAAAGGTATGGCTATCTACGAAACATTTGCATATTAAATGTAATAGGAAGTTCAGTCCTAAGTTCATCGGTCCATTTCCTGTCAAAAATGTTATCAACCCTGTGAGTGTACGATTGACACTGCCATCTCAGTATCGGTTTCACCCTGTGTTCCATGTCTCGTTATTAAAACCATTTAATCCTGCAACTCGTCCTACATTAGTTCCACCTTCAGTGGAGATTGATGGTGTGCCCGAATTCGAAGTAAAAGCTGTCCCTGACTCCAAAAGGATTTGAGGCAAGTTATACTATTTAGTAGACTGGAAGGGTTACGGTCCTGAAGAACGATCATGGGAACCCCTTGCCAATTTACAAAATGCACATAGAATGATCAAATCTTTTCATACTCGCTACCCTGATAAACCCAAACCTATTCCATTAGTCTTAGGGGGGATTTTGCAAGGGGGGTACTGTCATGACTCCGCGACCCTAGTCGAATCATGACTCCACTAGGTCCTAGCAACCGCTCTGCCAGCTCCCAATGCACATCACGTATGTATGGGTGCAGTGGCAGCAAGCTTATTATCCCTCGATAAAACCCACCCCTGTCCCGTGCATCCCGCACACCATAAACGTGATTTTACTTTATGTGTTGTGTCATTGGGGTTCAGTTCACGTAATTCATGTTAAAGTTGTATATCATGAAAATACGTTATGTGTTGTATATCATGGAGATTAGGTCTATGTAATTCATGACAAGTTGGATTGCTGTAATTATACTTGACTCTTGTACTTTGACTTTTCAGAATAATTGAACTTTGCGCAATACGAACATTGCTTTTGATTACCGTTTCCTGCAACTGCAATTGATCGCTTCTCGCTGTGTCCTAATTACTGCAGAGTGACGGTTCTCACAAAAGGGACGCAGAATGTTACATACGCACTATGTGCAACCATCGTCTTGGGTGTGGTTCTTGGGTGTGGCTATAAATAGCCACACCCGAGTTCTGGAAGGCGCTTAGCCTTCCACCGCCGCCGAAGAAACTTACCTGTTTGTGCATCGCGGTTCCAGTCTGACTCTCTCCGGCTTCGATGCTTCGCCAGGACATCATGCTGTGCTGCTTCCTCGCTGATCCTAAAGGAAAGAAAACAGAAAGCTAAGTGAACTATTTCTTTGTTGTAAGGCGCCCATCGCAAGACAGCTGCTTTAAAACTAAAGAACATTTTTGGAACGTTTTTCTCTTAAAACAAACGAAGAGCCTTTGCAAGCTTGAAGAATATTTTTCGGAGAAAATAACAAACGGACTTGGTAACAAGCATGAAGAACAATGTTTAATAGTAGTGTTATTGTTTTAGTTTAATTTTGTAATTTCATAGAGTACGTGATGGAACATGGCAGTTGAGGGATATACAAGTTAGTGCATTATGACCGCAACTGTATGAAGTACTAGTCAAACACAAGCTGTACAAAGAAACTAGTAACTCATTCCCATACTTCTGCTTGTTCCACAGATTCGCTGACAAGATAGCAAACTGCGCATTTCGGCACTAACACCCTACAACACTCCTCAACCACGACTGGACTCCATCACAAGACTCCAAGGACGCTACGCCATCAATCTTAAGATTGCAGGTAGGACATATAAGTTAAAATAACGCTAGTAGGGGAGATTAGTGTTAGACATTACTTTGGATGTATTAGGTAAACAGGGTGTTAATCTTTACTTGTTGCCTCGCAGGTCGACAACAAGAAGACGTCAGCATCCAGAATCCGGCCCTCCTCCCTAAACCTTATCCCATAGCCTTAGTGGTTTATAGTATTCACGGGTTATATGGTAGGGTGCAAGGAAGTTGGCTCATAGCGTCTCTGCGAAACTACAATTAAGCACTCTCAGGTAAGAGTGTTTGTTAGACCCTGACAAGCCCCCTCTCTCTGGGACCAGAAACAATGCACATACTGGGCAGAAGCTCCATACCTCCTCCCCAGGATGGGCCTGAGCAAGAAGAGGGAAGGTTCAAAGGCTTGCTGCCTTGGTGATGCAACCCCCCAGCCTTTGCTACTAGCAGCAGATGGCAGCACCTGGTTTACACCCCCACTTTGGGTGGGAAAATTAAAAAAGATAAGAGGTGTGCTCACCTCTGCCTACCCTACCCTTAAGTTGGGGGAAGCGAGGTGAAGCACAACTTTCAGTCCCCGCCATCTTGAAGATGGAGTCCCCTCCAATCAGGGCTAGGTCAATGTCCCCTCCCACAGGAGGGTAGCATAATAGAGGGTGTAGTCACCCCAGGTAAGGTACCTATTGGCCCTACCTGCTACTCCCCCAAAACACCTGCTAAATTTAGTATTCAGGTGGCTCCCCCAGACCTGGCAGGCAGATTCGATGGACCAAAGAAAAAGACGGAAGCCGGACCAGGAACTGAACCACTGCAGACAGAACCCAGCAAGAACCTTTCCAGCTGCAACTGGTTCAACCACTGGACCTGCTGTTCTTCCAGAAACTCTGCAAGGCCTCCAAGAAAGCCCGGAGACCTCTCAACCTTCATCAAAGTGCCAAGAACCTCCTTTTGGACTAGAGGCTCTAGTCCCAGGTGTCCGCCGGTACCAGAACCACAGTAGTGACTTGTGTTGATGCAATTCCACCCTGTCAGAAGAACACCTTGCAGCAGGATGGCCTTCACTACCTTTCGGCCCCATGACCTCAACTGTGCCCAGCCCTGTGCCCGAGAGCCCATACCTTCCTGCAAGTGGTCCTGTTAGCCCCATCCTGCCCTTCTTGCACTGCCGCCCAACCGCGACCTACCCGTGACAGTCTGACAACAGCGGAACTCCACCAAGGTGATACCCTGAAACCGGTCCTGTGTACTATGGGACTGCAGTGGGAGCCTCAAGGCCCCCATGGTCCCAGCCGGCTCACTGCCTCCTGCGGGAGCCACAATTGCTCTTGCATGCAGGGAGCCGCTGGAAAGGCAGCTCCACTTCCAGCAAGCAGGAGCACTGTGACAGTTACTGCTTGCTGGAAGCAGATTGGCAAATACAAACATCTTTTGCCCTGGGATGGGTACCCCATGACATAGCAGGAGCTGGCCCTTGGGAGTGGTGGTCCTCAGGGCCATATATGACTGTAGGAGGGAGGCAGCACAGCCCCCTTCTTTCATGTGCACAGCCACCCTTGGGAGGTGATGGTCCCTGGGGCTGGGAACACCCTGGGAGTGGGGCCACACAACGCACTCCTTCTAAAAGAAAAAGAAAGCCCCAGAAGGTGGTTGTCCCCTGGGCAGGGGGTCCTTGCCGACCCCCTCTTCAATGTTTATGTTGGCCCTGGGGAGGGTTGGTCCCGAGGGCCAGGAGGAAGTCCACGTGCCCCCCATATATTTTTTATGTACAGCCCCGGGGAGGTAGAGGTCACCAGGGCGCGGGGGTCCGCACATCCCCGCTTATTGTTGATATTAGCCTCATGCAGGTGCTGGTTCCCAGGGTGGCCCCCCCTATGTATTTTAAAATCCAAAAGTCCCAAGGAGGTGGTGGTCCCCAGGGTACAGAGCAGTCTGCACAGCCCCCACATTAATATAAACAAGAGTCCAGGGGAAGTGGTGGTCCTCGGGGCATAAATAAGCCCTAGGAGAGGGGCCTGTGCACCCCCCCCTTATTTATTGAAATCCACATGCCCCCGGGGCCTGGCCCACCTGGGGGAAATATTTAAAGTAAGCGTGGGAGACCACGCTTGTTTTTTTTATGAACGGTGATATTCATGTATATTTCACGAAAATCAATGTGAATTTAAAAAAATGCTTTGTTGCCCTGGCGGTTTCCTTCTGGGACCCCAGCACCAGAGCTAGAGGGTCAGGATATTCCTATCCAGCCCCTTTTCATTTTTCTGCGTTTGTTTTGGGGACCGCTAGTAGGTTATATATAGAGGGGAGCAGTATTGTACTTCAGATCTGGACACCAGTAATGAGCAAATTGCTAGTAACGGCTGCCATGGACTGGCTAAGGGAAACAGAGAGTGCAGCTGAGAGGAAGTTTAGCAAGGAGAAGGTGCCTGAGGGCTCTGATAATCAAGGGACATAAAAGAGAAGGGACCACTCTATGGAACTACAAGATGCACAGATGGGAGAAACTGCAGAAAAGAGAGCAATCAAAATGGTGTGGGAGAAAATCTCTTCAATGGTACCTAGAGGTCGGGCGAGTTCCAAGGGGATTACGCATACTCATAGCATCAATGTATGAAAATCCAAATCCTGACATGCTCCGCGAGTGGGCAGAAAATAATGGGGAGTCTTCAGAAAGAATGATGGCCATACTAATAAAATATGCTGACATTGATCGAGAGGCTCTTCTAAAAGAGATAGAAGAGGTAAGAGAAGACCTCAAAAAATAACCGGATTAGATGCTGTTAGACCTGGCATCATTGGCGTGGGTATCCCCTGTATTTTCCCTTTGTCTCCTGTGTTTTTGCTGTGTGTTGGACTTCGTTTTGCTGGTTTAGATGCTTTGGGCACTTTGCCACTGCTGTTCAGTGCCAAAGTGCAAGTGCTCCCTTTGTAAATTGTTGTTATGGATTAGTGATTCCATGATTGGCATATTTGACTTACTAGTCAGACTCTAGTACAGTGCACTATGCGTGCCCAGGGCCTGTAAGTCAAATGCTGCTAGTGGGCCTGCAGCACTGATTGTGCCACCCAACTAAGCAGCCTGTAAATGTAACTCAGATCTGCCACTGTAGTATCTGTGTGCAGTCTAGTACTGCCATGTTGACTTGGCAAGTGCACCGATTTGCTAGGCCCCACCCTTCCCTTTTCTTACATATTAGTCACCCCTAAAGAAGTCCCAAGATACCCCTGTGGGCAGGGTGCAGTGTATGTGAAAGGTAGGACATGCCATGGTGTGAGTGGCATGTCCTGATAGTGAAATATTGCCAATTTTATTTTTCACTATTGCAAGGCTACCTGTTCCCATAGGATAGAATGGGGAGTTTGCTTATAACATCTTATAAACATAACTACCCCTGGGAA
The DNA here is from genome assembly GCA_963921515.1 of Calotriton arnoldi. Lineage (NCBI taxonomy): Eukaryota > Metazoa > Chordata > Amphibia > Caudata > Salamandridae > Calotriton > Calotriton arnoldi. The sequence continues at coordinate 206,694 of CAWUFW010015044.1, read as the reverse complement.
CAAGGTAGGAAAGTAAAGTTTAGTATGCCTGAACTCAGAATGTTAAAATGCATCTTTTAGTGAGTGTGATTTTTACATTCTGTTTGAAAATACCACTTTTAGAAAGTAGGTATTTTCTTGCTTAGCCATCCAGTGCTTCTCTGCTAGGATGTGTATTGACTTCAAGAGGAACCTCCACCAAGGAGAAGAGCTGGAGAAACTGGAGGAGGAGTATTGCCACTTTGCTGTGTGCTGTCTGAGGTTGGCCTGCAGTGGTTGGTTCTGCCAAGGAGAGGAACTGTGTGTGCATCCTGCTTGAGAAAGTATCTCCAAGGGCTTGAAGTGGAGCTTGCCCCCTGTTCAAGAGGTCTCAGGAACAACAAAGTCCTCACCATCCTTCTGGGCACCATCTCTGGTTCCAGTCACCGCAGAAGAAAAGAGCAGCCAACTTCGTCACCGAGCCCGTCGCAGACTCCGTGTCCTGAAGGCACCGAAGAGAGCACCGCCACACTTCGCATTGCAACCCTGGTCTCACCGACTCCGTCAACGAGCTGCTGCTTGCACTGCAACCTGTGGGCACCGCACTCCGCACAGCTTTGCTACACTCTGCACAGACGTCACCGACTCCGTCGCTGCCTGACTTAAACATCCACCGGCTCCGTTGCCGCACCATGACCTACCAGCACTGCATTGAGCACCGTCTCACCCTGCAACGTAAGTCTTGGTCTCACCGACTCCGTCAACGAACCGCTGCCTGCACCGAGCCGTGAAGACACAGAGCGCTGCAACGCTTCCATCTCACATCACAACTGCAACAGTTGCCCCGACCGACTCGCATCGGCGGGTTGGCTGCAACAAGAAAGCTACTGTCTCCGAGTCTGTCAACACTTTAGCTGACCCGTACCGACGCTGTTGGCTGGAATTGTTAGACTCTGTGGTGTTCAGTATCGCGTTAGCCCCGAATGGAGCTACCGAGTCGGAGGAACTGTGTTTTCATGTTATTCCTGCAATTTAAAGGTTATTTTGCACAATAACTATTTTTTACAGTATTGTATGTTGGATGTTTGTCGTTTTTGGTCTTGTGTAGTTTAGATAAAGTTTTACTTATTATTCTAAACTGGTGTGGTGTCCATTTGTAGTGTTTTTCCCTGTGCTACTGTATGCATGCACAAATGCTTTACACACTGCCTCTGAGATAAGCCTGTCTGCTCGTGCCAAGCTACCAAGGGAGTAAGCAGGGGTTATTTTAGAAGTGCATCCCCCTTACCCTGACCAGGAAGAAGGGTCCCTACTTGGACAACGGTACCTACCGCTGCCAACTAGAGACCCCTATTTCTAACAGATGCGAGTTGATAAAATCGAAGCGGAGATTAAAACAAGTTTAATGAAATACGAAAAATCGATTAAAGATAAAAAAGCTACTAAGGTCAAACGTGACAAACTCGACTATCAGAGAGGGCACATTTTTACTTTTTCTAAAAGGTTTGATACTCTAAGAAGGCAGGAGATGTCTGAGAGTGCGCAGAGTGGGGCACAATCAAGGCACATAGAAACAAGTGCTGAGCTTAGCTCAGAAGTGGAAACGAACAAGGAGGAAGGAAAACAAGGTCAAAAGATACCATCGGTAGAAGACGATTTGTGCTTTTTAGGAGACACCGAACTAAGAAGTGGCCAGCAGATCAGCAAGTCAACCAAGAAATAATTGATAACAGTGGAATAAATATAATTAAATTGTTGGACATAGAATTGAATGATGAAGAGTCGAGGATTTTGGCATTGGGAGTTTCATACTGTGCACCAATGGAGCTAAGTTATGCGCAAACACGGATTGACTTTTATAAATTCTTTAGAAAAATAAAATTGAGTACATTTCACAAAATGAAACAGAGTGCACTGAGGAGGGCGACAGAACATCGGAATGAAGCAGGCAATCTGCAAGTATCGGATATGGAATTGTTAATAGACATGGGGATGAAACCCAGAGAAAATTTGGGGGATGGTGTAGGAGTCACGGTAGAATGAGTCATCCAGGAACATGGTTTAGATGTGTTCAAAAACAGCACTGAAGCACTCAGAGAAGTTCACAGTAATATACTTCCGTGTAGTTTATTTGTTACACAATGTTGTACATTCTTTATGTCAATTCTTGATACCCAGATGCAGAAAGGCAGCTGACACGTGTTTCATCAAAGACACTTTCTCAAGGCTGCAAAACGATACATACATGGTCTTACATTGATGTAATAATGATAATGACACAGGAATATTATTGGTGACAGTAAGATGCCGTCATTACAAAGAAAACAAGAAAAGCACCCAGGTGAGCGTAAAGGCCTTTGTTAAAGAGATTTAAGTATATAGAAAGATGATCACATAGAGTTTCAAACAAGAGTGTTACCCATGTACTTGTGGCCCCTAGGAAGATACAAAGAGTATAATGTGATGTGGAACTAGAAGAAAATATGTTGATTAAAAGAAAAAGAAAAAAGTGCTTGTCTTCACCCCACAGGGAGTACATGCATATTGATTTAAGGGAACTATTAAGGCTAGTGCATCCAAAACAACCACCAACATGAAGCCACCACTAAAAGCCGGCAAATACCTGAAATAAGCAGTGGAATGAAAATGATGATGGTCGCGCCATGGTATGGTGCCTCACTAAAAAGTAAATAATTCAAAAAATGAAAACCTAGTATTGAGAGGAGTCTAGATAGTATAGACAGAAATAGATAGCAAAAAGTACTACATTGAGAAAGCAGCCTCACTGACATGTAATCGCTAATCCGTATTAGCGGGCAATCTCCTGTTTGGGAGCATCTCCACACCACCTGGTAGGCCAATTATAGCAGCCATAGGTAGACACCAGTGGTTTTTTAAGGAAGCTGTACAATATCACCTGGGAAGAAAATTATACCTTGATGACACTGGACGTATCATCCTCATATACCAGTATCTCCCATGAAGATGGCCTGAGGGCTGTGGAGTATTTCCTCAGCTCCAGACATATTGCACTTTACAGGCATACTCAAATGTTACTCTCCATGGTACGATGGTGATTATACAACAACATTTTCCTTTTTGGCAAGGATATCTTCAGGCAATTGAGAGGAACAGCCATGGGCACTTGCTTCACCTACAGCTATGCAAATCTGCATATGGGCTGGTGGGAGGAGCAGGTGCTGGGGCAGGATTTTGGACAGGAACTGGCTGACAATAATATTCTCTGGTCGCTCTTCATAGATGAATTGTTCATCCTGTAGCTTGGCTCTGAACCATCAGCACAAATGTTTGCTGATAAGCTGAACATTAATGATGTAAATCTACACTTCACCTCTAGCATCATTAAACACCAGTTGCAGTTTTTATACCTCACTGTGTATGTAGAACAGGGCAAGTTGTTTACTAAGACCTTCAGGAAGCCCTCAGCAGGAAACACCATATTGAATGCTCGTAGTTTCTATCCCAACAAACTTAAATTCAGCATACCATATGCAGAGAACTTGAAACAAGCACAAGATGTTCTAGAGCAGAGATTTTCTGGACGGGTGATACAGCCCAGAGGTAGCGGAGGGAGTGAGACACAGAGCCAAATTGAAATCTAGGAAGAAACTCCTGTTCAAGGAAAATGAAAAAGCATGAAGATGGTGATCAGACGATTTGTCTCATTACGGGCTATAGTGTGCAACATCAGGCCGTATCTTGAAAGCTCACTGGCATCTATTACAGATTGATCCAGTTATAGGATCTTCCATTCAAGATAGACCCTGCATTGCTTTACGTAGATCCAGGTCAATGAGGGAGCAGTTGGTGTGAGTAGTCTAGAACATCACACACGTCAGTTGGCTCAGTGGCAGCACAGGTTTTAAAAAATGTCATAAGTGCAAAGCTTGTAAACATGGAGTCAACACCACCCACGTACCCCTGCCTTTTACAAAAAACCCTTGGCATATCAACAAACCCCTGCACTTCAAGAGTTAGTAAGTTGTGAATGTGCTGAGGTGCACATGTCCACTAATGTACATAGGCAGCACAATTCCCAAAGTGCATGTGCGTATCCTGCAACACATCAAGGCAACTAGGAACAGAGATCCTACATACCCATTTTGAAGAAGTACATAGGGGGTGAGAGGAGGATTTGAGTTACTTTGTCCTGGATGCTGTTCCTGGAGTCCAGATATATCCTCAAGTGGAACACCAAAACTCCATCAGGGTTAAATATGGAGGAGGATTTATTTGGGCACATGTAGATTGATTATCATTTTAGTAGAAATATATCCTGTAGCCTAGAACTAGATTAAGGTCATGTAGACATTTTGTGTAATCATGCCATGTTTTAGAATGGAGACAATATTTTAGTGTATCTTATGAATTTAGTGACATACCTAGAATTTATGCAGAGCAATAATATTTTCCTGCTTTCAGATAAGACTTTCATTACCATCTACAAAACTTTTCAAAGAATATTTTGATAATAATAATACAGGGTGCATTTAAAGCAGCTTCTAGAGGTTTTATTATTTTGTTATATTTCCGTAGACAATTCTGGAAAACAGTCTCCAAATTCTTGATAACATTAAGAGGCTAGACAATAAATACTATCCTTTAAAATATAATAAAACTGATCTGTATGCATTTATGGTGGCTAAAATACAGTTTAACAGATACACTACTGAAAACGCTTGTGGTGTTCTTCTTAAAGTTAATGATGCTAAGCATTAGGGTGGGAGTAATCGAGCTGGTTCTTTATTGGCTAATTATCTGAAGTGTAAAGGGAGAAGACAGCTGTGAAATTTAGAATGAATGACATGGGCAAGAAAATATTCAGTGTTTCTGATGTTGCTGCTTGCTATACAAACAACTACCATAATTTATAAAGTAATTTAACTCCTGAAAATTCTTCAAGCAAGATCTTTAAGAGTTCTCTTTTTACTCGACCACTCATAATTCTCAAACTAGAATTAACTATTTACTTTTGAGTAAAAATATGTTTCAACAATTTGTTAATTGAGAAACTGGCTCAATACTAATTTCTGACCATGCCCCAGTTTGGACAGACCTAGAATGTTTGCAAAGCAATAATATGAAAGCTCAATGGAGATTTAATAATTCCCTGCTTTCGGATAAGACTTTCATTAATACCTACGAAAACTTTGTCAAATAATATTTTGATAATAATGATACAGGGTGCACTTTGTCTGGGATTCATTTTAATCTAGAGGATTTATAATTAGTTATATTTCCTTAGACAATTCTGTGATACAATCTCCAACTTTTCTTGATAACATTAAGAGGTTAGAAAATAAATTATATCCTTCAAAATATAACAAAACTGATCTGTATGCATTTATGGTGGCTAAAATACAGTTTAACAGATACACTACTGATTTTGGTTCCAAATGTTTATTCTTTATTTTGCAACTGTGTGCCTCCCTCAAGTTATCATTAATAGTAATGGCATCCAATCCTCTTATTTTCCCTGTAATAGTGGTAATAGACAGCGATGTCCTCTCTCCCCTTTAGTCTTTATTGTGGCATTATAACCATTTCTCTTTCAAACAAAAAAATCTGAGAGTTTTTCTACTTTAAAGTTAAAGAGCAACACATCAAATTTACTGCTTATGCAGATTTTTTTTGTTTGTGTCAAAACAGGAATTGTCTATACCAACTTTCTTCATAGTACCTTAACTCTATTCAGAGGTTTCAGATTATAAACTTACTATAGATAAATCAGAGGTTATGCGCGTAATAAACATTGCACGAAAGAGTATTTTGTTGCAGCAGGTTTATCCTGGAATTAGACTAAGATCAGCTGCTTGGTAATATGTCATTGTAATTCTATTAGGAATACTTTTAAAATCACTACAGGTAAAATAGTTAGTAAAGTCCATCACCTTACAAAAATATTTGTCTCTTTTATATTGGTCGGGGTCGCATTGACACAATCAAGATGAGCATTCTTCCTGTGCAGCCCCTCATGCGCAGAATAGTTGTATTTCTGGGAAATTGCTCTTAAAAGTTAATGGTATATACAAATTGCTTTAACCACTCAATATGGGCAGACCTTGTTTCCTCATAAAGCTTTGAGGGAATTAAAGTTGCATTGTGCTTCTCCGGTTTCCACCTGGGATAAAATCTGGGCCAAAGGACACTTTGAAGCTTGCTCAGCAACTTTAACATTAACTCTGTTTTTTTTTCTATAACCAATTATTTTACACTTCAGTTTTTCTTTTTAAAACTAAACTCATTCAACAAGATGCGTGTTGGTGTTGTGATGCACAACCTGCTGGTTCATACTTGCATATGTTTTTTCTGTAACCTGTTGTTTCTTAATTTTAGACTTGTGTTTGGCAAATGTTAAAGTTATTACCAATATTTCTTCACCTTTTTCATAAGATAAATTGTCAACTGTTGGTGGAATTTAGTATGTCGCAACCACAGATTGAACAGATTTAATCTGGACCCCTATAGTTAGCAGTTAAACGTGACAAACTGTGGTTCCCAATTACCAATTATTCATATCATAGTGCTCTTCTTAATGCTGCTACATCTTAACAAACCCAACAACCTTTTCTGATGAATTCCATCTATGTTATGAGTTACTATTCATGATATGTTCCACTAAGATTTTAAAAAGATATTTTGTTAACATCTCTTACTATATTATGATTTTATCTCAACATGTACTTGATATCCTTCTTACTTTCTTCTGTTCACTTCCTTCTTTCAGCTTCTCTTTTTTCTACTTCTAGCTTTCCTTCTTTTCTACTATAATAACACTCAGGGGCCGATTCCGATTCGGGCCGGAAATCACTCCGACCGAGCCGGACCCGGAGAGATTTCCGACCGAATCGGACCCGTGCAGCCTGACCGAACGAGTACGATGCGTCCGTATGCTATCGTACTCGAGTCGGTCGGACTCCCATTGAAGTCAATGGGACCCGGTCATACAACGCGTACGCGGGCTCCCATTGCCTCAATGGGTGCGAGGCGAACAAGGGTGCCCCCTACAGCGGGTACGCGGCGAAGCGACTCGCGCCATACACGCACAGGTAGGGGGGACCCATGGGTCCCCCCTGTGTGCGACTTGTGCGGCTACGCGTACAGGGGGGTCCGACACGGACCCCCGAAGTACGGCTCCGACTGCTCTTTCGAGCCGGACGGCGCGTGTCGGTCGGACTGCTCGCGGCGCGCATCGTACTTACCCAGCCGGGGAACATCTCCATTGCGCGGTGCGAGTCGTGTCCGAGCGAGTCGGTCGGTGCGGTTCGACCCGGGAACGAGTCGGTCGGAGCGGTTGGGACGCCCGAACGAGTCGGTCGGCGATTTCGCATCGTACTCGCTCGTCCGGACGCGCGTACGAATCGGTTGGGAAATAGGGCTCCGAATCGGATCCGGTAATGCCGAATCCGATTCGGAGCCCTACCGGCCGGGATCGGAATCGGCCCCTCAGTATATTGTCTTAAAGGTGACTTATTTATTTTGATTTTTTGTATTTCTCTGTATATTGATATATTATTCACATTAAACTATGTTGTTGACTATAAACATAATGTCTTCTGTTATGATTTACTATTTTGATTATTCAATTAAAAACAAAAAATGCAGGCACATCATTTAACAAGCCAAAATTTTGATTGTATTGCATTCCACCGTGAGCCTTTGCTAAGAGATTTAGCAATTTATATCACATTACAAAACTGTTGTAAACCATATTAATATAGGAAAGTAACTAGTTTACCTAATGCCCAGTATTGGCTTGCCTAAAATTATCAAATACCTGTCCAAAAACAGAATGACAATGCCAGGGAAGCTTACTATGCATGCTGTGGACCTTGTGCCATTCGAAATACATGTCACCATCTTAGTTTGCTATTGTTTAATTTTCTTGTTTTTATGGATTGGCTTTCTTACTTTGGTTTAACGGACAGGTTATGTGCCTTGAGCGCCGGGAAACTTCTTCGGAAGAAGCTGTGTGCTTTATAAAAATTGTTTTGTATTGTATTGAATATCCCACCTGTTTAGTAACTTTCAACCTGGAAGAAACCTTGATCTTGTTATTCCTTACCACAAAGCTTAATATATCCACCATCTTGGAGTAGTATATTACAATTGTACTCATGTGTCTAAGACGCCGTCCTATAAAATACTTTTACTGTGTTACAGCCTTATTATGTCAATTGACTATTCTGATTTTATGTAATCAATAAGATGTCATGATGCGATTAGAGTCATTATGTATGACTATTTATTTAGTCATACACATAATACTGTTATGTATGTCTCAAAGCTTTCAAGTATACAGTCCTATTTCTTTCAAAGTGGGACGACTCCTGGTGGCCAACATCACTGGGAACAGCCCCGCCACCCACCGACCACGTACGCAACCTAGGGGTCATCCTCGACCCCACCCTCTCCATGTCTAAGCAGGTCAACGCCGTTTCCTCATCCTGCTTCAACATCCTCCGAATGCTCCGCAGGATCTTCAAGTGGATCCCCACTGAAACAAGAAAAACAGTCACCCAGGCCCTCGTCACCAGCAGGCTGGACTACGGAAACGCCCTCTACGCAGGAACGACGGCTAAGCTCCTGAGACGGCTGCAACGCATCCAGAACGCCTCTGCACGTCTTATCCTCGACATCCCCCGACGCAGCCACATCACACCCCACCTGAGAGTCCTGCACTGGCTCCCTGTCAACAAGAGGATAACCTTCAAGCTCCTCACCCACGCACACAAAGCACTCCACAACTCCGGACCAGCCTACCTCAACAGACGACTCAGCTTCTACACCCCACCCGCCAGCTCCGCTCGACCAGCCTCGCCCTCGCCACAGTCCCCCGCATCCGGAAAACGACCGCCGGCGGCAGATCCTTCTCCCACCTCGCCGCCAAGACCTGGAACACCCTCCCCACCAACCTCCGACAGACCCAAGACCTACTGGCCTTCAGAAGACTCCTCAAGACCTGGCTCTTCGATCAGTAGCAGCACCACCCCCCTCTTCCCCCAGCGCCTTGAGACCCTCGCGGGTATGTAGTGCGCTTTATAAGTGACATGATTGATTGATTGATTGAAAGTGAATCACTCATTTCAATTAATCTCGAACTTTATATGTTTAGATAGGTCACTCATTCTCAAGGTTTGGATTATGGTCATTTTCACATCCAAAACTACCTATATTATGGTGCATACCTAAGGCAAGTGAGACACTAATTTTCATCCAATCAAAATATTATAGATATTATAAGTGATTGATCAGTGATACTTTTAAGAAATCAGTGTTATAGAAAAACACTAAAATTTACTGTTCACATTAAGCAATTTATTTACTGTTCTTAGAAGACGATCCACTTTGCCTACAATTGTCTCAACATTAAGATCCTATCTCCTCCTCTGGGTGAGACCTTACATATATGAATTCCATGAAGTTTGAAGCTCTTATGATCCTCATGTTTACTCATATGGGTAGATGGTGAACTTTTAGCATCATTCTTCCTTATTGATATTGAATGTTCTTGCATTCTAAATTTTAGCTGGTTTATTGTGCTGCTCACACATCATTTTAAAGCGGCACAGAATAACTAATGCAACATAGGTGCTGTTACAATTGATGAGGTGTTGGATGGTACATTTACTATGTATACTGCAACTAAATTAGTGGATCTTATTTACATTCTATTTACATGTAATGCATTTATTGCAGGCATAAAAACTTGTGTTGGCTCTAAAATATAATTTGAGTGCTTTGCCTAAATACAATAAACTTTCTAAAAGTTTTGCATAATGCTACCATCGAGTAGTACCATAAGCACAGGCTGAAATATTCTGTCATAGTAAAATATCTTCCTTTAAACACAATTTTGAACTAATGTTTAACTAGCATATTGTGCTGCCCACACATATCATTATACAATGGCACAGAATAACATGTACAACATACGTGCTGTTACAGTTAATGGTGTTTTGGTGGTACATTAATAGTACAAACCTTTTTCATTATGCAGAAGGTATCATTGTCAAAAAGTACACTCACCTGCTTCCAAATGGCTGGTGAGGAAAAGGTAATGGAGGAAGGAAGGGAGGATTTGAGGGATTAATGAGGGAGAAGAAATGTTGGAGGGGTGAGGGGGATAATGACAGAGGGGATGTAGATCAGCACAGCAACGCCTTTGAGAAAAATGAGTTCAACGTTAGATTAAGGTCCATCTAATAGCAATGGTGATACAGATCATCTGAAGTCCTTATGTAGCAGGTGTGGCCTCAACTGCTGTGAGCCCTAGGACTCATAAGTATAGCAAGCAGGTGAATTGCTGAAATTCCTCTGTCAGCAGTCGTATACATGGGGCCCATGATTTGTCTAATTGCAGCAATGTGTTTCACGTAGAAGCTGTCACTTTTCCATTCCCACTAGTTCCCACAGTTTGTGCAGACAGTCCAAGTAGGTTGGTGTTTTGCTCATGCCCCAGTTGTCTTGAATAACCTTTTGCCATGGTCAGGGTAGTGTCATTGTTGGGGAGACCCATGAGAATATAGCTGGGGAGACGTGGGTGCTCAATATGGAAGATTTGGTCAATGTCTTAAGGACGTTGTCCTAGTATTGCTTCAATTTTGGACAGAATCAAGGAAGGTGAGTGTGGGTGCCTGTCTCACCACATGAAAGCCAGCACTTATTGGATGTGCCTGGTTTCCTCACTGTGACAGATGTTACATTTAGAGCTCACTAATAAAACCTTCAGTCTAACAGGACTGCTTGTTGCTCAGAAAGTACCCTCCCCATGTAATGCGTAGGTGGTTCTTGAGTTACAGTCCATTAGATTCCCTGTCTTAAGTTAGTAAGTTCACTTTAAGGTTGTATTTTTGTCAGAACGTCTTGGGGTCTAAGAGAGCGCTGTATTTTTCAAGGCTACAAAAAGCGTATGTATCAGCATGAGTGAGTTGGGTCCCGGGCACCAATCTTTAGAGGGGTGCAAGAAGCTGTCTGCATTAGGATCATGCTTCTTTTCTCATGTGATTCAGTTTAACTGTTTTAAATCATTGTTTATATGTTGCAGGTTTAAACACTAATCCACTTTACTTCCCCTTTCATCTCCCTCATACATCCTTCAGCCATGACCCAACAACCCCCCCCCCAACAAAGTGGCACAAGTGTGATGGATCTAAGCTGTTGGTGATTCAGAGGCCAGTCACTGCTCAGCCAGGGACTGACCAGAGAAATCAAAATGGGTTCCATGTTTCCTCAATTTTCCTCACCAGCAGCAGCTAGGGTGCCAAATTTCTTTCCACCTAGTGACATTTTCTCTGCAAGTTCCTGTTTTGGGGGTAGGTCACTTTTAAAGATCTTTCTGGGGGCAGCTCAGGCATTTCTGTTTTTCTCTGGAAGAGCTTTGTAGGGGGTTCCAGGGACGTGATAGAGGCTCTAAAGAACTATGGAAATGTTTCAGATACAAAGAGTGAATGAACACATGTTACATGTAAGAAACAAAGGGGCATATTCACAAGGAAAGTGGAGAAGCGTGTTGTTAAGCCAAGAAGGCTACCAACATATTCAGTCACTTTAAAAACGCAGGGCTGCACCATATTTACAAGAATATGGTGCAGCCCTGCGTTTCCACCTGTGCTGGCGCTAAGTTTAGCTTTCTAGCGCCAATGTAGGCACCCTTGCACCATAGAGCAAGGGTGCCTGCATTGAGGGGAGTGATTGTTTATGTGAAGGAAGTTGTCCCTTCCTGCACCTAAACAATATGAAATGGCAATTTGAAACTTCTATGTGTGCTGCTTAATGCAGCACACATAGAAGATGCAAAAAGTCATTTTTTTATGATTGTTTATGTGCAGGAAGGGACACCTTCCTGCACATAAACAATCAAAGGCGTTTTGCTGTTTCCACATGTGCTGCACAACTTAGCAGACATGGAAACAACAAAAACGAGGAGAAATTAAACATTTCTCTTCGTTTTGCCAGGGTAAGACCAGAAAGAACTAAGGGGGGCAACAACAGTGGGCCGATAACAACCAAAAAATCCTCACTTTTTCAGACACTTCTGAATCAGACGGGGAAGGGGGATCCAATTCTTTTGATGGGTATGGCAATAGGAGATCACCCTATGATGGCCCCACAAGAGGTAGCCGTTTTTTAGGGAATCGACGAGGGACCACAAGAGTGAGGTTCAGAACCCAAGAGAGGGGACGTTATCAACAATCAGAGAACCCCCCTCAATACTTACAAACCAGGAGGAATCAATATTGGAGAGAATAACGACAGCCTCTCACACTGACCCTATACCTATTTTGAACTTATCTGGAGCTTCATTAGATGAACAATCTCTTTCTCTTTTATCTCGTGGACTATCCTTTGTGCCAAGTACCAATTTAAATAAATTTGAATTGAGTCGTGACGTACAGTCTTTTTTCAAAAAGATCAGACTTAAAAAAAAATGTGAACATAGAAGTACGTCCAGTGACGATAACAGGACGGGTTTCCGCCCATCATCCATCTTTACCCCTACTTTGGAGGAGGTGGGCCCGGAAGTGGCCATTTTTGAGAGGATAGTTTACTCAAAAATTCAAACCATGATGAGATATGTTCCCAAACCATCGTACAATCTCAAACTAGAAGAATATGTAGCCCTCAAGAGTCTGTCATCTAATAGAGACATCACCATTAAACCCTGTGACAAGGGTGGAGGTATTGCTATTATGAACAGTTTAGACTATAAAGAACAAATCAAACTGATGTTGGAAGTTCCGGAACACTACGTGAAAGTTAACACCTACCCTGAACAGAGAATTAAATCCAAAATATTTGACATTACTCAGAGAGCACTAGATAGAGGTTCTATCTGTACCCAAGAGTTTGAGTATCTCAATAGACCATTTCATAACATTCCGGTCCTTTATGGAGTACCCAAAACGCATAAAGACGTAACCAAACCACCTTTTAGGCCTATAGTATCCACCATTGGGTCTTTGACGGAACCACTGTCTAAATACGTGGACGTTTTCCTAAAACCTCTAGTATCTGATCTTCCTTCTCATTTTAGGGATACTGGCCATTTAATTGGAAAAATAGAAGGGATTTCGTTCAATTGTCACACGGACATGTTAGTCTCTATGGATATAGAAGCGTTATATACAAACATCCCTCAGAGAGGAGCGCTTGAAGCTGTGAAAAGCGCCCTTGAGAAAAGTGACAGCCAGGATGACCTATTGTTTATCCTCGAATGTCTAGCAGTGGTACTTCAGGAAAACTTCTTCGAATTCGATAAATTGATTTACAAACAAATCCAGGGTGTCAGCATGGGCGCAGCTTGCGCCCCAAATGTAGCTAATATTTTTATGGGTGCTTTTGAAGAACGATTTGTCTTCAATGAAACTGCACCATTTAATGAGAACGTCCTACACTGGCATCGGTTTATTGATGACATCTTTTTTATCTGGAGTGGCCCTGAAGATCAACTTGCTGAATTTTTTATATGGATCAACTTATGTGATCCTAATCTTAAATTTAGCCCCAATATCAGCAAAGAAAGGATTGAGTTCCTTGATATTTGGGTTCATAACACTGATGGCATTATTGAGGTCTCCTTATACACCAAGCCCACTGCGAGAAATACGCTTCTTCTCTATGATAGTTACCACCCTCGAAGCCAGAAAGACAGCATACCTTTTAGTCAGTTTCTGCGTCTCCGCAGGAACTGCACTAACATCAAAAATTTTGATTTACATGCTGAACAGTTGAAACATAAACTCCTTAACAGAGGATATCCCCACAGACTGATTAGAGATGCTTACAAGAGAGCAAAATATCATAATAGAGATGCTCTTCTGGAAAGTAAACCTAATACTCAAGAAAGGAAGTTGGTATGTGTTACCCGACATTCGAATATTAACAACAAGCTCCGCCATATTATCAACTCACAGTGGCATATACTGAACTCTGGGAACCAGAGCGATCCATTACCCAGACCAATTTTTGCATTTCGCAGAAATCGGAATCTCCGTAATGCTCTAGTCAGATCTGTACCTCCAGAAAACAGAGAGTTCACTCAAAGATCCATCACAGGAAGTGACCCCATCAGTGGCACTCACAAATGTGGCAATTGCCACGCATGCAGCAATGGGGACAACGTAAATTTCACTTCAAAGAAATGACAAATTGCAGGATCACCAATGTGGTGTATCTCATACTCTGTCCCTGCCAACAGGGCTATGTGGGAGAAACCAGTAGGGAGTTTCGAGTTAGACTCAGTGAGCCTAAATCAGCCATTAAAAACAAGCGGAAAGGAGCTCCCTTAGTTGAGCATTGGCACAAATATCAACATGATATAAAAGATCTCAAATGGATCATTCTTGAAAAGATACATTATCCCAAAGATGGAACTATTGATGGTCTTAGACGCAAAAGAGAAGTGTTCTGGATTTTTACCCTTCAAACGGCAAAAAATGGCCTCAACGAACACCTTCCTTGGGAAAACGCCTTAATGTAAAAATATTTTTTGGGGGGAAGCATAATGTACCCTCTCGTACTTTATCTGGCTCCCCTTCTGAGACAGACTTGTCGCTAAATATAGGCTATTTGTGTATTCGGGTCATCTTTACTTTTAACCATCCTCATCGCCCGTGGTTGCTATGTGGTCATCTCTTTATTATTATATCAGATTTTATTCATTTTTTACAGTAAACAATCTCGATATATAATATTTCTTGGGTTATACCAACTTCATGGGGTATTAGTTCCCTTTTATTGTATGGGAAGATTGAGGATGTATTTGCCGTTCATATTTTGGCGCAAAAGACTGTGTTGGCCCTTTGTTAGATCCTCTATAATACCGTTAGTATCATAAACATTCATACATTTCTTTTACTATTTTCTCCATTCCAAGATGGCCACTTTATTATTACGTTAACTATCATTACGTTAACTTTAGTAGCTCCAAGATGGCGCTAGTGTTTGTTTCCCTCATTAATTAGCGTTGTATGCCAGGCTGTCCCAGGTGAACTTCATCATTCTCTTAGCTGATTACATTTGGCGGGACCTGGCTTCTATATAATAGTACGGTTCCGACTTTTCAGTTCACTAGCGGATTTCGCGCTTCGCGGACGGGCCCCCCTGTTTTCATGCACACGAAGATATACGCAAGTAAGTACTTCTCAGGGGACGTAGACCCTCTAGCCCAGTGGTTCCCAAACTGGGGTCCGTGGACCCCCAGGGGTCCCTGACACATTCCCAGGGGGTCCGCAGGCAGCTGTCTTAAAAGCAATGCAAAGTTCCTTGTATAATCTGCAGTTTTACGACAACAATAAAAGTGTCAAGATAACTCGAGTGATTAATGTACCTGCTGGAGAGAGATGGTAGGTAGCGCAGAGGGTTAATATGCCTGCTCCAAAGAACGTGTACCATGCATTTTTAATAAAACAGTATTTTATGTGCATAGCTGGGTTATTGCTTTTGTCACAGAGATTCTTTTGTTACTGTGCAGTTCATAAGTTACAATCATATTCTAGCACTGTCAGCTATGAACTGCCGTCAAAGAGCTGCATACAAACTGCATTGTACAAGTTAGTATGCCATCTTTTTTTCCCAGTCTTTCATTATCCCGATGCTGCCAAAAGGTATGTTTGGGTAGAATTAAATTGTTATAATTAAAGTCAACGCTAACCACTATGTTACATTCTGAAACCAGATTTTGTGCTTCTCCAAATCAAGCACTCTTAAAAATGCTTACCAGTATGGATGACATGTGAATCCTACACCTTGAGGTCCCCTTTCCCCTATGTAACATTTTCTATACACTGATTTACACACGTATGATTCATTGGGGGAGATTTACTAAGCTTTTGCACCATGTTTGCGTCTACAAAAGTGACACAAAACGACGCAAAATCTTTTTTGTAATTTACTTTCCAGCACTAAACTTGTTCCCATGCAACCACCCAAGGTTTCTCAAGCTAAACCCAATTTACTAAAAACAGTAGATTGGGTTTAGCGTGAGAACTACCTGCGCCCTTTTCAACTAGGCACAAGGAAGGACAAATTCTTTCATTTCTCCTTCCTTTTCCAACTTTGCATGCGTGCTGCACTGTGCAGCACGCCTATAAAGTGGGAAAAGCTTTCCCTCATGTCTAGCATAGTAGTTTGTACAGGAAGGTACCCTTCCTGTACAAAACCTATGCTACACTCATGCACACACCTTAGCGCTGCAGCGCTAAGGTGTGTGCATGGCACTGAGGCTACTGAAATCAGCGCCGGCACAAGAGAAAGGGGAAGAGAGGCCATAGCTTTGGAAATATGGCGCTCCCCTGCTCCCTCCCTGTCGCACAACGCAGCGCAGCCTCGTGGGGGCTGCGCAGCATTGCGAAACTTTTTTGTAAATCTCCCCCATTGTTTCTGTATGTGTGTGATGTAAAGTGCTCTGACACTAGTATGAGAGATGCAATAAAACAAATGAAATACATGTGACAGAGGTGCTATGGGAAGAAGAGAGGCACTGTTGGAGGATGATAGGGAGGGATTCATGGAAGAGCCCCAAAGAGATTGTTGTATTGGTGCATAGTAAGGTCATCATTTACTATGCTTTGAAAGCGAATACAATTCAATATACAATTACAAATGTGTTGTAGAATGCACCATTTTTCCCCAAATTTTCTTGGTGGGAGAGCCCCCCAAAGTCCGCTTTGTAGTGGCCAGGCTCACTCACTGCACTTGGTGTGCACCGTACGGGGACTGGCCTGACAACATTTGCCAGGGCTGCTTTGGGTTCCAGTCCGGCCCCGTCAGGAGCAGGAGCCTCATACTCTAAAATAAAGCCAAATATTGAAAAGTTAGTCGCCGAGATGCAGCACCAACCTTCCTATTAAAAATTTTCGATTTTGCAAATGTTTTCAATATAAAATACTAAAAGCTTTAGTGATTTGGGTATCTGTTTGGTGCGCACGTGTTTATTTTTTTCGAATTACTGTTTTAATGTTTGAAATTTAAATCGTACGAATTACTTGGGGGTCCTCGGCTTCCAGTAGTGACTCAATAGGGGTCCTCAGGAGTCAAAAGTTTGGGAACCACTGCTCTAGTCTATACAACTTTATGAGTAGTTGTACTTGATTCAAACTCTATTCTTAAATTTTCTCCTTTTACTGTTGTTTTAGATTGACGAGCACTCACTATATCCAGTCCAGTGTAGCAGTCATTGAGTGCTTAAAGTCGAGAACTTACTGAATCTTTTTGGCGCCCGAGTGCAGGGCTTCTTTGTAAACCCCAGCTGGGGTATATATGTAAGTTGTGTTCGATTTTGTTCATCCCATATTTACAACGGTTTGCGAGTTCATTGGGGGTCTTAAATTTCCATTTTCATTTTTGTTTGGTTCCCCAGTATCGTGCTTCTCATCTCTTTGAGCAGCGTTAAAGCTTTTGCAGGAATTGATTCGCAGGGCTTCATAGTAAACCCCGGCTGGGGTATACATTCATGCGCTCTCCATCTCACTGAGCAAGCGTTATTCTAACGCAGGAACTGGTCCGTTTTTATTCTTAGGTGAGTCTTTTTTGTACTATTCGTGGGGCATATTAGCAAGGGCATTTACGCCGCTTTAGCGGCACTTTCTGCCGCTAAAGCGGCGATATTATTATCGCCCAATTAACAAGCTGTCGCTAACTGCTGTTAGCGACAGCTTACTGGCAATAGCGCCCGTCTCCCTCCCGCTTTGCATGTCAGCGATAATCATCGCTAATGACATGCAAAGTGGGCGTTCCTCACATAATCCTGAGTGAAATCCCTCGCCAACACAACATCGCCCTATTAACAACGCTGGTCAAGCGACAATAAAAGCTGCACTGACCGCGATTATCGCCGGAAATTAACACCTGCTCCACCACCTGACTTAGCTATGTCCACGATGGGAGGTGGATTGACATGTTAAATCCACACTCCCCTATCAGCTAGGATTTCCGTAGCGCACTGCCATTATCGCAGCTTTCCTGCGCAGATGCCTATTATCGCCGTCTATCGCTGGAATGTACATCGCCATTGTGCAAAGCGTTGCTAATACGCCGCTAAAACAGCGATGTACTCCAGCGATAGGCGGCGATAATGCAAATCGCACTAAGCGCGATTTGCGATAATTAGCGCAGGTCCTTGCTAATATGCCCCCGTGTTTGTTTGTATTTTAATTAGCTGTGGAGGTAGTCCTCAGTTCATGAGTTATGAGAGATAGATACACGATCTTTGCAGTTCCGATATTCCTGATTATCAGTCTACTTAGAGGATCTAATTATTTGGTCTTTTATATTTACCTTTCTTTATCTGACAGCCATCAGCCCTGTGGAATTGCACGCTGTGTTTTTTCGAAGCACTCCTTTTTTTAGGACATCGTGCCCATTGTATATAGTCATTTTTTACTCAAACAGGTATAGTGTTATTACTCTTACATTTTCTTTTCAATTTTCACTCACTTCTGTTCATTATTTTTCTTTCTTTTCTGGGTGTATTGTGGTTGGTGATTTTCATCACTTGTTCACGATATCCGGGTTACCACACTATAGAATCTGGGTCTTTTCATTACTTTTTTCCTGCTATACTACATTCATTGGGTTTTTTCTGTGATCTTATACGCTTTCTTATGATTAGGTCACTTTAAATTACCTGTTGTTTTTTCCTTTCCATGCTCCGTTTATTGTGTTTATTGTATTATATATTTATGTCATTTATTTTTGTTCCCACAGACCTAAATTAAATGTTCACACGATATTGAGCCCCTGAATCCGTACATCCATCTATAGTGTACGTGACATAGATGGCCTGCGGCCACAGATGCATTGATTCTCTTCCAGCGCCCTGATGAAGGAATTTCTTGTGTATATCACACTTTCCGAAACGCGCGTCGGCGCATTTCTGTCTTTTTTGTAATTGGCACTGTTTGTTTTGTATTATATATTTGTATGTAGGTGATATTGTGTTTATATGATGTTATGTTTAGTCTTTATATCTGTTTTGTCCTTTGTTTGTATTCCTATTTCTCGCTTTCTTTGTTGATATGTTTATTGTTCCTTATCTATGTTACTGTGGGGCTCTCTTCAAGTTGAAGTATTTATCATATTTTTATAAACGTTTGTGACCTTTGAAAATGAAGTGATTGAAATGTATATTTTTTGATAATAAATTTTGATAATTAATTGGTCTATGGGATTTGTGTATTTTTGGATGTATCATCATATTTAAAAAGCAATATTAGGGAGAAGTTTTTTGTTGTTATTTATTGTGTTTGCCCTGCCTTCTTCTCCCTATTAATTAAATAACCAGGGACCCTTTCATGTGTTTTTGAAGACCAGAAAGAAACAAAGGCATATTTACAAGGAAAGTGGCAAAGCGTGTCGTTAAGCCAAGAAGGATAACGACACGTTCCATCAGTTAAGAAACGCAGGGCTGCACCATATTTACAAGAATATGGTGCAGCCCTACGTTTCCCCCTGTGCTGGCGATAAGTTTAGCTGCCTAGTGTCAATGCAGACACCCTTGCACCATAGTGTAAGGGTGCCTGCATTGAGGGGAGGGATTGTTTATATGCAGGAAGTTGTCCCTTCCTGCACATAAACAATCTGAAATGAACGATTTGAAACTTCTATGTGTGCTGCTTAATGCAGCACATAGAAGTGCAAAGATCATTTTTATGATTGTTTATGTGCAGGAAGGGACACCTTCCTGCACATAAACAATCAAAGGCGTTTTGCTGTTTCCACATGTGCTGCACGACCTTAGCAGACATGGAAACAGCAAAAACGAGGGGAACTTAAATATTTCTCCTCGTTTCGCCAGGGTAAGACCAGGTTTTCCCTGCCCTCCCCTTTCACGCTAAGTATAGCGTGAAAGGCTGCCTTATTTTCAAGGCGGCGTTAAGCCACGTTTAGTGGCTAAACAATGCTTTGTAAATAAGGCGAGGCCCGTATCACCACCACAACGTCTTTAAAAGTGACATTGTGGTGGTGACAGGGGCTTGCAAATATGCCCCAAAGTCACAATTTCTGTTTTTTTTTCTAATCACTAAAAATCTCTTTCAGAGGTAGACATCATTGTCACACCTGGAAATAATAATGTAATTTCTGCCATGGAAAGTCAAGGAATGGATTTGCTTCATATTTAAAACTATAGCCAATCTACACAAACTCTCCGTGAAAGACTGAGAATAATTAAAACTAGCTTCAAACTAGGGGAAAGCACCAGAGGATTAATAATGTATCCGGACCTATTTCTTTTTCAACAGTGATCCTTCAAGGGGCCCCACTATTGCCATTTGGACTGTGAGATAGCAGGTTATTCATCCTCAATATATAAAGGCCAGTCATTTCAAGCTTTTGCCTTGGTAAGTTCCTTGATTTGGGAGTGGCATAGTGGAGCACAGAAGGACTGTGGACTGTAGGTTTCAGTGCTGGCTTTGACAGAGGATAGGATTCAAGCTTGTGCCTCACGGGGTATTGAATTTTATAAAGCTCAATGCTTGTCCTTTCTTGTGGTTTATAGAAAGGTGGGAAATGGAGGCAGGGCCACTGCAGGTTGAGAGATGCCTGATGCTTGTAGACGTTATAGTTGGAAAGACTGCGATAACTGATCCTTTCCTTATATATGTATTCTCAGTTGTCGGATGTAAGGTGACCTCTGCACTGGAGAAATAGATGATAGGTGCCAGGACAGACACCAGTATACCCACAGCAACCCAAAACCTGAGGGATACCGCATTATCGTGAGAATCAACAAATGATGGGTGGCATGACAGCCCACCCAAATATTGTCTTAAGTCCAGGAGGTGACTATAGGAAATCTGCCTATTCTGTGTGGTCACCCCAGACTTTTCCCCTTTGGCTGTATCATATTTTTCCTGGTTTTAGAACTCTGTGCACTTTACCCCAGCTAACCAGTAGTAAAGTGCCTGTGTCCTCCCCTTTAAAACATGGTTAAATTGGCTCAACCCTGATTTGCGCAATTAATGTCCCTATAAGGCCATAGTATATAGTGCGGAAATACACCACTGGCATGGAAAGTTAAATGCCACCTGTGGACTGCAGCACCTATTGTACCATCCACTACAGTGGCAATAAAAACATGACTTCAGGCCTACCTGTGTAGTCTGACAGCAGCACATTGAACAGGCCTGTCAAAATCACTCTTTTGATAAGTAGAAAACTTGGTTTAAAATATTGATTAGGTCACTCCTAAGCCACTTTGCTGCCCAAAAGGTAGAGTGCATAATATGTAAGAGTTGAACATGTGTGACATTAAAAATTGCATGTTCCCCCAGTGATTAGGCCCAGAGCGACATTGTCACGGCTCAGGCTGTAACTAGCACATAGCAAAAGTCACAGTATAGATTGTACACTTTAATTCATACCTTTTGACCTGTGCCAGCTACAGAAGTCATTCAAAGAGTTATTTTTATAATTAATAAAAATCCAATCTAATAGCAAAATTGGATTTTTATTTGACCTGGGTGAAATTTAAATTACAGCTGTATGGTTCATGTAATTTAATTAATTTCACATCACGGGTGTTCACCATTGCAGATGTAGCCAGTGCTGTGTATCTCAAGATACGTGTGTTAGATTTGACATTTGGCATGGTATTCCACCAAACCTTTTGACTTTACTTTCTTACTTTGCTGAACTCATGTTTTTTGGCATTAGGGCTCTAACCAGTGCTGTGTTCTCTCCTTCAAACAATGGAAGAATTGGGCTACACCTAATTGGAACACTTAATTTTCTTGTGAGTCTCTAGCAAATTGTACTATATGTACTCTGGGCCTATAAATTAAATGCTGGCCTACAACTCTCATTGTGCCACCCAATAAAGTAGGCTTTTAAAGCCTGCCACTGCAACCTGTAGTACAGTTTTACACAGCCATTTCGACTGGGCAAAATAAACGCTTTTTAATGCAAAAGCTTTCTTTTTCAATTCTTATAAGCCACCTCTAAGATGGATCCCAAAGGCTTCTAAGGCAGAGTGCATTGTATTTAAAAAGTAGGGCATGTGTGCTCAAGTTTTACATGCCCTGACAGTGAAAAACCCCTAAAATTGTTTTTCATTTTTGTAAAGCCTATCTCTGGCTTACCTTATTTCAATTAATAAGTGCCAGGACAAAAAGAAGGGGAAGAACTGACCAGAAGCAGTTTTGAGAGTTGTCCAGGGAATTCCCCCCACAAATGCTGTTGGCAGGCACTAAAATAGAACCCTCCTACCCACTCCTCAGAGCACTCTTGTACCTGTGGAAGATTGAGAAGAAGGACTGCCCTGCTGCCAGAAGGACTACCTTGCTGCTTGAAGGACTGCCTTGCTGTCTGATGATATAAAATTGGACCTGCTTGCCTTGTTCCCAGGCTACCCAATGTGACTTCAAGGGTCAGCTGGCTGTCTTTCGGTGTGAGCTACAAGGACACAACAACCTATCAGAGGCCTCCTTGCAACCACCCACCTGACCAGCACCAACTGGAACTGCCAGGACCTGCTTGAGCCCTGCTTCAGGATTTTGCTCTTGTGAGTCCTAGTCCCCAAGAGGTGCTCTCCCAGGTCCTGTACGCTTGGGTGGTATCAGTGGGAGCTCCTAGTGAAGTAAAAGGCAAAAATGCTGAACTCTGCCATACATGCAACTGCCAACATGATGCTCTGGTGGAACCTGCTTTTAGCACCAACTGTGATTGGCCATGACGACTGGCAATGGGAGACCTGCACTTCACTCCAACATTGACCATCTGTGACATTCAATCAATGTGAAGCTCCAGTGACAAGTGACTCTTTGAACTGCAGCAATGACTGAGATGCTCGACCTGTTCTTCAAGCTGAAAGACTCCTCTTTGCTGCCTCATCTAACGTGAATGGAACTCTTCACTCCAGACTTGAGAAAGAAACTCTTCAACTGGACTAACCTGGTCCCTGTATCGGACCCACGCTACATCATGGTCAGCCTGAAATTGTGAGTTTTCCCTGGTCGAGCGTGACCAGATAACTGTGAGTTGCACTTTTGCTTATTCAAACTATTTTCACTAAAAGCTTTAAAAATCAATATCTCTACTCATTGGAATGTGCTCCTTTAGGTATCATTTTATTTATTAAAATGTACTCTACTGTTCTAAGTTGGTTTGGGACTTGTCCTGTGTACGTTTTCACTTTATTACTGTTTGTGTGCTGCATAAATAATTTACGCATTGCCTCTGCTTTATGCCAAGCTGCCAGAGGATTAAGCACAGGTTAACTGACTATTGTGGTTCACCCTGAAAAAGTTTGTGGTTGTTGCCTCAGTGGGACTTCTATCCCTCTCAACTAATATCACAATTTCTTACAAAATATTTTAAGATATTTTCCATTCTAATGTAGTGAGTAACAACTTAATTGGAGGGAGCATATCAGAGCTCATCAGCTCAACAAGGAGCCATTCAGAAAAGGCTTTGAGATAGCCAACACTAGTAGCACCAACAATTGTGAATACTAAATGCTTTCAACTGAAGTGAGTATGATCATGCAGAAACCTGAAAGAACTGTGGGCAGCCTTGTCAGCACCCACAAAATTAAGGTGTTACTCCCTACTGAAGAAGAATCAATATCCTAAAACATGTGTCTATACAATACTGGCCACGCCAACAAGGATGAGCACTAACGACTTTCAACTAAAGTGAGTTTTATCATGTACTGTGTAAGGAATTGGGTTGCTGGTTGACTGGGGTGTAAGCCCTGGCCAGGCAGCAACCACAATCTTTGTTGAGGAAAGGTACAAGCAAACCCCAAACTGTGCTCACCCCCTTGGTAGCTTGGCATAGAGCAGTCAGGCTTAACTCTGAAACAATGTGTAAAGTATTTGTTCCACACTTGATACAGCAAAACAGTGAAACCACACCACAAAAGGAACCCACAACAGGTTTAAAGAAATAGAGTCATTTTTAATAAATAAAACAACACTAAGATGACAAAAATCCAATTAGTAGAACCGGAGATATTAAAATGTAAAGATCTTTAGAGAAAATAGTGCCAAAAAGCACAATGCGCAAACTGTGGATATCTGGTTGTGTCAGCTCGCGACAAAGTCACAAGTACAGGCTGACTGTGATGGAGCGTAGGCCAGCTATAGGGACCCAGTTAGGCCAGTACCTTAAATCCTTGGTTACAGAGCATTTTGTGGATCCGTGCAGCCGAAGCAATGCATTGGTTCCGAGATGTGGCGAAGCCGCGGTGCAAGGTCCTGTTGGGTCACCTTAAGGGTTCCATTGACGGAGTTTGCAACATGAAGTCCAGCATTGGGGATGCAGTGCCCTGCTTGTGATGCATCGGTTCCAAAGAGCTGCGAGGCTGCAATGTGGAATCCACCATTGTCATTGAGGCCGCAGTCGATCAGAGATGCGAGGACCTACGCCGAGGGTGCATTAAGCTGCAGCGGTTCCAAAGGCAGTTGTGGCGGCATTGCGAGTCCTTGTGATGGGTCCAATACACGCATCAGAGAAGATGCGTCGGTTCTGCTTGGGGATGGCCTGCTCAGCAAAGACGATGCACTGGTTACACTGGCAAGCACCTTAGGCCGACTTCCAAGGGTTCAGGACTGGGGTGGCACCACTTGGCTGGGTAGACTCACACATGGCAGAGTGCAGGTGCAGGGTTGTTGGAAGCCTGGTATGTCCCTGAGGCTTCAGATCAGGAGGCCAGCCCAGTGGCCTTTGGAGTCACTTTAGGTTCTAGGTTCAAGAGATGCAGGTCCAGTCCTTCTCACCCAGGCAAGAGGGCAGTAGACAACAGCTCAGCACAGCACGGCAGCAGTTCCTTCACAGCAGCAGTCCAACAGAGTGGCAGTCCTTTCAGCAGCATAGTAGTCCTTCTTCCTGGCTGAGTATCCACAGGTCCAGAAGTTTACTGAAGAGTTGGTGTCTGAGGTTGTTTTTTAATACCCCGGTGCGCTTATTCTGGAAGGTGGGTGAAGCTTCTAGACAGTGGCTTTGAAGTGCACAGTTGCCCTGCCCTCCATGCCTTAGCTCCACGCTGGCTGACGTGACAATGGTAGGTCGTTAAGCCATTTGTGTGAAAACAGGACACAGCCTATTCAAGTGGAAGTGAGGCTTGGCCCAGTTCCTCGCTCCCATCCTGTCAATAATTGCCCTACCAGTCACACCTAAGCTCCCATTGTGTGTGGATGTCTAGGAGGAATACACAAAACCCCATTGTCAACAACGCCCAGTTATGTGACTAGAGACAGGCTTCAGGCCTTTTCTAAAAGTGGCGTTTTCAGAATTGTAATTTGAAATCCAACTTCACCATAAGTTAGGATTTTAAATTAGGATTCCAGAGACACCAAACTTGAAACTGCTATCTCTTCCCATATGGAAATTACACTTATAAAATGTAATAAAGCAACACCAGTGTTTTCCTATTGGACAGATAAGCCTTTCACTAGTGAACAACAAATTTAAGGGGTTTTCACTACCAGGTGATTTATAAAATTGTATCTATTTTGCACATAAGGTCGCTAAAAAGTATACATTTTTATGATTTTAAACAAAAAACTAAGATTTATGATATATCGGTTTTTACCAATGCATGCAGAGCAAGTTTTTAAATCTCGATGTTTGTATTGCAATGGTTTTAATTAACTATGCAAATAAATTTACTTACTTACTTACTTACCAGGACATGTAAAACCTAAATGTACACGTCCTACTTTTCAAATACATTTCACCCTGCCCTTTGGGCTGTCTGGGCCTACCCTAGGGGTGACTTATATGTATTAAAAAGGAAGGTTTGGGCCTGGCAAAAGGTTCATTTTGCTAGACCAAAATGGTAGGTTAAACTACACACATAGGCTCTGCAATTCCAGGTCTGAGGCATTTTTAAAGGGCTACTTAAGTGGGTGGCACAATAAGTGCTGCAGGCCCACTAGTAGCATTTAATTTACAGGTCCTGGATACATATAGTACTATTTTACTAAGAACTTATAAGTAACTTAAATAAGCCAATCGGGTATAAGCCAATATTACCATG
Source organism: Calotriton arnoldi (assembly GCA_963921515.1). Taxonomy (NCBI): domain Eukaryota; kingdom Metazoa; phylum Chordata; class Amphibia; order Caudata; family Salamandridae; genus Calotriton; species Calotriton arnoldi. The sequence continues at coordinate 180,731 of CAWUFW010015044.1, read as the reverse complement.
TTTAGAGGAAATAGGCTCTTTAGCACTTGATAGCAAAGGTAAAGTGTTCAGAGTCCTAAGGTCAGCAAGAAAATGAGGTCAGAAAAATGGAGGAGGAAGGCAAAAAGTTGGAGGGGAAGATCACCCTAAGGCTGACAGGTCTAACACGTTGCATTTACCACACTGCATCTGGGCAAACTGTATGCTAGTGTGCCAGGCAGTGTGCTCCCCACCCCTTTGTGATTGACTCCTTGCTGAGTTATTGAGCTGACACACTCTGGAATGCACCTGCCAGTGATACAGGACCCTCAGAAAACTATGTGCAACAGTGCTAGCACCCCCAAATTTAAGGTAATATTCTCTACTGAAGAAGTGTCTAGAGATGCACAGATCTGGATGAGCCAACATTGGTGAATGCTATAGACCTTCAATCAAGCTAGTGTTTTCATGCACTGCATTTACAACAATGCATCTGGATATACTGTGTTCTGTTAAGGCAGGCAGTGTGCTCCTGTCCCCCTTTTGAGATTGGCACCTTATTGAGTTGTTGAGCTGATGAACTCTGAGATGCACCTGCGCTCTGACAGTAGTACAGAAACCAGAGAAGAGTGTGAGCAGCATTGCCAGCACCCCAACATTTAAATTGTCACTCTACTGTAAGGGAAAAATATCCTGAAACACATGTCTAGAGATGCATATCACTGGCTGCACCAACACTAGTGAATACTAAAGACTTTCAACTAAAGTGGTTGGTATCATGCACTGCATTTACCACAGCTCCTCCCTGTAAACCAAAATAGTCTCTTGAATTCACTTTGTGATGACAAAAGCAAACTGGCTGACTGCTTCTGCAGCACGGAGATGGTGCTCATTGAGCTGTAATCTCCGCTGACCAATGTACAATCTACCCTCACAAACTACCTGGACAGAGAGTGGATCCTGGAAGGCAGGGTGGAGGATGCGGCGAGCCATGCCCACAGAAGCAATCTCAGGAATATGGTCCTCCTGGAAAGCATAGAGGATAATGATCCAAGCATTTACCTTGAGCCCTGAATTAAATGTCTTATGCCTCCACACAAAAGTAGCCCTTCTTCTATATTGAGAGCGATCACAGGGTCCTTACTGTTCCCATCCAATCTCAATGTCATTGACATCCACACCACCCACTTCTTTGAAAGCCCCATGGAGGTGTGTGATTGGGTCGAACAGATAGCACCTTCGACTGGGGGAGCAGCTATGGCAGAGTTTGAGGGGCTCCATCCATGGGAACACTGGATTTCACTCATCACCCGCTGCTTGTCCTCCCTGTTGTGTGCCTCCCCTGGGGCCATGATGCAGCAAAGGACTAACGGTCAACACAGTCCTTGTTTCTGTCTATTGGATGCCCCCTTGTGGGCTTTTATCTTCCTATAGGGCCCTGGGCTACCACTCTTGAAATATTCCTTCGTTTGGCCTCTACTGGCATTGCAGGTTGCTGACTGCATGTTGTTTGAATGAAGAGCTGTTTACTTCCTGCCTTTTTTAAAAAACGATTGTTCATTTTCACATATGGCTGGGGGGATAATGAAAGGCTTCCAGTTGCCTGATTGACCTGATGGGCAGGTGTGGGACAGCACTATTTCCCTTCAATGCACGCCTCTCTTGTGCTAGCGTGCACCAATGCCTCTTGACTGTCACATATGTGCAGGGGGGCTGTGCCTTCAGGGTGAGGTCAATATCATTACGTTGAATGCTTGGGGCAAGGGCACCACAGCTAAGCACTATGCCATCTTTACCTACCTTATATGTAGAAATGCTCATATAGCTTGCTTCAAGAGGCACACTTTATGCATCCCAAAATGTAGAGACTGCAGAGGCACTGGTGGGGGCAGGTGTTTGCCACTGGCTATTCAGCCTTCTTAAAGGGCCTTTATTTGGGTATGGTCGGGAACACTGTTCCACCCGGACACCCCTTCCTTGACCCCAGAGGTCGGTATGTGCTGGTTTATGGCAGATTGGACTGAACTGCGGTCGTCTTGGGAATGATCTATGCCCCAACACTGAACAGTCTGTGTCCCTTACAGTGCTTTTCGATCGCCTTGTGCACTGGGCTAATGTCTCCTGGGTTTTAGGGTGGGATTATAATTGTGTCCTAGATGTCTCCCCACACTGTAGTTCCCCCCGCCACAGGCCCTGATGGTTCACACTGCTAAGTGCTTTGTGAATTGGCTGCAGCACTGGGATATCTGTGACATTTGGCACCAATGCAACACACAGGTTAGGACCTACTCCTTTTAATTTACCCCTCACAACTACCATGAAATTCTTGCTCAAATTCTCTGCTCTGCATCACTCTGAACAGTTTTCACACATGTATACTATCAGGGCCACACAGCTTCAGATCAAAACCACCTTCTGGCTAGCTTTGGCTGAAGTGTATCCCCTCCTCTCATACCTACTTGGTGTATGCAACCCTCTCTTTTTGAGAACGCCCCTTTCCAATCCTTGCTGCGCGAAGCCATTGCAGATTATTTTTCCCTTAATACAGATACAGCCTCCTCCAATACAGTAGAATAGGAAGCATTCAAAGTGGTGATATCGGGCCACTGTATCTACACTGTGGTGGGTGTAAGGAGAACCATTGATAATTAGCTGCAATCGTAGAGTTCTCCTTGCTTCACCACGTAGCAATAGCACCCCTCTTGGATGGTGATGTTCGTGCACTCCATGCTGCTTGACAGACTGCATTGCATTGATTATGCAGTGCATGTCGAAAAAGACCAGTCCGGATAGGATAAGTCTGGGACCTTGTTATTGCAGTTGATTAAACAAGTCAAGACTTATGACCCCAATATTTCCATCTGCACTGCCCCTGATGTTTTTTGCTCACACCCGGAATGACATACATGAGGCCTTTGTTGCTCATTGCTTCACATTATATGCCCCTACATTGCTCTGCTTATGCAGGTATATTGATTCCCTACTAAATGACATCGCCCTACCCAGCATCTCAGCTGGAGCTTGATGCTCCAATCACTCAGGATGAAATTTGGGGTGCCTTCCTTACTATTTCCATGGTCTGCCATCTCGCATTTGATGAAGGCACCCTTCCCTTCTCCCTGCACGATGTGTTACTTGGGTCCATTCCTAATCCTGGTAAAGATACTACTGATCTCTCCTCATACAGGCTTCTCACTATTCTCAACACTGATTATAAATTCCACAGCAAGATCATTACAGATTGCCCCCCCAGCTAATCCATCTGGATCAAAATTATTTTGTTCTAGGCAGGCGCACATCTATAAACCGTTTCAGGCTCTACCAGATCTTAGAGTTTGCGAACTCCCTTTAGTCTCGAGTGACCTGGCTGGCCATGGATCTTGAAAAAGTCATCAACTACACTGACTGGGTGTATTTGTCTGAAGTGATCCATATGTTTGCCTTGGGTGGATCACCTGCTGTGCTGGATTCATCTCCTTTACATCACCCCTGTGCAAAGGGTCTGGATGGGACACCTAATTTCTCCCCTTGTGGCTTTTCAGAGTGGCACCAGGCAGGGTTTCCCCCTATCCGCCATCATCTTTGCCTTAGCGATGGAGCCATTGACCATCAGACTGCACCATGGAGGAGAGGCATGGGGCATCTCCTTGGATGTTTATCTTCATGTTGTCTCTCTTCATGTAGATGACATGCTGCTTTATCTTCAGGATGTTTGTGCTGATCTGATAATGCCAACATAGCTCGGGCCTTGGGCACATTCTGTCAAGCATCCTGGAAAAGCATTAATTTGTACAAATCCTGTGTGTCCCCACTCTCGCCGTATCAACCTGAGTCTGTGGTGGACTGTGGAGAGGGGCCCCGCCTATGACAAGGATCCATGTTTCATTATTTGGGGACCAGGATTTATTATCAGGATTGCTTATTTCTGTTTGAACCTGTGCGCAAATTAACCCGCTCTGCATTTCAAACTGTGCGGTAGACAAGCGTTTTACTTGCTTTTACCCGCTCTGAACTTTGCAATTTATAATTGCTCTAGCACAGAATCTCTCGCTGTGATTTTAAATGTGCCTGAAAATCGAGTTTTAAAACGTGCCTGAAATTGAATTTGAATTTCTCGACTACAAAAACATGGCTGCGGTGCGGCAGTGCAGCCGGTTGCCAAAGGCAAGCCCGTCTGAGCCCGAACGGGACCAGTGGCCAAGAACCCTGCCCCTCTTACACCAGACCCTGCAGCCACCACCAGTACTCTAGGGAGACGCTTCTCAAACTGGCCAAGCCCCTGCGACATAATGAGGCGCTTTGTGCGAAAGTTTCCCGAGGGGACAGAGAGGGCCCGTTCTCATGCCTCTGCTGTAAATGAGGCAGTCAGGCACTGTCAGAGCAGCATTCTAGAAAAGCTATTAGCCAGGCTGGACTTTAGCTGAACTGCATTTACTTTAACTCTAGGTCGCTGCCTAAACACTGCCTCGAGATCTGGGATACTCTAGCAGACATAAAATCCGATCTAGCCTTTATCACAGAAACCTGGCTGTATGATAATAATTCCCCTGATATTGCCGCCACTCTACCTGTTGGATACAAACTATTAAAACGGGACAGAAGGGGACGGAAGGGAGGAGGAATAGCTATCCTATTCAAAGACCGTTTTACCTGTCTCCCCGAGTCAGTGGCTCCACTAGGTGAACACGAGATCTTAGCATTTCAAATGCCCAACGGTGACCACAAAATACTTGGGGGAGAGTAATTTACAATCCCCCAGGATATAATGTCGGATTTTAGTACCAAATTGCTGTCACAATTATTCCCCTCTTGTCTAAAAGACAATCATTCCTAGCTATAGGTGATTTTAATGTTCATTTTGAAAATGCTGATGATCCTGCGGTCAAACACTTGGAAAGCGATATTCGGATATTGCAGCTAAAACAATGGATCAAAGGACCAACTGACATTGCCGGACATACACTTGACCTTCTGTTTTCCAACATAAAATCCACAAATGTCTCTGAAGTTACACCCCTGTCCTGGACCAACCACTCTCTAATCTCCTTTTACTTTAGTCTGCCAACCAAGCTAACTTGCCCATCCACTCCTTCATCAGCGGTGAAAAGGGCATGGAATCTCATCACCCCTGATTCGTTTGCTCCCCACTTCTCTCTAAGTGACCCAAATGCCCCAAGGGCACTCTATGTTCAGACAAAAGCTGAATTCTTACACTCTGAGATCATCAACACACTGGATCAGTGTACCCCCAGGTTAGGAAGCAAGCCAAATAGGAAAACACCATTGGAAAAGTGGTATTCGTTAGAACTTAGACTATTAAAAAGGAAATGCAAATCATTGGAACACAAGTGGAGATTGTCTAAAGAAAGCTGTGACAGACTATTATACTAAGGGGAGCTGAAGAGCTACCACAACACCCTCAAATGTGCTAAGAAAAACTACTATGTGAAACGAATAGATGACAACAGAAATTCACCTAAAGAGTTATGCAAAATAGTGAAGGAACTAGCAAACGCACCATCATGTCCCAAACTATGACCCCTTCAATAGACAACTGCGAGATAATCAGCAATTTCTTTATTGACAAAATCTCTAAAATCTACTCATCTTTGAAAAGCCAATCCACCTCTGATGAACCAGGCTGGGAAACCCTGGCTCCCCACCCCGAAGCACACTCTCACTTAAGTAACCTGGTCCCCTTCTCTGAAGAGCAGGTCGCAAAAGCGATGACCAAAGTCAAGTCAGGATCTCCACTTGACCCATACCCTCACTTTATCTTTTCTCAGCTCACATCGGTCCTATGCCCGTATGTTACTCAAATTTTCAATAAATCCCTTGAATCTGCAGTATTCCCGGATATCTGGAAGGAAACCATTGTACTCCCATTATTAGAAAAAGCTGGCATGGAAGTACACAACCCTCCAAACTACAGACCAATCTCCCAACTTCCATATTTGTCCAAGGTACTGGAGAGACTGGTCAATAAACAATTAGTCAAATTTTTAGAAACCAATGAGCTCCTGGATCTATCTCAGACTGGCTTTAGAGCTTCAAACAGCACAGAAGCCACCTTACTTGCGGTATTAGACAACATCAGATCCTTAGTGGACCAGGGCAAAGCTGCCACCCTGATCCTTTTGGACTTGTCGGCAGCTTTCAATACCATATCACATGACATCCTGCTGAGCATCTTGCACGAAAAGGGACTACATTCAAAAGCCCTTCAGTGGTTCAACTCCTTTCTACGTAACAGAACACAAAAAGTTCAAATGGGCCCCTTCTCCTCTAACTCAAAAACTATTAACTACGGTGTCCCGCAGGGATCTTCCCTTCGCCCTACCCTATTCAATGCCTATGTCTCCTCTTTGGCCAAGATTGCCAGGAAATGGGGCTTCAATATCTGCTCCTACGCGGATGATACGCAGCTACTAATTGCCTTCAAAGAAAGGCATGAGGATACCAGGAACAACCAAATTAACTGTCTTTCAGAAAGAGCAACTTGGATGACAGACCACCATCTGAAACTAAACGCTGAGAAGTCCGAGATCTTGCTTTTTGGAGGAGCTCACCTAGTCTGGGATGCTACCTGGTGGCCTCGGTCAGTAGGAACTGCCCCGGAACCCGAACTGGTTGTAAAAAACCTGGGCATACTCTTCGACAATGCACTAACCATGCAGGACCAAGTCCGAGCGTTGTGTGGAAAAAGCTTTGCCATGCTAAAGCTACTAAGAAGACTCTTCTCATGGATCACCTTGAACTACAGGAAGACCATTGCCCAGGCACTACTTTCAAGTATACTGGATTATGGGAATATGCTCTATGTGGGCATGCCAGACTCTCTTTTTTTCCGACTGCAGGTGATCCAGAATGCAGCAGCCAAGCTTGTCTGCAATAAAAGCAAATACAGCTCGGCATCAGAATGTCTGAGGGAGCTCCATTGGCTGCCTGTGTGCCAAGGAGCCAAGTTCAAGCTCCTGTGCTATGCACACAGAGCGCTACACAAGCGCGGCCCCCGTATATTGCAGGACAAAATCGAATTCTACGGCCCCACACAAAATCTGAGGTCTTGCTATCACGCTTTGGCCAAAATCAGACGCATTAATAAAGTCAGAGCAGGGGGCCGCTCTTTCTCTCATCTGGCGGCCGTTCATTGGAATGAACTTCCTTTAGACCTTCGCCTTACGGACGATTATATGTCATTTAGGAAGAAGCTAAAAACATTGTTGTTCCCTAGGATGTAATTGCTGACACTCTGCAGCCTTTTGCCTAGGTCCCCCTGTTCTCAGATGTCTTGGTATCATTCCACCCTAATTTCAGGATATAGCTTTCCTAGCGCCGTGATATCCCTCGGGATGACTGTTGCGCTCTATAAATACAAAATACAAATACAAATTACAGGACTCTTCGTATTTCTGTTATTGGCAGGTCCATGCTCTCGGAAATGATCATGTTACCTCACTTCTTATATTATTATTATTTTTTTTTAAACTCTTTTTATTGCGTTTTAGGAACAATGATAAGCATCGCTGCTACCGTGCAAGGTAGCTCAATGAAAGAACCAACATAAACAACATGTGATTGATCAGTACAGGGGTTTGTGTACTACATATATCCAGTCAGTGACCATAATAGATTCTACAATGATGACGCAAGAATATACAATGCATCAAGCTACTATATCTGGTGAGCCACGTAGGTCTTGTTGATGAAGAAATTGACGTAGGGGTTACCAAATGTCCCTGGGCTTGGATGACGTTGGTAACTCCTCTGCATACAGTTCCAGTTTTTCCCTGCAATATACCATATCTTTGAGCCAATGTGCAATTTTCGGCACTTGCGTCCCTCCCCATGTTATAGCGACCCGTATTTTAGCCAATAATAGTGCAATTCTTACTAATTTACCCAGCGTCCCCTTCACATGCGGAACAAAGCACAGTAAGCATACCAATGGTGTACATTGCAACTCTATCCCAGCCATTTGGTGTATGTGTTGCACCATGTGTCCCCAGAATCTGGCTACTAGGTCACACTCCCATGCAAGGTGCCAGAAGTCCGCATCTAATTGATTACAGTGTGCGAATCTGCTAGACTCTGAGAGGTGTGTGATATATCTGGTGGAGGTACTTAAAATGTATGATGCGTAGGTTGCCATTAGGCGTGAGTTGACTGGTGAGATTGCATATGTGTTCCCATTCTGGAAGTGTGAGGGGGTGGGCAGTTTATTGTTCCAACGGACAAGACTCTTATCCGGAACACTGACCGTTTCGGCCCGTATTGCCCTGTACAGTTTGGTGACCAGCTTGCGCCGTGTAGGAGTAGTTAACACTATCTGCAAAGATTGAAGCGCAGGAGGCTCATCCGGGTACATAGTGTAGTGTAATTTAACAGCGTTTCTAAGTCTGTGGACAGTGAATTGGAATAGCGGCGTGGGGTTGGTGATATATTGAAGATCTTCTACTGTGAGGAATTTACCATCTGGATAGAGGTCATGCATAGTAACTAAACCTACCTCCTTTAGGGCCTTCACTGGGCCATCTTCCTGTGTTACTGATATAGCAGCATGGTGCGCTATAGGCAGCGCGGGGGCGTAAATGGGAAGTTTAGAGGCAAGTCGACCTATGGACTGCCATGCAGCAATTGTGGTATCTAGTGTGTTGATTTCATTTTTTGGGGTATCTCGTTGAGTGCGAGTAAGGATACCTGATAAGGGGGTTGGATAAGCATTGCCATCTTCCACTGCCACGTGCGGAGTATAAGTGTGTGGGTTAAACCAATAGAATGAATACTGCGCTTGAGCGCTTAAATAGTATGTATACAAGTCCGGTGCGCTGAATCCTCCCTTGGCATAGTCGAGTGTGAGGGTTGCCAAGCCCACGCGTGCTTGCTTGCCTCCCCAAACTAACTTGAGCAAGGCTGTGCGCATAGTTTTAAAGAAATGTTGCGGAAGTTTTATTGGTATATTGGAGAAGAGGTACAAAAATCTCGGGAGGACGACCATTTTTATAATTGCGATGCGATCGGCTCGAGATAGCGGCAAAGTGATCCACCTTTCGATCTGTTGATCAAGTGTGGCACACACTCGCCCGTAATTTTCTTGTATGACAACCGCCGGGTCTCGATGAACCCAGATTCCCAAGTATTTAACAGGATCTGAAGTCCATACGAAAGGGTATTCCATAGTTGGCGGGGAAGTAATGGCTGTCAGGGGTATAATCACGGATTTGTCCCAATTTATAGCAAGACCAGAGAATAGCCCAAATCTAATATATTCTCTCAGTACTTGCGTCAGGTACCGATCTGGCTCCCTAATGAATAGGACCATGTCGTCTGCGTAGAGGGATATACCCACAGGACGGTGGATAAAATTAAGTGCCGTTTCCCTATGCCTTTGACGGATCACACAAGCCAGGGGCTTGAGTGCCAGAGCGAACAGTAGGGGCGATAAGGGACAGCCCTGCCTGGTGCCACGGTTAATTGTGAAAGGTTCTGATGTTAAGCCCCCCACTCTCACTTGGGCAGATGGATCATTATATAGCAGACACACCCAGCCCAGGTATACCAATGGAAACCCCAACCTCTGTAGGATGGCGAACATCTAGTTCCACTCTATAGAGTCGAACGCTTTGGCCGCGTCCAGCATTACCGCCGCTGCATGCAGACTCGGGTCAAGAACGTGCATCATTGCAAAAATGGTTCGAAGCTTGTGGGAAGTGGACCTCTCGGGAATGAAGCCGGATTGGTCCGGAAGGACCAAGGAGGACATCAATGGTTGAAGTCTTGTAGCTAGGATTTTTGCGAGTATTTTGCCATCTAGGTTTATCAGGGATAAAGGCCTATATGACTCACATCTGTCAGACGGTTTATCCTTTTTTAGCAAAGTGATAATCAATGCCTGTCGAAGTGACGGCGGCAGAATACCCGAATCGTGTGCCTCCGCGTACATTTCTAATAAGTGCAGCGTGATTACGTCCGCAAATTCCTTATAAAATTCAGCCGTGAGGCTGTGTGGCCCTGGAGCTTTTTTGTTAGGTAAATCACGTATTGCCACTTTGATATCCGATTCCCCAATCGGTTGAGACAGATAGTCACGATGACCATCAGCTAACCACGCACAGGCGATATCTGCCAGGTATTCTGCAAGGTCTAAGCCAGGTACGTTCCCTTGTGATTTGTACATCTCAGTCTAATAGTCACGGAATTGCTCCACTTGTTCTAGCTGTGAATAGTGCTCCACCCCCTGAGAATCAGTTATTTTGTCTATATGATGATGTTCAGCACGGGCTTTGAGTTTCATTGCTAAATTTCGACTGGGTCTGCCGCCCTCCCCGTATGCCTGGGCTACATGTCTACGTGATAGATAGCGAATCTCAGGTTCAGCTAGTGCGTCGTATTCAAGTATCAATTCATGGATGCGGGATAGCGTTTCTTGGTCTGGCTTTGCCGCGTAGGTAGTCTCCAGCACTGATAGGGAGGTCTCTATCTTGGTCAGTTGGCCTCTGATATCTCTTAAGATTCCAGCCGTGGTACTGATACAGACCCCTCGTATCGTGACCTTAAAGGCCTCCCATGGGGTGGCGGCACTATCAACAGTACCTATATTGATCTCAAAGTATTGCACCATGGCTTTCCGAATAGTATCAGCATAAACGGGGTCAAGCAAAGCCTCAGACCGGAAGCGCCACGTGAACGGGCGGTGCACTGTGTTCGGGATGCTAAAAGTCAGTTGTACCGGATTGTGGTCGGAGAGGGTGCGTGGAAGCAAGGTGACACCTGTAACCCACTCGGCTACCCCTTCACTGTAAGCCAATAGTCCAATCTGGACCAACTGTTGTGCGCTGGTGTGGCATGTGTACCCTCCCTCGCTGCCCCATTTCGAAGTCTCCACACATCCACCAGCCCAAATTCCAGCTGTGCATCATTAATGCTACGGGCCACTTTTGGCGTGCGAGCACCTTGCGGGTTGGATTTGTCCAAATTGGGGTCTAGATGCGTGTTAAGGTTCCCCCCCATAGTATCGATGTGTCTGGCCAACCTCTCAGCACTCCATACATGCGCTGAAATACCTCTGGTTCATCAGCTATAGGCCCATATGTATTTATGAATGTAATCAGCGAATTTCCAAGCTTACCATGAACCATGGCACAACGGCCTCCATCATCTGTATAGGTTTTGATTGGTGTAAAGGGAACGCCTCTTTTGATCAGATTGACAACCCCCCTGGCGTAAGAGGAGTAGGAGGATGGGAACTTGTACCCCGCCCAATTAAGCGCGATTCTGGCTACGGAATCACTAGTCAGATGCGACTCTTGCAAAAGAGCCACCTGAAAAGTATGCTGGTCTAGATGTGCAAAGACTTGACAATTTTTTTGGGGAGAGTTCAAGCCGCGAACATTCCACGTTAAACATCTGTAGCACTCACCCATCGTAACTCACATGTTTGTGTAGCATCATTAAGGTGGTCCACCGACTATCCCTGTGCATGTCATATTGAATGCCACCTCATTTCGTGTATTGATACAATCACATTGAACTAACTCTAGAACAACAATACAGAAACTCCCCGCCCCCTCCCACTTTAGCACCCCAAAACTGCCAAAGCCATACCCATTACCGAAAAAATACCCCAACAAAGAAAGAAACATAAGTGCAGCAATGTGGGGCATACCCATTTGGGGGGGCATTGCGACACATTCAGCTCCCTGGTGGACAAGGGAGGTGGCCACCGATTACAGAGGTGTGCTCCCTGAGTCATCAAGTCTATATCTGAAATAAGAAAGTACACTCAGCATGCCACCACAGCGTGCATAGAAATATTTACATTGGTAACAAAAATAGCATTCAAAAAGGATATAAGGACTACATTTTGCCTTAGAACTGCTGTCGCAGGCCGACGGCACAGGTGGGAAGTCCAACATGGTAGGGTCTCGAACAAGAAGCGCGTGGGGAAGTACTGATATCGGTGTCCCCAACAGCGCTGTGGAGAAACGCTGTCCTAGAAGTGGATGTACCTACTTTTCAGTCCTCAGTGTCCGAAGCGTTGGGAGATGTATTCTTTTTTCGATGCAAAGATTTGGCGAAATCCAGGGTATGCTTGGGGTTGGCAAAGATCTTGGCTTTATCTTCGGACCCTGTACGAAGACATGCTGAATAAAGCATAGCGTATGGGACGTTTTCAGCGATCAGAATCTTCTTTGCCGATTGGAATTCCTTCCGTGCTGCCTGTACTGTTGCTGTGAAGTCAGGGTAGAAGGAGAGGGTGTTACCCTGGTAGCTAATATTGCCCTTTTGTCTGGAGACGCGGAGCACCACATCTCTATCCCTGTAATTGAGCAACCGGGCGATGATCCGCCTGGGCGGCGCTCCCGGCGGTGGGCGCGCAGCCAGGGAACGATGAGCCCGCTCCACGATAAACATACTGGATAGGTTGTCGTCGCCGCACATCTCCCGAATAAGGTTTCCTACATAGGTTTCCAGGCGCCCCACATTTGTCGATTCCGGAAGGCCTAGTATGCGTATGTTATTGCGCCGTGAGCGCGCCTCGAGATCTTCATTTTTGGCTTAAATAACCGCCAGAAGATTCTCCATGTCAGATGTTTTCGTCTCGACCCTCTGTAGACCATCTTCCGCATTCGATATGCGCTGCTCCGCCTCACCAATGCGCACCCCCTGTCTGTCAAGTTTAGCTGATATGCTATCCATGCAACCGTTGAGGGCTTCCATATTGTCATTTATGGATTGTAGACTCGTTTGAATGGCGGCGAGAGTTTTCTCCAGCGTGGTCGGGGCCAGAGTAGCATTGTCTAATTCTGAATCGGAGGCCGCGGTCTGTTGGGACTTGCCGGATTTGCGCAGTTCGAAAGTAAGACACGGCTGGTGTTTGTCGGGCTTGCCCATGGCGACTGGCGGACGTACACACGGAGTCACTGGCCAAAGTCTGTTGAGTTAGGGTGTCAATGGGAGACCCACTACCACTGATCCTTCCCAGTCCACCGGATCAGCAGAATGCGGGATGAACCTGTACTTACAATTGCAGCAGCAGAGCACGTCGCTTGGTATTCAGTCCGCCAGGGCTCCGGTCAAGGCCAGTACTCATCGAGTATCCAGGATATATCAGGGGTCACCTTTGCAAGTATTACCGCCTATTGCAGCTACCAGGAGCCGCGGAAAGCCAAGGCCGGGTCAAATCTCCTCGAGCCATGCAAAGCCAGACCCGACCACAGCAGATGGGACCAGTAGCCAGATAGTGTGAGGGAGCTGTGGGGTCAGTAGCTCTCTAGTTGATTTGGGGTTCAATATCGGCGCAGTGAGAGAGCTGGCGGTCCGTTCAAGCACACCATATCCCGCTGGGCCAGCTCGCTGCAGTATGGGCCTACACAGTGCAGTAGCTGAGCCTCCTGACCCTCGCCGCAGTTCAACACTTGTCCACGGGTAATCGGCGTCTCCCGCTGTTCCTGGCGCGGGCCTCCCACTGTCTGGCAAGGTACCGCAATGTAGCCGGGCATGGGGATCGCAGCCGCCGCAACCGGACCACTGGTATACACCACCGCGGGCCCCGCGCCACAAACGGGTCTCAGCCAGTGAGGGCGCAACGATCGCTCGTGCCCTACGGCAGCCCCACGCAGCACTGCAACATGGAGAGCACTCCTCTGCCTGTGCGTCTCTGTATCAGCTCCGTATGCGGATGTTCAGCGGCCCCCACAGCGTCCATCCACAGCACGGCACCGGGCTTCCCGTGATTGCTGCTAAAGGCTGCGCCCCAACTCTCACCTCCTCAGTGTTCGCGCCGCTATACAATCGGCGTTCACAACGCCCGAGTCCCACAGTTTAGCTCTTCGCCGGCCTCGTAGCTCACCCTGGGCCCCAGCGGCACCAGTCGCGCAGCTCTCAATCCTCCGTCTTCCTCGCCGACAGGCCCGCCAGCCAGCAGTTCCCCGATGCCTGTCGCGCCAGGGCTTCCAGAGCAGCTGAGCAGCCGTCGGCGCCGCTGGAGTCGGCTCGGCCCAACAGGGGTGGCAGGCAGGAGAGATCCAGATACCACAGCCGCGTCACTGCTCTCGGGTCCGTCGAACTGCGTTGTAGTTTAGGGGGCGCCATTTTGCCCCGGGCGCAGTGCAGGCACATTCGCTGTTTTCTCCCTGCCTGAGCCTGCTCGCCGTCCGCGAGCGCCGCAAATATGTCACTCAGTGTCTATGCGGCAGATGTCTCGGCTTTGGTAAATGCGATGACTGAGAGGAGACAGGAAAGATGGAGGATTGTGTCGGTGGCCGGCAGAGCCGCGTTACTATGTGGCCATCTTGCTGTGCATCAAGCCACGTCCCCACTTCTTATATTATTTATTGAACTTGTCCTTGCTTCATCTTTGGTCATTCTTCCGCACCCTGCATGTGTGGCTGAGTGAACTAATCTGAGGCAATGGCTGCTGCCGGGTGGTGTTGTTAAAGCTGTGGTGCCCAATTGACCAGGGCGGGCTAGGATCTCTGAACTTCGTATGTTATTATTTAGGATCCCAGCTGCAGTGGCAATTAACTGGCATGCCGAGCTCCACTTGGTGGGCATCACCAAATTAATGGCCCTGCTGTACCCAGAACGATTCAGCTCCTCTTCTCATCCTGAAGTAAAACTCGTTGGCCTTGATCTGCCCTGCTTAGTGCAGTACATGCATGCTTTAAAAGAGGAATGAGACTTAAATCTTCCACCATTTGTTATGCACTGGCCATCCTCCTTCCCAGTCTGGTGCACAACGGACCTGCGCTGGCCATGCCCCTTCTGTGTCACTGGATGGGGGCGGGGCTGGCAGCCCTCATGGATCTCTTCCACAATGGGATTTTCATCCCCTTCATCGAGGTCATAGATCAATATGATGTACCTATGGGTCACTTCCTTACTTACGATGCTGTGACACGAGTGCTCCTATCAGACTCGGGTATTGATATGGAGGAACCACCACAACACGCGGTTCTTCAGTATCTCCTAGTCTTGGGACAAGATAGGTATCTAATCCAATGGTTTTCTATAGCCCTGGTGAAAACACCAGAGTGTCAATTCTGACCTGATGGGTAAATGGGAAGAAGACTTTGGCACTCTCAGAGAAGGAATGACTACGAATTTTTGGCATACTCCGCTAAGGTGACCAAAAATGCTCAATTCAAACATATTCATTGTTTTCTCCTCCATGTGGTCTACCTTTCTCCTTCTAAACTAAATTAATGCGTCCTTGGTGCGCAGGGCTGCTGCCCTCACTGCACAGCAGATTGGGTGATATGCCCCACATGTAAATCTGCACTCCATAGTTGGGAGTCTGCGCAATGGGGCTCTTCTGCCAATCTCAGAAATGTAGATTCTGGTTCCGTTTCTTAGACCTTGCCCTCATACAAATAAAGTACCTAGTGACTAAACACTGGTAGTTGGTACTCTACCCCAGGTAGCTGTTTAGCTTCAATCATTAGTGGTTTGGGCTGCAGCAAAGCATGCTGCACTGCTTTGGAAGGTGCCCAAGGCTCTGAGGAAGCATCCCCTTGCACAAGGTGGGACGCTCTGCTTGGGGTCATTCAGGATCTAATCAGAGATGACATATACCCGTCCTAAATGTCCTATTACAAAAAGCTCTCTACTGTTGCCTGGCAGCATTGGAGAGCAAGGGTACCTCAATAGGATGTGGCTTCCCGCCCACACCCCTGTTGTCACCGGTGGAGTTGCAGATTACTACATTCATGTGTAGGACACCCCATATCGGGCTACGCTTTGCCCTGATAATGATTCTTGCACCTATTTCCACTGGCCCCATTGCCTCAAAGACCCTGTCCCCATCACTGCGAAAACAGCTCTTCCCCCCAGCCTCCAACCCTTGCCTGTCATATGTATTTGCTACGAGTTCCTATTTCTTATTTTCCTGGAAAGAGTGTCACAGTAATTGCTACTTCTTATCTGATGCCTCACAAACTAAAGTACTGGAATGGGATATCACCTAATGGCACACTGTTCCTAATGCACCAACTCTATTTACCTCCAAATCTATTGCGTTTACCTTCCTTTATCAGTAGTGATGTGTTATGTACCAAATTGCTGACCTGAATGTTTGAAAAACCTTAATAAAAAAATGCAGGGAGAAGTTGTACAGGGTGGAGCCAAGCTGGAGTTGTGCCTAGCCAGGGAGAGGTAAGCCAAGCGGGGACTGAGTGAAATTGAGCAGGAAACCAGACCGGTGTGGATGCCATGGGCAATAGGAGGAATTGGACCAGTATCCCCCCTAAGACCTGCTGCGGATCCAATGCAGTAAAGCGTGGGAGAGATGCTGGTCCCAAGTCATAAAACTGCTGTAATCTACAGCTGACTGCCAGCTGTCCTCACTGCATCCACTCCCCTGTGCGCTCCATCACACATTCTTCTGTCGATTCGCTACTCTCCAGCCTCCTCAAATGGGGTTGAACTCCAGGGAGCGTGCATTAGGCACTTCTCTCGGCAGTGGGTTAAGCATCGAATGGAGTGCAGAAGGGGCCGGCCAAAAATCTGGTGTGGCTTGAGCCCACACTGCTTACCCGCTTTCCCCTCTCTACGCCCGGGTACCTGGAGGCAAGCCTGTTGGGTCACCTTGATGCCTGGGTGCTCACAAAACCCAGGTGCCCCCGCAGACACGTTGAGGGCACCTGGGTTTTGAAGTCGGTGTAAGATGGTTTCCTGCCTAAGCTTGTACCCAAGTGTTATGAGGCATGTAGGAAAGAAGGATCTTTCTTTTATGGTTAGCCCTACTTTTTGCCTGGTGTTAGTATGTTTTGACTGTAGTTTGCTGTGATCTGCTAAACAGGACCCCAGCATCTATGCTCTCTCTCACAAAATGGCTTTGGTAAGTACTTTGGTACCTCCACAATTGGCTACTTGTGTACCTTTATAAGTCCTTAGTATGTGGTACTCAGGTACCCAGAGCATAGGTACACCAGGGGTCTCCCATGGGCTGCAGCATGTTTTGTGCCACCCATTGGAGTCTACTTAAACTTAGACTACAGGCCTGCCATTGCAGCTTGTGTGAGATGGTGCTTGCACCTCTCATGACAGATATATGTTTTTTTTATATCTGAGGTCACTGCACTTAAAACCTAAAAGTCACCCCTATGGTAGGTTCTTCAGTCGTGAGGGCAGAGCGCTTGGTTATAAGTGTGAGGGTACCCCTGCATGAGTAGGATACCCCCACAAACCCCGAAGTCGATTCTCAAGGCTTTGTAAGTGTGGTCAGCCATTGTAAGACATATCGTGGACATCAGTCATTACGAGATGTCTATCTAGATAATGGCTGCGCCGAACTTGGTCATGTTTGGCATCAAACATGTTGGAATCATACCCCAGCACTGTTTCTTGTGTTGGAGGTGTGATCCCATGTACTGGGGGGCTCCTTAGAGGAGCTCCCTGTACCTCCTGGTACAGCCTTTTAGGGTCTTCCAGCAAGCCAGTGCTGCTGCTGACCACAGACGCTGTTCTGCCTTTCTGCTGCTGAGATGATCTTAAGCAGGGGAAGGTAGATAGGTTTCCTGCCACAGGGCGGTGTGACCGCTTCCCAAACTGGACAAAGGCCCTTATTACGATGTTGGTCGGTATTGCCTCCGATCGACACCATTTCACTGAGGGAACTGCCCGACCATAGGTCGGCGGTTCCGTACACCTGATCACGATGCGACCGCAAACTTCCATTTCTCTATGGGAGCTTGTGTTGTGGGCAGAAACCACCCGCAGCACAAGCTCCCATTGAGAAATGGGAGTTTGTGAAAATCCATGCACTGTGTGGCAGGCACATCATGGTGCCTGCCACACAGTGCAGGGATTTTTGGATGCGGAGGGCCAGGGGGGAGGGAGACTTGCTAGGGGCCCCCAATTTTGCTTTCCGACAGTCTTTCTATGTCGGACAGGCCGACATGGAAAGGCTTGTGGAAACCTACATAATTAATCTCAACTGTGGAAACGCCGTCCTTAAGGGATTATGAGGAGTTTTGGACCATGGAGCCCGTCGGAAGGCGTCGGTCAGTCCCTCAGATTGCTGCCTCCGACCGCATGCATCCTAATGTGTCGGTCGGACCGCAGGAGTAAATGCGGTTCGGACCGCAACCTACAACATCGTAATGAGACCCTTAGTGTATTGGGCTGGGGTGGGGGCATTTTCCAGCAGCACCAGACTGCATTCAGGGTAACATTTGGTGCCCTCCTTAGTTACACCGGTTTAAGCCAGTTCAGAAACCCTTGGTTCCCGCTCTGGCGTGAAACTGGACAAAGGACTAGGAATATTCTCCTGCCTGTCAATCCCGTCCTCTGGGAGGGATCCCTGAGTTGCTCCAACCCTTTCCTTGGTTATTTAAGGGCTCCCTCATAGGTGGATCCTCAGATTTATAATGGAACAAGACTCAACTGAAACAAAGACCCTCTTCGACTGTCTGGACACTTGGACATCGCTGGACTTTGCCTGGAACCAAGACTGCATCAAGGAAGTCTCCTGCTGCTCTTGGTCCCGCTATTTTGCAAGTATTCTGCCTTGTCTGTGTCTGTGCTTCGCTCAGGATCTCCAGGGACCTGTGGGCATCAACGACATCCGAAGTAATCTCCCTTGGATTAAAGGAGTCACTCCCCTGCATCTGCAGGCACCGCATCCAAGCTGACTGGTCTGCTGACCCTGCCGTCTTACAGACCTCCCGAGGCTCAGCAACATAGGTGGTGAATGTGTGGCTCCCAGAGGCCTGACCTATCTTCCTTGCAATTTGAAGGACAGTATCCCTCGCTGGAGAAGCTGAAACCGAGCACCTGTGCACAGCGTTGACTTGTGGTTGCAAACAATTGTTGGCTCTACACCACAGAAATATTTTGGCTAGAAGAAGCTTCAGCCTCTAGCAGCTCATCCCTTAAAAAACAGCATCTTCCCTGCATCCCTTGCATCATGGTCGTCCATCTTTGGTAAGCTACCTGAGTTCCTCTTGAGACTCCTGTGCCTTAGGCCTGTGGGTCCTCTCGAGGGTCTTCTTTTGCTTTGGTGGGCTCCCCTGCTTGCTTAAGGTCTTCTCTGACTCTCCTGCACATGGTGAGACCCTTGGACCTTGCTGGTCCCAACGATCGCATCTTTTCCTCTTCCCAGTTGCGGCTACCAAAGCTTGTTGGTGCTCCCACCGGACACCGACCACCTGGACATTGACATCCGATGTGGGAATGCTCGTGTATGGCTCTTGGTCTTCCACAGCATCCTCGAATCCCCACAGCTTCAGCAACAAGGTCCTTGTTAACTCTTCTGAACTTCCTGACAAAGGTGGTCATTGTGCTTCCGTGCCTCCTGGTCACCTCCGAGTGGCATAGACTCCGTACCCTCTTCTTGCAGGTTTACCTCTTCAAGAATCCACCCTTGGATTCCACCGGACAACTTCCCAGACTTCTCCAGAGGCATTTCTTCCCGAGTTGCCCATTGTCGTCTATGGGTGGTTCCAATGTCACTTCACCCCTGTGCACCAGACTTTCCTGGTGCAGGTAACCTGGTTCCTGGGGCATCCACAAGTAGGGTGGCTCTCCAACCTTCTGTCCTCTAAAGGGTTTCTTCAAGGTCCTCTGGGAAGAGTTATTTTTCTTTAAAACTGAAAAAAAAACAGCTGTATTTCTACTCTGCACACAGCCTCCTTGGGGTTCCTGGGTACCTACCTTGGGTGGATCCTGGTTCACCAAGCTCTTCTAAGTCCTTTGGTCCAAGTCCTATTCTCATTTGCAGTTTGGATTCCACTTATTTAGTATATGGTTTGGTCTCCCCCTGGAGACCAGTGTATATTTGTGCTACTTACCTGAATTATTTTAAGTATTCTTATGTGTATCATTGATATATCCGGGTAGGAGATATACCAAGTGGTAGTGATTGTGTTGTGTTAATAAATATCTTTATTAGTCATAAACACTGTGTGGTTCTATCTCATCTAATCTACACTATTGATTAAATGTAGTAAAACAAGCTGTTTTACACTCCTTTAAGACAAGCCTGAAGGCTGCTCTACACAGCTATCCATTTGAGAGCTTTAAAGTTGTCAAAGACCACTAAAATCACCATAAGGGTTGCCTGGATTAGTGCAAGGTGCATCACTCCTTTAAGTGTGTACCATATACTAAGCCAGCCTTCTACAAGGCACCATCTGTGTAGAGCTCTGCAGCTTGGGTTCTTCCAAACTGTTAGGAGCCTGAAAGGGCCTTTAAGCCTTCAGTGAGCCTGGGAGGTGTCAGAGGAGTGGTGCCAAGGGAGTACAGCAGCCAAGGGATGAGAGCATCCCCAGCATTGTACCACCCTGTGCCACCCTCCCCCACATGTGCATAAAATCACTGGACATGGCACTGGTCACACTGGTCCATACGTTTTGGAATGAAGGGAATTGTTTGTGATAGAGCCATCACACCTTAAGAGACTGTGATTTTTCATAACTGCGCATGAGAGAGTTGAAGCCACATTTCAACTATGTCATTGTCTGCTGAGCAAACTGTATCCTCAACCCTGGTCCATCCCTTGTTTCCTGGTGCTCTCTTACATTAACACTTGATGTCTGGGTTCTAGAATCTTCTGATTCGCCACCTCCACTCCCAGCCACAATTGACTAGTCCCACCTGCAGGTGGAATATGATGAGGAGGATTGGGCAGAACTCTTGGAAGCCCTGGAGTCCAGGAAGCATGGATGATGCTCAGTCTATTTAAGATTTTTCCGGGCTGGCACTGCACTGCTTCAGGGTGCAAGGTTGCTCCTTGCTCTGCCTGCTGGCAGTGTGATCACACGCCCTGTGATCAGTAGCGGTCCGTGGTAGGAGTGCCGGCCGGGCGATGACGTGGGGCGGGGGAGGGGCAGCGTGGGGGGTAGTAAACCACGGATTACGGCCGAATACAGGTAAGTAAACATTTAAATAAATAAAACGAATTTCGTTGCGTGCACTGCATCGCATTTGACGATGCAGCGCTCACAACGAAATTCGTTTTATTTATTTAAATGTTTACTTACCTGTATTCGGCCGTAATCCGTGGTTTACCCCACCCTGCCCCTCACCCCACATCACCGCCCGGCCGGCACTCCTACCACGGACCGCTACTGCCTGTGATATAGTTCCTATTTTACTGGATTGTCCTGCCATTCACAGCCTCTGGACATCAGTGGGGTCTACGCTCTGGGAATCCATGGATTTTCCCACGCCACTTCCGGACCCCCTAATTCTCCTCCATGACTTATCTGACCTTTCTGAGCTGACCCGCCATGCCCGTTGTCTGGTTGTCACTGTCCTTTCAGTTGCCAAGATCTGTATTCTATGACATTGGTGTTCTCCACAATTCTAGACTGAATCCAGTGTGGCGCACTCCTATGGTTGAAAAGAGTATATAGGTGTAGTTAAACAGGTCGGTGGTGCAATCGGGTTAATCCTCCTGAGTAAGAGGATAGTCTTTAGGAGGCCGATGGATGCTGACCTCTGACCCAGAGGTGCATTTCCCTTATGCACTCGATAATAAAATATACAAAGTAGATAATTTTCTGTTAATTTAGTGAGAATGTTTTTATTCCCATTCAATTACATTTGGTTGGATTTGTTCATCATTTTGCGTTCTTTCATTTGTTATTACTTCATAACAATAATTTCACATGATTGTTCATTCATCTATGCCCAATGCATTTCGGGCGGGAAGCCCTTCTTCAGGGGCTGTGTGAACTGAAAAGTAGAGGAAATTTCAGGTTCAGTACAAGAAAACTGGAAGTGATTGAAATCAGTGGTGTATGAGATAGCGATATCAGTGAGATCTGTATGAAGTAGAGATATATGGGAACCGCCGTGTAGTTATAATCTGTGCGAAGTAGACCCGGAAGTTTAGGGGTCTGTTGGTGTTGTTAGAATCACATTGTGTCTGGGACGCCGCGTTGCATCGGTTGTCAAAAAGGTGGTTTTCAAATGAGACGTAGTGCTCGGTGAGCGATGTGACTCCATGCAATTATGTGCAATTACATGGCCGCGTAAAATTATGCCTTGTTTGACTCAGAGCGGTAGAAAATCGACTTCATGCTATTGCGTGCGGTAACATAGTCGAGTAAGATTGTGCCTCATTTAACTCGAACTGTCGACAGGCAACTACATGCAATATCGGATGAACTCATGCGTCGTGTGTCTAAAACTGATCAAGCGTACTGTGCCATGCCCCGGTGCATTAATAAATGGTCCGTGAGTTAATAAAGTACCAACACAAACGTGTTTAAAACTTACAAGGTCGTCATACACTTGTGCTGCACGGAAAAACCGGAGATTAAAATAGTGCACATGTGCTCAAGTTTCTGCTGAAACAAAGTGTTGGGCCGGTAAGCGGCACAAATTTAAGGGAGCTTACCCATGATAATCGGACTGTTGCATGTATAATCCTTCCGTGAGGTTGAAAGCGCGATTGAATCTGTTCGCGGGTGTGTGTAGTTTTAATGTGTGCGCGTACCGGAAGTGAGCGCAGTGTGGGAAACTACTCGAGTGATGGCATAAGACAACAGACTCGTAGTCCGCTCCATTGTTCATGCTGTGAATATGTCAATAAAGCATCAGTGAAACAGTGCAGCGTTGATAGAAAATAAATTAAAACGTGAATCCGTTAATAAATCAATTTGTAAGCCCGGGGACCCCGGTGGAATAACAAATGAAAGAACGCAAATGATGAACAAATCCAACCAAATGTAATTGTATGGGAATAAAAACATTCTCACTAAATTAACAGACAATTATCTACTTTGTATATTTTATTATCGAGTGCATAAGGGAAATGCACCTCTGGGTCAGAGGTGAGCATCCATCGGCATCCTGTTCTCCACAACTGCCGTCACATGAGGAATGGATTGCGAAGATGTACAAGACCGCGTCCTATGAAAAGGTCATTTATAACTTAATGGACAAAGCAGATATTTCTCTTCTCACATGGTTCCCATTTCTGCAGGATGGTCCCCCCATAAATCACGATAAATCTTGATTCTACCTCTACCTTTTCACACCATGCTACCTCAGTTATATTCAAATCAGTTTTGACCCTGCTCCTATAGGAACAGTCCAGCCCAAACTGCTAAGCCAGGCCCTTCTTAAACCGTAACACAAGAACCCAGGGGCAGTTTCAGCCTAGTTGCCGGACTATTCACATTGGAGTAGGTTCAAGACTTATTTGCATATAGCTTGGTCCAAACTGAGGTGGCATACTGTGCAAAATAACGATAGACTGGAATGTAATTACCAGTGGCTGATAGTAATTCAAGCATTCCTTCCATCACCTTTTTTACATACTTCAGTGGTCATGCATGTGCTTTTTTGTGTACATGCATGCCTATGACTATATGGCATATTGGTGACTAGTTACTGCCTGTGACACACTGTATTTATTTAAATGAGAGTTGCTGCGTGCGTCTTGTAGCGCTGCTACTCAAGTGGACTATCAAACATATCAGTGATAGTTCCCACCTGTGCGCAAATATAATTGTTTGCGTGCATATATGTCGCTTTTTTGTCATATAGATATAATTACATTGACTACGGAATTTGCGTAGCTTGTCAGGTCCTGGGAGGGGCGTACACCTTTAGTCAAACACTGTTAAAACAGGAAGAAGGAGTTAAGACCAAGAAGGCAGCTGTTGGTGTCAGCAAGTTTGTTTGGGTAATTGAGAGAGGCACGTAGCCTCTATCTGGTAACGCAATTCTGATTGCCTGGATGCCGGTCCCGGAAAAGAAAGAATAAAAAGACCTTACTTCGTCAAGGAAGTGCACCCGCGTCTACACCTACTCCGGTCTCCTCTGGATCGCGATGATGCCCGTAGTACGACCGGTGTGGGTTGAGGTATATAGGCATGACAAGTCGCAAAATAAAGACTACGGGCCTGATTCACAGAACTACTTACGTCAAAAACGTAAACGTAAACGTAAACGTAAAGTTAGTACTTTTTAGGTATTCACAGAATACACTTACTCATTTTGGTATTCACAGAATGAACTTACTCATTTTGGTATTCACAGAAGTTAGTAGTCCTAACTAGTTTACGTTTACGTTTTTGACGTAAGTTAGTTCTGTGAATCAGGCCCAAGAATTTGTGAACACAGGAGCAACGTCCGTTGCAAACGTAACACTACACGGATAACCAATCACTTCCTGGAACTTGGACATACGACAAACGACATGGACTGGGTGGTAATAGAACAACTTGAGCCAAACACCACCAATATGCACCAGCGCCTTCTCAAAAAGGAACAACGCTGGATTTATCGTTTATCTACCCATACACAAGGGTTAAACGATAATATCCCATGGAATAGTCTAAACAAGTAACCATGATATTTAAACTGCTTTGTCAACATCTAAAACCAGATAAAACAGTTTATATCTTGCATCATTCCACTACCAAAACTGTCTCAGGAACCAAACCCTTACATGGCAATTTTTGCACTGTGTATTTCTATCATACACAATACCTGTTTTGTGCAAGCCAAGTTTAGTATCACCCCACTGCCATGTCTGTCTGATAAGTGGGATTATTACATGAAAAAATGTTTCAACACAGCACCTATTAAATCGGGTTTTTGCGTTACACATAACATCAACATGCTTTGGCGATATAGGTTTAGTTATCTCATCCACTGCATCTTTATTGGGCATCTGACATTGCAACTATTTTTTACGCATTACTAAGATCATTGTTCGGAGTTGCTTACTATTAGTCACATCACCTGACAATCGGTCTTTGTATTATGCTCGATCAGCCTTAAATTACGACTGCAGTTGAATTTCTTCATGCCACTTGGCCGATTAAAATATTTCCACCTTGACCAAAGTGCGCATACTAACCTTCTACATACGGGTGTTGAAGCATTACGCAACTGCGCATGCCTACGCACAACGTCACATGCGCGTTGACGTTCGCGAGTGATCTCCGCCCCCTCAGTTTCCCGCGATAATACACTTTAAAACCACACCGGTCCTCACTACAGGCATCATCGCGATCCCGAGGAGACCAGAGTAGGTGTAGACGCGGGCGCACTACCTTGACGAAGTAAGGTCTTTTTATTCTTTCTTTTCTGGTGCCGGCATCCAGGCAATCAGAATTGCGTTACCAGATAGAAGCTACGTGCCTCTCCCATTTAACTAAACAAACTTGCTGACACCAACAGCTGCCTTCTTGGTCTTAACTCCTTCTTCCTTTTTTAACAGTGTTTGACTAAAGGTGAACGTCCCTCCCAGGATCTGACAAGCTACGCAAATTCCGTAGTCAATGTAATTATATCTATATGACAAAAAAGCGACATATATGCACGCAAACAATTATATTTGCGCACAGGTGGGAACTATCACTGATATGTTTGATAGTCCACGTGAGTAGCCGCGCTACAAGACGCACGCAGCAACTCTCATTTAAATAAATACAGTGTGACACAGGCAGTAACTAGTCACCAATATGCCATATATTCATAGGCATGCATGTACATAAAAAAGCACATGCATGACCAGGTGCGTATTGCTAGTGTGATGCATGTTTAAAGTATGAATGTTGACACACGTGATTGCTTGACACAAAGTGACTTGGACCACCACATATAAGGGCAAGTGTTGGTCTAAAATATAGCGAAGAAACGACACTAATCATGGTTTTACCTACTTGTTGTTTGTCCTTTACTTGTTGTTTTTATCTTACAGGTAAATCTTAGCAGTGGGTCCGTAAGTACGGTCTAACCACAGCATGCACAGCACACCTTAGCGTGTGTGCTGCAAGTATATACACGTGGCATCATTTTTGCCACTTGCACTTTCTTACTTTACACTATCTCACTTTAATGTGGTCCTGAAGAAAGCCTCAATAATTTTTCAAAGAGGCTGAAACATGTTGATCAGCAGGATAATGAAGATGAATTATTAATCATCACATATTATCCTCATCTCTGTTTTTAACATTTCCTGGGCCGCTGGGAATCAAAATTGGTCAGTACAAAATCCCAGAGATATTTTTAAATTTCACCACTTCACCGCACACCACCACACAAAAAATCCCGCTCCGCTGTAATCAGGCATCGTAGCATAGCTGGGTAGCATTCGGCTACTCAGCTGGGAACCCGATGATGAAGCATGCCGCCAACTAGGTTGCTGGGTGAGGGTTCTTCTAACAAACCTATGCGGTACCTGGCACTACAAGCATTACAGAGTTGTCTGTATTGGGTTCGTCCAAGTTGTTTATAAAATACGTACCTAGGGACAGGGACGGCCCCACTATCTGGTCCTTGCTCTCTCGTTTGTTTTCCATATTTTTAATTAATCACACAAAAATCAAAGACAAAGGAAGGCCTAATTGGGGTTTGGTGATTTATATCTCATCAGACTTAGTCAAAAAAGTTAATCATATAGACATTGAGGAACCATGCAGTAAAACTAGAAAATGGGTGAGTGGATCATCACAAATCTCTTATAATAGTGAACATCTGTGTCAACCATCTTCTATCTCGGAAATGAGCGATTAATTTGCAACTAATAATCACTGATCTCAATTAAAAATATGACTGTTCCCCAATATTACTAACAGGTGACTTTATCATGAATTTATTTCAGCTCCTTCATAAAGACACGGTGTTGCTACAGGATGAACAGTGGAAAATTCCACATCAAGCGAAGTTCTCTATTAAAAGGTGGGATCTACTAGGTGAAAGGGTGCGAAGCATTTGGACCCAAGCCTGCCTACGTGTTACAAACTAAAGGGCATAATAAGATCAACTGGCACCTTGCACACATACTTCAAGGAAATCTGGAACTCTATTAGATTACACTCTGCTCCGCTTCCCTCCCTTTATATATCAAAGTGTTTAGATCAACCAAAAGTGATCACTTCCCACCACACCTGCTTCTACGGAATAAATGAGTTATTCATGCAAAGGCAATGGACCCAGGAGGCACGCCAGGCACATTAAGGGGCATGTTTATCAACAAATCATACTGCGCAGCAAGCCACCTTGCTGCACTGCGTGATAGGGAAAGGATAGGAATGCACAGTATTTCAATCAATCAATCAAAACAAGCTTTATTCGATTTAAAAATGTAAATCATAAAAGCACATTGTATCACATGGAATAAAATAAAACTGTTCTGTATTATATAAAAGTGTTAAAAATTAGTAGAAACCGTGCATTAAAAAGCCAGGTTCATATTCCACATTGTTTTCCTGTATCTAATCACGCATTTCAGATACAAGGCTATAGGGCTAGTAAACAATTCATACTGTAAAAGTTGTAACATTAAAAATGCTGAACGACATTGCCCCAGACTAAGGGGCCGATTCCGATTCCGGCCGGAAATCTCCCTGACCGAGCCGGACCCGGAGAGAATTCCGACCGAATCGGACCCTAGCAGTCCGACCGAACGAGTACGATGCGCACGCATGCTATCGGACTCGAGTCGGTCGGACTCCCATTGAAGTCAATGGGAGCCTGTCGTACAACGCGTACGCGGGCTCCCATTGACTCAATGGGTGCGAGGCGGACAAGGGCGCCCCCTACAGCGTGTACGCGTCCCTGCGCATCGCAGCGTACATGCACAGGTAGAGGGGACCCATGGGTCCCCCTGTGTGCGACTCGCGCGCCCTACGCGCACAGGGGGTCCGACGCGGACCCCCAAAGTCCGGCTCCGACAGCTTTTTCGAGCCGGACGGCGCGAGTCGATCGGACTGCTCGCGGCGTGCATCGTACTTACCCGGCCGGGAAACGTCTCCATAGCGCGGTGCGAGTCGTGTCCATGCGAGTCGGAGCGTGTTGAAGCCGCGTTCGAGTCGGTCGGCGATTTCGCGGGTGCTTGCATCGTACTCGCTCGGCCGTTCCCGCGTACGATTCGGTCGGGAAACAGGGCTCCGAATCGGATCCGGTGAATCCGAATCCGATTCGGAGCACTACCGGCCGAGATCGGAATCGGCCCCCTAGTGTCTTTAAAATGGGTACAATCCATCTTTTTCTTGGGACAGTATAGAATTTACAGAATAAAATTTGTGCATTGTGGATTGAGGGGACATATCATCACAAGGGCATAGGCCCAGAGTTCTGGACCAGTCATTCATGACTGGGAAACTTGTTAGTCTATGAAAATTCCCCAAACGAAAGTGGGTCAACATCATCCTATCATACCCCGATTACATTTTCAAGATAAGGCTGGATACCGTGACACGTTAGTACCATCTGATTTTCCTTTACCGTGGGCTTTACAATTTCATTTGAGAGTCTAATAGTCTCCAAGTGCAATAGACCGTCTGCTTTCAGAGTTTTTCTTTTTGAATATTGTAATACTACCCGGATTGTCAAAATATTCAGGATGTCCAATATCCAACATAAAGTTTTTGACATATTTTAACCAGGGAATACAAAACACTCTTTGAAGCTTTAAGCAATCATGTAAAATGTCCCTATTAAAACAAGTGTATGTTGTTGACCATCTCTTATGCCATAATAAAATCGGTTGTATCTTGATTAAATCAGATATGTATGGCATCCCTAACTCTGCGTGGCAAATATAAGTAGCGGTGCTGTTTGGAACTGCTAGTAGATACCTAAAGAAGGCATTCTCTATTTGTTGCAAGGGCTGAAGATCAGCATAACCCAAAATGCCTTCACCATACATAGCAGTTGAAACACACTTAGCTTTATAAATTTGCCTCAATTCCACAACCGGACTTCTACCCAATTTTCTGGCAAAGTTGACTAGTGCGCCCGTTGCTTTAAAAAAAGCAATTGTCTTGTCAAAACCGCATGAGACCAGGTCCCCCTTTGGTCAAACAGTATGCCCAGGTAAGGAAATCTGTTAATAAACTTGATCTTGTTATTATTAATAAAAATGTCTTGGCATTTTGCACTATTTGTTCCGCGTTTCATAATGAACGTTTTAGAAGTGTTTACTTGCAAGCCCAGATTATGCATAAAGATTGCAAAACTAGATACTATTCCTTGTAGCTCAAGTTGAGTACTTGACATTAAAACAGCGTCGTCTGCGTACAGTAAGGCTGGAATTGGATACTTATCAATGTATGGCAGATCCTGGCATTGGGTAGCTAAAACTTGCCCAAGTTTATTAATAGCTAAACCAAAAGGAATCCACCTAGGACAAAGCGAAATGAAAATATCCTTCCAAGATATTTGCTCACTATTCGTGAAATGTGTATACCCTACTGATGTGTAGGGGGACACAGTGTGTTGTTAAAATAACCCTCACCCACCAAAATGTCCCTTCATCATTGGGTTTTTCCCGCCCCGCTGCGGGACAGGGCGTGCTACAACCAACGAAGACCCGGGAGCAATTAAGAGTGAATATACTATGTGTAATGCAAAAAGTGAGAGTGGAAGGGTCAAACGTGAAAATAGAAAAGTTTATTAAAAAATACCTGACTATGTGGAAAACTAATTTTTAATGCTCCTTCTAGCTGGTATCATTAAAAATGGGGAGTCTTATGATGAAACAACAATGTGGTCTGCTATAAGAATCAAGCAGGAATAATGCATATAAATAACATGCACTCAATACTATACCCTGGTAGGTATGGTTTCTTTAAATTAATACTATTAATACCATGCTATAGCCCCATGAGGGGAGGAGCGCCTGTAGTCACACATTTGTCAAGGCTGCTCGCTCGCTCTGGATACTTCCTCGGAGCCACATTGTTGTTTTATCATAAGAGTGGTGTAGGGATCTTCTTGGGTCCTGATGAGAAGCCAAGAGGATGGCTTCGAAACATGTCGACTAGGGAGGTGGTAGCCCATTGTAGCATATTACCTCCACTCCCCATTTTTATAAATAGAGGAAAAAATTAGGAGAAATAAAGATATTTCTCCTTGTTATGCCTCATCTGGGGATGCGTAGCATTTTGATACATTCCCAGGTCTACCAGTAATGGCAAATCTGGAAATGCACCAAAATCCATGGATAGATGCATAGCAACACCCACGCTCCACCATGTAATGCCTCCCTGGGGCAGAGTAAAGTAATGCAGCCATTTGGGGTGCATTATTCCAGATTTATCAAGCCACTCAGTGCCATGCAAGATGGCCTTGCGTGGCTTGATAAATCTAACTTAAGAGTTGGTTCACTCTTGCACCCTGTTGCGTGTCACAATGGCGATGCAACTCTTTGATAAATTTGGGCTAAATTTAAAAGAGTTTTTAACCCCAAACATTAATCACTGCATGGCAGCAAATTCCAGACTCATGGCATGGAACAAAAATCCATTCTATTTATAAAGGGGGGACAACTTCCAATCCAGCTTATTAGCATCTAATTTTTCTCTTGGGCGGAATTTGCGTAGTCGCGTTACGCAAAGTTGTGCGAAGATGTAAAAAATCTCCGCGAGCTACGCAGAATTCCGCGAGCACGCGGAATTGCTTGTTCTGCCCGTTCGTGATGCGTTTTTCCTGTTCGGGGACACTGTTTGCGTGCTCGGGGGGGGGAAAAATCTCGCGAACTTGCCCATGCGGTCGCCAATTGGCACGGCCATCTTGTTTCACTTGTCCCGCCCGTTCGCGATGCGTGTTTCCTGTTCGAGAACGCGGATGTCCGATGGCGCATCTGAATGACGTGTTCGCGATCGCACACTCTCGCTGGATCGCGCGGCCTGCTACCAAAATTTCATGGCGCACACGAACGGATAGGAAAACTCGTTGGTAAATGCAGGGATCCCGGCAAGTCGCTACCGCATGCGCGACCATGCATTATGAAAGCCCGAACAAGGAAAAAATTCCGCTACGCCGCGGATCGCAGAATTTTCGGCAATTCTGCGTTCTCCGCGGAACGTGTAATTGCCAAAATTCCACAAATTCCATGAGCAGAGCGTATTTTACCGCCCATGCCTAACAATAAGGTCAAATATTTTGTGAGGCTGCTATTAAAAGATTCTGAGACATTGGCAAATGAGTGGTAGATAGTTCTGCCACACCAAACAGGTTTTAGAGATGGGATCGGAACAGCAGCAGACTTCTGACTCCTTCAATCATAATGGAAAGAACTATAGCAGCCAAATCTGTGTTTTACTTCTGCTTTGTGGACTTTAGAGCAGTGTTTTATTCCAGTCTCAGAGGCATTCTATGGATGAAGTTAGTCTACAGGGGTATTCCACCCAGCCTGCTAAAGTGCATAATGTCACTATACACTAACACCTGGTTTAAATTTTAAATTGGGGATGGCAGCACAGAGTCACACATGTAAAATGAACACAAGGACTGGTTTAAAACAAGGTTGTGTACAGGCACTGTTAGACCTGTCATCCTTAGGGTGGTCTTTCCCCATTTTTTTTACATGATTAGTGCCTCTTTTTGCTGATTCTTTTTGCTAACCATAGGACTCTGGGCACTTTACCACTGCTGACCCATGGTAAAGTGCATATGCTTCTCCCCTAAACATGTAACATTAGTGTGTACACAATTGACATATTTAGTTTACTTGTGAGTCCCTTGTAAAGTGATATACCATATACCCAGGGCCTGTATCCTAAATGCTACTGGTGGGCCTACAGCACGGATTGTGCCACCACACAAGTAGCCTTTCAAACCTGTCTCAGGCCTGCCATTGCAGGGCCTGTGTGTGCAGTTTACTGCCACTTCAACTTGGCATTTAAAACTACTTGCTAAGCCTTAAACATTCATTTTATTACACATACGTCAGCCCTAAGGTAGGCACTAGGTAGCCCATAGGGCAGAGTGCTATGTAAGTGAACATATGCTGTTAAGTTTTGCATGTCCTGGTAGTGACAAACACCCATGTTTTTCACTTTTGTGAGGCCTACTCCCTTCATAGGTTAGCACTGGAAATTCCTTAATGCACTTCTAAGCTGTAATTCCTGATTAGAAAGGAGTGGCTGCGTCATGTTTTATATCTTTGGAATGGTAATGATAAATCCTCTTCACTGGTAAATTTGGGTTTAATATTACTATTTTAGAAAACCCACTTTAAGAAAGTGGTCATTTCTCTGCTCTTACTGCTCTGTGTGCCTGTCTCCAATGCACATCCAGGGTGGGTGACAGCTACACTATGTTCATTCCCTCTAGACTGCCACAAACAGAGGAAGAGTAGTTGTCAGAGAACTCATTCATGTACATTCTGCTAGCTCTTCCTGGTCAGGAAGGGGGGGGAGCTGACACTTTCACCTGAATAGGCAGTGTCCTGTTTCCCACTGGAGCCAGAGATGGGAAGAAAGGAACTGTGTGCACTTCGAATACCCTTCTTTTAAGTCACCCCAACTTCAAAGGCACAACTGGGTACCAGTACTGGGCCTCTGTCCCTACCAAGACAGTCAGTACACTACTGGACCCGTGAAGAACTCTGCCAGGAGTAAAAACTGCTGTGCTACAAGGATTGCCACTCTGCTTGACTTCTGCTCTGAAAGAACTGCTTTTTGGCTTTGCTGTGCTGCCCTGCTGCCTGCTGATCTCTACCCTGTTAATGACAAGGACTGGACCCATCTCACTTGAACCCAGAGTGACTCCAAGGGCTTGCTGACTGGCCCCCTGTTCTACAGTCTCAGGGCCATCGAAGACTTCCTTCAACCCTGCAACAGCACTTGGACTCTGCCATCTACAAGCCCTGTCTTGACAAATGGTGGCAATCCAGTCCCAGGCCCTAGAAAAGCCATTTCTGCTGTGTTGATCGATCAAAACCGACGCATCAACAACTTTGCACAGATAGGAACCAACGCATTGCCCTTCGACACCGACACAGTTGCCGCTCAACAACATTGTGTCAACGGACTGCGCGGCTTGACAACTGCTCGGCTCAATGACAACGCATCTGTGGCATCGTATAAGGTTTCGCCGGCGAAGCCTTCATCAACTGCGTAGATCAGAACTGACACATCGCCTCCATCCACAGGGATCGAAAACAACACGGCATCTCCTCTGCTCCTCGCATCGAGTCTTCAACCTCGACACTTCCTCCATCCAAGGTACTTTTTCAGCAGGACCTGCTTGAGCCCATTGCCGGCCTGCCTTCCATCACAGTTGACCTGAACTTTGGATTTACCCTCGTCTAGCGCAACTAGATGTCCCCAGTTGGCACCTCATGACTTTTAGTACTATATTTTGACTTAATTTTTAAGAATCCATAACTCTGGTTCTACTTATTGGATTTTTGTTTTGGTCTTGTTTTACTCATAACAATATAGTCTAGTTTTCAAACCATGTGTGGAGTATTTTTGAGGTGTTTTCATTGTGTTACTGTGTGTGTGCGTGTGTGTGTGTGTTTGGCACACAAATACTTTACTCATTGACTCTTTAGATAAGCCAGACAGTTCTGTGCCAAGCTACCAGAGGGTGAGCACAGGTTATCTTTTAGTATGTATCTAGCTTACCCTGATAGAGTAGAAGTTCCTGCTTGGACAAGGTGCACACCTCTTCCAAACAGAAACCCCAGTTTTAATAGGCACCATTACTTTTTATTATCTTCATAGCAGATCTATCTTCAGATTTGGAGAATGTAAACGTGCATGCACCTAAGTTTGGCATAAATGTAATTACTTGCCTCCTCTATGCTGATGATGCCCATCTGATATTCAGAACCAAGACGCGGGACGAGCTACAGCGTCTCATAAAAAAAGTGCACACATATGTTGAATTAAATGGGCTATCAATCTAGGTAATACCAGAATCATGGTCATGGGAAAAAAGATAAATGAGACAGGATCTTGGCATGTAAATGCCTTGCTAATTTATAAGGTAACACAGTATAAATATCTGGGGGTCGTGATTGACAGCCGAAGAATGTTCCTCCCCCACAAACAATTCATAAGAGCAAAGGCTTCTTCACTGCTCCTCTCTTTTCTAAGTCTCCATAAAAAAACTCTGGGGCTCCAATCTTGACCCGATTGCAAGAGTTATACATGGTACGCTCTTCACAACCATCACATTTGGGTCTGAAGTAATGCTCTATGTGAATCCAGACTTCTGGACCAACTTGTTATCAACACCTGCAGATGTTTATTTTTGCTACTGAAGCACAGTTCGCCAGTGCAGATCTGGCTGAAGTTTGTTTTAAAAACAAACTCTGAAAAGACAAGGGGTCTTTGCAAAAATCTGCTTCAAGTTAAAAGCAGCAAAGGGAAACACACTAACTAGAGTGTCAGCTGTGGAATCTCCAGTCTGAGCACGAAAATAGCAGCACATACTTTTCTGGATACGTTGCAGAACCTCCAGATGGAGAAACTAGTGACTGGTTCAGTTAACTTCGCCATCTTTAAAAGATTACTATCAAAAACTATTTGCCATCAATCATTGTCAGAAGACAATCAACAATTGGCGAAGCATGCACACACCTGGCTGATCCTAAACAACTATGCAAAGTTTGAGCCCCAGCTTATTCTGGGTTTCTGTTTTTAGAGAACATCAAGTGCAAACTGCTGCAGTATCAGCTTGGAGGTTTGCCCACTCTAGAATGTCTCCCAAAAGGGCCAGTGAAACATCCGCCTCTAACTGTAGGCTGTGCAATAATTACAAGGAATCCATTATTCATATAGTTTGCATGTTCCTGGTGTTATTAAATGAGAGGTGTTCTTTCTTAAAACCCTGTTTTAGCAAGCTGGGACTC
This sequence comes from Calotriton arnoldi, assembly GCA_963921515.1. NCBI lineage: Eukaryota > Metazoa > Chordata > Amphibia > Caudata > Salamandridae > Calotriton > Calotriton arnoldi. The sequence continues at coordinate 146,212 of CAWUFW010015044.1, read as the reverse complement.
CATTATTGCAAGCAAGCAGGAATGGCATGCCACCAAGTGTCTCATCTACCCCTCGCCGTGCAATTTGTAAAATTCATGGGCATTGTAGAAAGGAGGCTAAACGTGGCATCTCTTGTTGAATCTCCCAAAGGGTCAGAAAATTCACCTTAGGGAGCAATATCAGCTCCTCGTTATCATCAGAAAGGTGTGTCTTGAACTGCATCAGTGCCGCTGTAAGGCCGTTTGTTAATAACAGACTGCACTTTATCACTGCCTGCCTGTCAGCATTCACATTTTTTTATTTGTCTGTCAAGCTGCATCAGCGTCTTATCACCCCCTGTTTGTAGTATCTTAATCAGTCTTTCAATTGTAAAAATCTGAATTTTTAATAGTTATTTTTTATTATGTTTTTATTCTTCATGTATGGTTTTAATTAACTAAGGCATGAGGTAAATAAACTTGAAACTTCCTAAAAAACATTTAAAAATAAATTCATGCACTGCATTTACCACAATGCATCTAGGCGAACTAAGGGGCTCATTACGATGACGGACGGTAGCCCATCCGTGCTGGTGGCGGTGGCGGAAAACGTTTATTTCTCCACTCCCGTTGTGGTCATTGCGACCACCAAATCACAATGGTCCTACAGAGGCCATTTACCGTCCGCCGCGGTCTGTCAGGCTCTGCACGCTCGTTTGCGTATGCAAGGGTGGCGGACGGAGCCAACAGAGCAGGACCAGCGTGCGGAAACACGTTCCATCCGCCAACCAGATCACAATGTTGAAAACAGCCCTTCCCACCGCCGCGTAAAAACCACCATGTTGCGGATGGCGGAAACACAACAACAGAGAGGAAGAGCCGATATAGAACCCATCTAAACCACCGGAGCCGCCATGGATCCTGCGCTACAGGCCTTCCTGCTGCACAACCTGCTGCACCTCTGGCAGACAAGACGCCGCTGCACTCAACAGCAGAGGTACATACCAAACATCTCCACGCATGGAACCCCTGAACAACTACAACTCCCAGCAAGCGTGGTGGCACCATGATGAATGTGGAAACCTGCCAAATGCAAAGTGCGGGGCCCACCCAATCCCCATGAGTGACCCTCGGTGCCCCTGAAGGCAATTGGGGCCAATGCCGAGCCCTGCAGTTGCAGAGCGTGCACACCGCAATATCAAAATATGTACGCTGCCGAAGGCTCCCATTAGCTGATGGCACATTCACACAGTGTGTGCCACACCGCCGCGGCCCGGAAGCTGTGACCGCAACCCTGCAACATTCAATTGGGACCAATGCGTGCCATCGCTGCGGATGCCAGCTACCGCACATGCGAACACATACTGCATTTGCATTGGAGCCCTGCGAATTACATCACACATCACAACTCATTTGCCTAAAGTGATTGGTGCACCCCATGTGTAATGTTGTTGGGCACGGGGCCCCCATGCATATAAAGTAACCACACAGACACCGTACATGTATAGGAGAACTGGCCCAGGGCACGTACGTCCAGCCCCGTTTGTTGGCAGGGTCACATGTCCAGTGACACCTGTGCTGGGTGGCTGTGGGGTGGGGGGTAAGCCAGCCCCCTGGGAGTGGCTGGTACATCAGAACAACTAGAACAGTGACCAGCTGGTCACTACACTGGGAAGGTATGAGAGAGTGTGACCTGTGAACCAAGTCTTCACACGCATGGTATGTCCAAGGAAAAGAGAGTGAAATTACATCCATAGTCATGCCTCGTGGCCAGCATGGACTGAAATGAGGGAAGGAGTCATAAAGGACAAAGGTCTCTCGCACTGTACCAATGTTGTGTAATGAAACATCCAACCTGGGAACATCGCTTGAATATCCCTTGACATCTGACTGGCGTATCTTGGCCAGGGGTCGTCTTGTGAAGGGCCAGTGACGTAGACAGACAATCAGAGGTGTCCATTGTCTGCAAATCAGACATACTTGTAAACCTTAGCACTCCCAACACACGTACTGGTGTGGCGTGCAGTCTGCCTAGCTGCCATTGCCTGTAAATGTTCCCACACACGTCATAGGAGTGCACATGTGGAACAAACAAACATAGCTCTGACCGACATCATCGGTCATTGTCAGCCATATGGGCATGTATACACAATCCATGTGCATTTGTGCCTCATTCAGATGAACATTGCAATGTCTGTTACGAAAATTCCTCACACACTCACGCAGGACTGACCCCATAATGTCCACATGTGTCTGTCCCCATGCCACACATCCATGTTGCATTGTCCAGATGACACTTACTGCCCTCATACTGTAATGTTGTTGTGAATAGGGGGACAAAGGTTTGCGGCTGTGCAGTGACAGCTGCTACATGCAACTCAGCACTGATACTGGGAAACACAAGTGCTGTGCCATCTAACCACACTGCAGCTCATCCTTGATGTAGCAGTGTACTATATGCCATACACATCGACTGCATTGGATGTTGTAGTGTCAGTATGGCAAGTGAGCGAAGAAAAACAATGCTGAATGAAGGTTACATGTGCATTTCACGTGACCATGAGTCCTCTCTATGTTGTGGTTGTGTGAGTCTCTTGGTAAACTGTTCGCCACAGCTCACCTATAACTCAGCTCATGCTCCTGTACCCTGACATACGTAGGAGGAGACCACCCATCCTTCGACCTGTCCCCGACCTGGCGACGATGGAGGACATAGAAATCATCCGGAAATACTGTTTGGATCGCCGCACACTACGGAACCTATGTGCCCAGTCGGAGCCCCTTGTGAAGCCCAAAAGAATACATCCGGCTGCATTGTCTGCTACAGTGAAGGTTATGGCTGCACTGCATTTCTCCACTACTGGGTCTTACCAGTACACTGTGGCCAGCGCCGGTGGGATGTCACAACCCATGATCAGCATGGTGGTGTGTGACGTCCTGTCAGCATTGATGCTTTACAAGGACCGACATGTCCACTACCCGAGGAGGGTTGAATTGGCAGATGTGAAGGGGGAGTTCCATGACCTGGGAGCATGCCCGGTCCTAGCGGGTGGGCCGGGTGGGCCAGGCCCACCCAAACCTGATCCGTGGCCCTGGCAGTGACGGCATGAAGGCCAGTAGTAAATGGCCACATTCATGTGAAACGTTCCTCCAAACGTTAATTATCTTCCTGTTTTGGGAGTTGCAGATGTGGGCCTGAGACCTCTCTCACAGTTACCCCCAATCACACATCTCCATTCAGAAAGGTGGGCTGTGTCCCCGCCTACTCGTGCAGCAAAAATATGGGCATGGCGAAAGGGACAAATCCTCTCTTCTGCACCGGGTAACCTTAATCGTACTGCTGTGTGGATATCTCCTTTTCAATTCCACAGGCAGAAGACAAGATTATTTCTCCGGATTCACCTTACCTGGCCACTGCAGCTGCTTATCAGATTGGGCAGTGAGTAGGAACCGAGCAGGTGAGAGAATGTCTGGCTATTTGTTTTTCATAAAATCATCAGGGAAGGCCCAGCAAGACACATACTTCCTGTATACATTATTTAAACATTTTGTATCTCAATCAAGGCTCTGCTACGGATGTAAGCCAACAATAAAAATGTCCAGATAACTGGTGATTATTGATCCTGCCAATCCTTTGTCTATTGGTAGTTTTGAAATGCAGATAAACTGCATTTGATGTGTATAGCTCAGTGGGTTACTGCCTTTGTCACAGAGACATCTGTGTAACTTGTAGTTCGGACGTTACAATCCTATGATAGGACAGGGACCAAGGAACTGTCATCAAAGAGCTGCATGAGAACCTGAATTAATAGTAAGAACCTAGCTTTATTTCTGGGTTGTAACATAGTCATAACTTCCCCAGTCTTTCATCATTCGAATGTTGCCACAAAGAGTTTGTTGGGGCAGATATACACCTTTATCTGCCAAGCCAACCCCTAACCACTGGGGTGTGCATTAAATCCTGAGTTAGTGCTTCTCCAGACCAAACGCCCTTAAAAATCCTGCCCACCAGTATGGATGACATGTGATTCCCACACCTTGTAATCCTCATTGGCTTCCGTGACATTCCCTGTAGACTGATGTATTTACATACTTACATGATTGATTGTCTCTGTACAATGTGTGCATGATATAAAGTACTGACACACCCTACACTGATATCAGTAGCGCCATACAACAAATGAAATGCACATGAGAGAGTGGCTATGGAGAGATGAGGGGCGCTGGACGAGGGGGGCAGTGAGGGAATCCGAGGAGGAGGGCATGAGTGAGAACCTGAGAAGTGTCGCTTGCCTGATACTCCCACCTCAGGAAACCTCCTCCTCCCATCAGGAGGACCTTTTATGGAAAAACCACCCTTTTTGAGAGTGATAACATCTAGAAAGAGAATTTGGAAGGAAAGAATGCGTTTCACTGGCCCTTGTAAAACTGAAGAGAGATAAAGGAGGGCCCTAAAGCAGGCCTGGAGCGAGATATAAGTGACAAATAGGTCTCGCAGTGGCCCACCCTAATGCCTCGTTGGCCCACCCAAATAAAAATTCATGGAGCCGGGCATGCCTGGGAGGCATCCCAAATGTTGATGGGAGCCATTGATGGTACACACATTGGCCTCGTTCCACCACAGGCAAGTGAACCCATCTATAGGAACCGCAAACACTACCACTCCATCAACGTGCAAGTGGTATGACAGGCGGAGCAGATCATCTCACACGTGTGTGCAAAGTATCCGGGGTCAGCACATGACTGCTACATCTGGCGGACTAGCAACATCCCACCCGCTCACAACCCACACATGCACAGTGACGATGACAGTGGTGAGGAAGAAGGCCTTGTCCAGCGTCAACAGCTCATCATCAACTACTTCCGTTGAGTGTGAGTTAACAATGAGCGACTATGACTGTGTCTGTGTGCCTTGCTGTTGTGTCACAAACTTTGACAGATGTTCCTGAGATTTTGTACTCATACTGGACTATGCGCAGGATTTGAGAACTTAGGCATGCAGGGACTGAGCACCCCGAAGCACCCCTACGCACAGGACACCATTGCCATACTGCCTCACTAGCTCTCCTACTCACTCAGAGGCATTCAAGCGCCTGTACACAAGTAGACAAGTTGAAGACAAGAAACGGTTTCAAATGTGCATTTTTTACTACAGTGTCAAAGCATGCAACATACGTGCCACAAAAGGTTGAAAATGCATGACCACAGTGACATATCCATTTAACATGAAGCAAGATGTTGCATCATTAATCCCTCTGGACGTAGAACCACGAGCATATCCCCCGCCCCCGTTGCAGGAAGGAGTTGTATGGGATGTCCCTGGTCTATGGGCCTTGTCAGCAGACCCCATTACTCAGCCTAAATATGGTGAAATTTACATCACATTTGCTGTGTCGCTCTCATCACTGGATGGATCACTCTCCAAGTGTGGGGCATCTATCCCGCCTTCCCATGACATCTAAAGGGGATCCGTTTCCTCTTGCAGCTGTGAGACTTTGTTGAGTCGGGGTGCTAGGGCTAGACCTAACCAGAATGACAAGGGACAATATTCTCCGACCATGGACAGAATGTTCAGACAGTACTCCTGGACCGCGCTGAGAACAAGCTCTGCGGACACTTCTCATGTGACAGTCATATACTAAGGTACTTGCAGGGCACAAGTCCTAGAAAAAGAAGGGGGGGGACGGACCAAGTAAGACAAAATGCAAATGACCCCACAACGTCACGACGTAGTGCTATGAAAGAAGTAAAATAGTGCGACTAAAATGATTTGTGCAAATACTGGTACAGACTAACCCATCTGACAGTCTTACAGTGTCTGCATTGATATACAGGGACAGTACAAAGGCTAAAGCATGTCTCTCCTAAGTACCTGTGAAGAGAAGGCAAGCTATGTGCCTATGTTTCCCTCTGTGGCATCTACATTTCAATGTAAGGTTCAAGGCGGCCCCCAGTCAGCATATACCAACAAAAGAAGGCCGGATGGCCCCTTTACTTAGGCCCAGCTGGAGGTGAAAAAATGCTCCCTCGCTGCCTGCACGTTGCTGCTGGGAATGGAAAGCAGTCGACGTGCATGTGCTGCTGAACGTGTCCTGGTGTCTGGAAAGTACACCGGGACAAGTTCAGCATATTACTGTGGGGAACAGCTTTTTGGCGTGAAAAGAGGGGGGGACGCCATGTACCTGCGTGTACCCCCGACTCGAGCCCTGTGTACTTGCAAAACAACAACGCCATGTAATATTCGTGCGCCATAGTTGCATAATGGAAGCCGGACTCATGCCAGATGACAATGTCCATGACGGTCAGATGACAGCCTCCACTTGCTCAGGTCTGCGGTACCAAGCGAAACAGACCGCAGAGCTCAGCATAGTCAAAGCCAATGCAGACAGGGATAAAGTCAGAGAGCTGGATGACAATTCTTGTCAGGAGGCGTGAAGAAAAGTAAACGAAAATTGAATCAGTCACCAACAGTTCCTGTTGCTGTCAAGTAGTTACGAATCCAAGAAGGCACAGGCAGCTTCGAAGGCAATCAGTTCCAAAAGATGATCCAAATCATCTTCAGCGAAAAGGACCACCATCCAATCCAGCAGTATGAAGGAACAGATGTGCTCCTCACATCACGAGGTTGAAAGGAGCATCGCCTCGCAACCTGGGAGAGGTTCGATGTAGGCATGGCACAGGAGCCATTGTGCAAGCGCACAGGCGCTGCTGTCAGCCTGTCTGACGCATTGTAAGGCATCCCATAGACGTGTCTCACCGAAGCATTCCTGCTCGTGGACCAACAAAGGAGTCACCCACAGCTCATGATCCAGGGCAGCAAGGGATGTGTTTGAAAGGCAGACATCCATGGCCCACTGGAACAGACATCTTCTGCAGGAAAAGACAGGTTGCACGCATGTGAAATAGGCATAGAGGTACGTTAGCCTATAACCGATGCGCAGCAAAGCCAATAGGACACATCCAAAGAGAAGCTGCATGCAGTCACGGTACAGTTGCAACTGACCAGGACGGTCAGACATGGCGTGAGAGCAATCTCAGAACCAGCGCTCAGCTGTACAGCCAAAGTAATGATCTGAGACCTCTAAATACAGTATGTAAATTGGAAGAATGACACCCGGTGATACTCCCGTAAAAGCATGAAAGGAAGGGACAAGGCCAGAGCCCACAAGTCTGAAAAAAAGTGTGCAACGGCCTTCAGTATCAGACGCTATCAATAATTTGTGTGTCAGTTCACCGAGAAAAAAGTGGGAGTGCCGTGTTCAGCAGTGACTGAATCGTGCGGGACGGTTAAAGACACCTGGAATTCGAAGGTCTCCAAGGCTGATGTGGGAGCGACTACTTGTAGAGACAGTGGCCCATTGTGCCTGCACACTTATTGAAGTATGCTTTTGCTGTGGGAATGTGAGGCCACAAATGACTATTCACATATGGGGGAGTTAGCAGGACATTGGCACAAAAGGAACACGTTGTGCAACAGTTCCTATATACGTGATGCCTGCCCTGTGCACGCAGCAGTTGTGCTCTTGCAGGAGAAGCTAAGTACGTCCGGAAAATAGATTTAGCATGGGTATGTTGTCAGGGACTGGTGTTCATGTTCTTAAACATGCATAAATCTCACATGTCACATGACAAGCCATGTGCAACAGTACTTGAGTGTGTGAATGCGACAATGTCATCATCATCCACATGACAGGATGTGGTGTGATGCTGGCTCTTGTGGGCACACTGCTAAGGATTTCATTGTTCGGCGCTATGTGATCTGTGTCAACTGCCGTCATGTCCATGTTGATGTTATTAGGTGAGTGGGAGCACACTGCTTCACCTCCCTGCACAGTCCATCCCTTAGCATTCTTGTAAATGCAGTTCAGTCATGATGCTCACTTGTCATGGGACTGAAGTGTCTCACCTGATTTGGGCAGGGAGAGGTACAGAGACTCGAGTGGATTGTGGCAGCTTCTTCAGCAGACACCGATCACAATGTAGCTTACCTCTACTGATGTAGGATGATAACGCGACACACATGTGTCTAGGGATTCACAGCACTGACCTGCACCAACCTTGGTGACACACGACAACGGTAACAGAAGTGAGCTTTTCAACTGAACTGCATTTACCAGGGTGCTATGGGCTAAACTGTGTTGGGAGGTGCAGTCGTGTGCTCCAGTCCCCCTGCTGTCCATGTTGATGGTGTTGGCCGGTGTCATCTGTGACGCATATTGTACAGTGTTGCCTAGTCGTGTGCTTTTGCGGTAATTCCATGATCTGTCAACGCACTGTTATTTCCTTGTGTCTTTCCAGCTTCCTCCACTCTCTCATTGGATTTTCACTTTTACATATTCGGATACATTGCAATGTGAGTTGACATGCGACTTACTGTGATGTAAATGCTCTGGACACAAAGACATACTGTTGTGAGTTGTGTTTATTTTGCAATGAGTGACAGGTGAGGGGTGAAGTAGAAAGTGATGGTACATGGATAGTTTGTGTAGAACACACAATGGTAGAGTTCAGAAGTACAACAGAACACTCCCATCCTCGTGGCAATGTGGGTTCGGATTTACAACAAAGTAAATGTTCGGTGTTACAGTGGTGACATCAGCGGTTGCTCCGAGAGCTGGTACGGCACGGTGCTGGGCCACGTGATTGTCCCAGGGTCTTTTTGGGATGCCCCCTCTGCCGTTTGCCATGGGGGAACCTGCTGCATGCTCAGAGGTGTCTGAGGATTTGCTGTGGTGTGACTCACCCCTCCCTGTGGCCGCTGCTGCGGTGGTGTGACTATCATCCTGCTGGCCAGGAGGGGGGCAGGTAGCTGTCAGAGCAGCTGGCATGTCCCACAGATCACCCACGAGCTGGACCATGTACTCAGCAATTTGTCCTAAGCGAGTGTCCATGGACCTCTGCAGCAGGCGCTGTTCCCGCAGTACTTTAAGGACCTGGCCCATCTGTCCCTGGTTCTGCTGGTATGCACCAAGAACAGGTAGCATGGTGTCCAGGGCCTCTGTCTCATTGGCATCCTGTGACTTTCCCCCAGTTGGCCTCCCACCTGCCCTGAAGCCCCGGACATATGGCGTTGCCTGGCGCGGCCGCCGCACACCGTCCCCAGCATTCCCGGTTTGCCTGGTGGTATTCGCAACTGCTGGCAAAGGGACAGTATTGGAGGCAGCGGTGGTGATGGTAGAGGTGGCTGCCATACAGGTGGTTGCTGCAGGGGTCTGCGTTGGCGGTGCAGCTGTTGTGGGAGTCGTGGTGGTGGTGGTGGGGTCAGTGAGGGCCTGAGCATGGGCTGTCCTGGGCATGCCGGAGGGGCCATATCAGTCCTCCTCACCTGAAAAGGCCAGCATGTTCGGCACACAGCACAACTTTGATGTTCATGTTGGGCACATTTAATTTGAGATGACCTCGCTTTTACCTTGGGATTACTAGGCATTCATGTCAGTTTGTCATCAGTTGCACATGATCATGAGGTACATACAGGGCTTTGAGTGGTCCGGGTCTCACCGGTGCTGGGCACCGTCATTTATTTAAGGTGGCCTTGGTACGGGTCTCTATCGTGCTCTGTTTTGTGCCCTGCCACAGGCGGTCCGTTCTTATTGCTGGAATGGATTGACAGCAGGCACATCAATGTGCACATGGTCACACTCCTCACTTCTCACTGGTGGAGGAGTTATGGCATGACGTCATGCCAGGTGAGCGTTGTGGGGAAGTGAAATCCTTTAAGGATTAATTCTGTCTATGGAATTCACTCCTTTGGAGACTCATGAGCAGCCACTTCGTTGTAGTGTCACCAGGGCTTTAAGTGTAAGATTTTCCAGTGTTAGATGCAAGCCATAGTTGCTGCTTCTTTACCTTTTGCAACTGACAAACATTGACAAGGCCAGTAGTCCGGAGTTGTAGTAGGTATCATGTTACTTGTTGTATCATGTATCTGGGTGCAATGGCAGTGACAGTAAAATGCAAGTCGGGTAGCCCAATATGCTAAACACAGATTTCTGTCTATGGTTTTTAGGCCACACCCTTAATTACATTGGCAAGACCCCTTTGAGAGACCCCCCAGTTTTTTCATCCCACTTAAAGCCCTGGGTACCTACATTGCTTGTTAGCGATGTGACATGGCTAATGGGCCAATTTCATGTGTACAGATATTGTATTTCTGAGGACATGTCCTCTGGTACTAACTTGTTGCTCATCCAATTCAGTTAATGTTTGGACATTTGGGAATTTTCTATGTGTATCTGACTACTATGCGGCGACTTCATGATTTGTGTTGTGCTTTTTGTGCTTACCTTCTGTGGTTTGTGAGGGCTGACAGAGTTTCCATGCATGTGTTGTGTTGACCCGAGTCTTTCTTGTTTGAGGGAATGGGACTTGCACATTGGCTTTTTGTGCTCGCGTTCTTGTATTCTGCTTTGCAGTTGCATGTGACTTCATCAGTGACACTGAATCATGTGGCCTCTCGATGGTATTAGCTGTATGTGCACGGCCTGAAAACTTATGGGGGTTTCCAGAGTTGGCTACCAAGTGCGGGGTGTGGGGGTCATTTGGCTCCATGCTGTTTGTGAGGGGAGACAGGGGGCCTTGTGGGAGTTGTGGTCTTGCTGTCAGGTTTCAATGACCACTCCCTAGTAGGATGGCTAGCTACCTGTTGGGAGGAACTTTCGACGGTGTTAGCTGCCACATGGCTGTGGGGAGGGTGAGCCATGCTGTTTGGGAGGGAGGCCAGGGTGCATGAGCTGACCACCTACCTGTGAGGTTGAGCTGATTAAGGAAATGCTGTCCTTGTGATCCATTCATATTCAATGCGTGCATTCCACATGAGTTTGATGTGGGTGGGCGGTTGGAGGTCACTTGTTGTGCACAACGGTGCTTTTTAGTGTGATGTGATCATTTTGTTGGTACTTACCAGCCTCCAGTCCCCCCTCGGTTCATGTGAGACTCTCTAGATGTATTTTGGCAGGCACCTTCTCCTACCATTCAGTGAAGGTTAGTGGTGGAATGGGAGGGCCGCCACCAGTTCTCTGTGCCGCCGTGTGGTTCCTCTGGGCCCAACGCTTGAGCCGGGCTTTGGGGTGGATCCACCGCATCCTGATGTCATGCACAGTGTGTAGGGCGGTCCCTACGGCCTTGACTTTGCTGTGGAACCTTGCCCACATCTGATTCTTGCGTGCTAGTGGCGTGTGTTGGACTAGGTTCCTGGACAAATGTGGTTCTCCCCTGATTCTCTCGTCTGCCATCACTTTCAACTCTGAGTCAGTGATTTTGTGCTTTTTCTTGGGGTGCATGGTGCAAATGGATGACGGGTGCATAGTGCAAGGTGGTGGTGGAGATATGTGATGTGTGTGAGGTGTGTGGGTGAGGGTGTTGTTGTGTGGAGATAGGTGGGTGTGATGTTGTGCAGTGTGAGTCAATGGTGTCCTGTCTCTGTCTCGGGCTGTGGTGTGCAAAGGTTGCTGGTCCAGGAAGGGGTTGGTTTTGTAGTGTGGTATGTGGGTGTGTCCACATGAGTGATGGCCTCCAGATGTCTCTTCCATGCTGCGCATGGCTTTCCTTACCGGGAGCAAGTTGGGGTGTATCATTGTGGCATGTGTGTTGTGATTGAGGGCGGCAGGGAGTACAGGCACACTTCGGGCATTGTTGTGAAGTTGGTTCCGTCCGCCATTCATTTGGCCTATGTGCATGGGCGGCGGTCGGACGCAGTGCTCGGTCCGCCAGCTCCACATTCTCATCGTAATTAGCCGTGCAGTCATACCGCGGCAGGAGCGGCCTTTCCAGGCCGTTGAACGATTTTCCCCATTTGCCGTGGTTGGATTTGCAGCTTTTCCGACCGTGGTGGACGGTCTTTTGTGACATCGGTCCACCGTGGTCTGATTTTGCGTACATTGCATCGTAATTTGGCCGATGGAAATGCCGCGGGTCATGCGGGGGGATTTTTCCTGATGCCATGGCGCTCAGAGGGCTTTTCCGTACGCCATCGTAATTGGGCCCTAAGTGTTGGTATGCCAGGTAGTGTGTTCTCTCCCCCCTTTTTTGATTGCCTCCTTGTTGAGTTGTTGAGCTGACGAGCTCTAGGCTGCACTTGTCCTTTGGACGTTGTCCAGAAACCTGAGAAGACAGTGAGCAGCATTTCTAGCATGCCTTATTTACATTTTTTCTCTCTACTGAAGAAGGATAGATGTCCTGATACATGTGTCTAGAGATACACAGCACAGGCTATGCTAATGGTGGTGATTACCAAAGAGTTTCAACTAAAGTGAGTGTTATCATGCATTGCATTTACCACAATGCATCTGGGCAAACTGTGCTAGTATGCCAGGAAGTGCGCTCTCCTCTCTCTTTTAAGAAGACATCAATAGTGGCTGATATATTTTCATTTTGACAGAACATGCATATAGATTCAGTTCTTTATCTTCCTATTTTTGTGCACATAGTTACTGTCTGCTTGTGTGTGCTGGCAAGTATACCAACATATGTCCAAATATGAAGATGTCTTCTTTCTGCTAGCTGTGCACGTGCAGCAGCGTAATATATGTGCTGGCTTTGAGAAAATCTTGCACCAACATTGCTCTGCTCATGCAATACCCACTATCATTAAAGATTGTATCTGAATCAAGAACAAGCAGTAGCAAAAATACCTTTAGGTGTGTGGGCAGTGAATATGAGCCTTTGCTCAAGATCACAGATCTAGCTGTACCGAAACTCCTAGTGGATGTAAGGCACTAATGTGTTTCAGCAGTCCACAGTCCCAGGGGATCTTTCTCTTTATTTATCCCCAACAGGACAAATGACAGCAGTCCCTATAGCGGCTCCTGTTCCCATAGTTCAGTCTCCAGCAGCCAAATGTAAGAGGAAGTGTAGGAGGGTTGTTACTACTAGTTTAATAGACTCCCCGGGTCCGGTCTACCAGGGGGATGACAACCCCCACGCACCCCTTAATGAGTCTCTCTGGGACCCCATTCTTAGCAAACTTAAAGATACAATCAAAGACTTATTATTGCCACTCAAAGAGAAGCTGGACAGGCTTGAAGGAAAATTGGAGAAAGCCACTCTTTGTGCCAATCCAAGCCTAATCATAATATGACCAATGTTACCTCAGTGGCACACCCCCCTATTTTCCAGGGGCAGGTAAACTCTACCACCAGTCAGGGAGGGGCACGACCTCTTGCTAAGACCTACTATGGGGCAGGTACTGCACAAGGGCCAACTTTACAAGTCTCAAGGATAGAGCATATTTAAGGGGGAAATTTGGAGTCACACACCTCACAGCATTCATCATCGCGGCAGTCCAGAGTCAAACTCATCCTCCAGTCTTTGCCACTGATAGCCCAGCGGTCTCAGTAGCAAGTGGCACAACCAGGGGCTCCCTATATTTATCCAGACTCTTGTGATCCTATGACTAATAATGTACCACCAGCTAGTTGTGCGGTCAAAGTCCCTTCCTTGAATCCTGGAGCGAGGGAAACTTCGGAGTCCTTAAAGAACAAAGTTGTTCACTGGCTTAACACTAATCAAATGTTTCCAGCTGACAGGGCACATCAAATCACACTAACTAGGAGTGTGGGATGGATAGGGCCTTTGAAGAAATGTTTTAAGGGAGATTGTGCTGTTATCAATTTTTGGAACCCTGGCTGTGCTGGTGAATCCCTAGGGAGATCTGTGCACCAACCTTTTCCCTGGGAAATATGGCCCTTCTTCCATGGGGTGTTTTTATCGACACCTGTGTGGCATTGAACCAATGTGTCAAGTTGGTTCTTTTCTGCAACGAATGTCTGGGTAAGTTATTGCCTTTTCCTCCCCTCTGTATTTGACTAATTTGTTTCAGGTACTGAGCTCTTTGCAAGATAATTATTGACTTGGCTATATTGATCAGTCTTGCTCATCGACCAGTGGGGCTGTTTATCACAAAGACAATTTGACGGATGACACCATAGCCCCACCTGATGCCAGATTAGTGGGAGATGATGGCTGTATTAGGCCAGTTACTCGACTTGAAACTGTTATGCATGATTATATTAGTGATTTTAATTTTAGCTGTAGGCGACGACTTAACATTGAGCAAATTATGCGTTATACCCCCACTGACCTGGATGGTTGTTACAAATTTACCACTTGGAATGTGGGGGGGGGGGTAGGTAAAAAGCTGGGAACCCTCGAATAGGCAGACATCATTTCTGGTTTTGCTAATATTTGTCTACAGGAAACTTGGTGTACGACCTCTAAACATGTTGAGGGATTCACCTCTCACTTTCTAGATGCAATACCCTCAAAGTGCTGGTTAGCGGAGGGGTAAAAATTACTATTCCAACTCCAGTGAGTGCAACAGTTGGGAAAGTGCTGGATAGCGGAGGGGTAAAAATTACTATTCCCACTTCAGTGAATGCAACAGTAGGGAAAGTGTTGGATACCGTAGAAAAAAAGTTACTATTCACACTCAAACACTTAAAAAAAATATACATCTATATTAAAAATTAAAAAATAAATTAATAAACATCATTTAAAAAATAAAATAAAAACATATTAAACATATAAAAAGAACACATATTATATTAATTACATATAACAAAAACCTACAAATATTTATATATAATAAAATAATAAATACATTTACAACAAAATAATTCTTTTAAACTAGAAAATATTTACAAACAAAAAATTAATTTAAACATAAATGTATTTATTTTATTTCCTACCCTATAACACCTCACCATTAACAAAACACTTCAACATTTTTAATTACATTTATTTACATAATTAACATAATTAATAATCAATTACAAAAATATTATTAATTTAAAAAACTAATTATACATTACTTGACTACACACACTTTAACACTATAATTTCCACAACACACACCTAAATTAAACTATAAAATAATAAAACACAATTAAAACTTATTTTAAAATTAAAAACTATTACTATTAACAACTAAAAATTAAATAATTAAAATGTATTTAATACCCACCCATTACCCCTTTAAAAGTAAAAACAACACACAAAATAAACAATTACCCAAAACAAATATCAAATAATGAACATTAATTAACAACTATATATTAATTAATTAAACACAAATTACTTCCCACCCTTTACTCCTATAAACACCACAACACACACCTAAAATTAATTACACAATTACCATAATTAATTTCCAATTAAAATTAATTAACAACCAATTATTAATTCATCAATTAAAAATAAATTACTTCCCACCCTTCCCACCCTTTACACCTATAAAAACCACAACACACACCTAAAATTAATTACACAATTACCAAAATTAACAACCAATTAATTAATTAAAATTAATTAACAGCCAATTATTAATTCATAAATGAAAAATAAATTACTTCCCACTCTTTACACCTATAAACACCACAACACACACCTAAAATTAAATACACAATTATCATAATTAATCACCAATTAATTAATAAAAATTAAATAACAACCAAATATGAATTAATTAATAATAAATTACTTTACACATTTATCACTATAACATCTCAATTGAACAGATATTAATAAATACAAATAATAATATAATATATATATTATATAATATATAATAATATATATAATATATAATATATAATATAAATAATAATATAATATATATATTATATAATATATAATATACATCAATAATATAATTAAATTACTTCCCACCCTATTCCCCTATAAACCCACAACCCGCTACGGAACTAGAAACGCAAAATTCAAATAATAAAAAAAAAAAAAATGTATTATAATTAAATTACTTCCCACCCTATTCTCCTATAAACCCACAACCCGCTACGAAACTAAAAGCGCAAAATTCTAATTACATTTTTTTTAATAAATTTAATATAATTAAATTACTTCCCACCCTATTCCCCTATAAACTCACAACCCGCTACGGAACAAAAAGTGTAAAATTCAAATAAAAAACAATTAATAACTACTAAAAATGTAACTATTTAAAATACAAACAATTCTTATACAAAAAAACATACATCACGTACATATAAAATATATACTAAAATACATAACAATAATAAAAACCAATATTTTTAACAACTATATTTTATTTTTGCAAACAATATTAAACACTTCAATATTTTCAAAATTGATATTACTTACCTTAAGTCGATATTCTTGACCACGATATTCTAGCTGTCGATATTTCTGACCCACAATATTAATGACTCGATATTTGTGCAACTCGATATTTTGTACTCAATATTCTGTCTCTGCACCATTAGTTATTGCTTAAAGGGATAATATTCTAATTAAAATTATTTTCCTTGAACATAGGCTGGCCCTTGCAGTAAGGACGAAACAGCTACATGAAGAGGCGTGGTCTAAATTATCCTTAGCAGCAGATTCTAAAGACTACATGCTCATTTGGGAAACGGTTAATGCCCCTTTTTAAAAAATTATGATACCAGAGATTAACTCTTTTATTTCCTGTGAAGTATGGATGGCACATTTTTCTGCAATCTTTGCCCAGAGCAGCAAGAATAGTGATTTAGAAGGGTGTGTGGAGAGGGGTATTTGGGACCACCTTCCATTAGATATTACCCTGGATGAAGTCACTCAAGCTCTGAATGATAGTGCTAGTGGTAGGGCTCCGGGGCCTGATGGGGTGCCCTTGTTGTATTCCTCTTAGGGTGTCCATACACGGGCTTTCCTGTATCATGTCCTTATATAGGCACAATTCGCCCTGCCCTTATATAGGCATAAAATCCCAGTCCTTATTTAGGCATTAAACCATGCTCTCCAAATACAGGCATGGTCTCCGACATCCGTCAACCCTAACGTCCCAACGAGTTCTTGAAGAACAGACCCTTAGGCTTCGGGAGTTTCCCTAGCACAGGACTATTGATTTCTTCAAGGACTCATCTATTATGCATGAACCGTTATACCATAGGGGTTCATTCATGACGTCTTCCGCTGACCGATTCACGTCAATGCTAACATTGTGAGGTCCCTCTCAGGTATAAATATACCTTCCCTAGCCCTTGTAAACTAGAGGAGACCTCGACTTCAGAGGAGCCCGTTTCCCGGCCTGACGCACTGAGAAGACGCTGTCATCCCTGCACGCAGAGAGTCCAGCTTCCAGTGATCTGACTTCCCTTGCGGGGTGTTGGAGTTCGAGTCTGGCAAGAGATTCCTACCTTTCTCATTCTTAAGGTATGGAGCTGACTAGAACCTAGAGGGACTCTTGGCATACTAGGCATACTAGACTTAACATACTCTTAGTATACCATAGTAAGGAATACTTCACCTACTTCATACCTCTCCCTACACCTAGGTTAGGTTAGGCACATTGGGGTAGAAGTAGCTTAGAAACGCATCGTATGAGTACTCGCATTTTTTAGTCTGTGTTATTTATGTGAATGAATATCTGCTAAAAAGATAATGCTATTGCAGTATTATTTATTTCTACTGCTTACGCTGTACATTATTTATCTTGCATACTGTCTTGTGATCGTAACTGCACATATTACTTACACGAGAAACAAGACTGTTCAATAAACCTTTTACTGAAACGCCCGTCTATTTCTTTCTGTGTAACTTTGAGGAAAACTAAGCATGCACGATTGAGCTGAGTGAAATAGTTATCTATTGTTTCCACGACTCTGGGACTCGTTCTGATTCTAAAGGGAAACAAAAGTTGTCATGTTTTGCGGCTGCCAGAAACTACTCCCTTCTTGTCGTCAAGGAGTTTCTAGTGGCCTCTGAGCTAGCTGGCACAAGTAATTAAGTTTAATATACTCGATAGGGACATACTGACCTTAGTCCTATGTCAAACCTATAGGGGATATTATTCCAATGCGCAGAGCCTATTTGGGAAATAGGAGCTACACTACACCCTTGGATGCCTATAAAACAGTATTAGAACTATAGGGTCCCATTTTAATGAGGGTGTTTAATACAGCAGTTTCCAGTGTGATTCCTACCTCATGGGCTACTTCAATAGTTATTCCTATCTATAAGAAGGGAGATCGTTCAGATCCTAAAAATCATCGCCTGATATCACTTTTAGATTCATCAGGTAAAGTGATGAGCAGGATCTTGCTTAAGAGAATGGAGGAGTGGATGCAGGAATTCTCCATCCTATCTACAGCCCAGATCATCTTTAGAAAAGGTATTGGCAGTATCGAGCAGTGTGTTAGTTTAGATCTCCTGATTGGTAAGTACACTAGGGCCAAAGCATGTTCTTCATATCTTTGTTTCACTGATTCAAGCAGTACCTTCGATCTTGTTGACCATGCCCTTTTGTGGCCAACATTGCTCATCCTGGGTGCCCCTAGATCCATTATCAATTTTCTGGCATGTATGTACGAGAATCTTTCTAGCAAAGTTCATTATGGCCCACAGGGAGAATGCTCTCCTTCTTTTAAAGTAGGGCATGGAATCAGACACGGTTGCCTTTTGGCCCCTCTGTTATTTTCCCTTTTTATTAATGGAGTGGACAACACCTTGAAGTCAATACAAGCTGATACCCAGTGTGCCGCCGGGTGTCCCATACCAGTGTTATTATATGCTGATGACGCTGTTCTGATATTTATCGCCTCTAAACAAATTATGATCAACAAATCGAAAACTTTTACTATGGTTTGCAGGCATATATCAGCAAAATGTAGATCCTTTTTTATTGATAACACCTTAATTTCTAGAGTCAATTCGTTTAGTTATCTGGGAGTTCTATTTATGACCACAGGTTCCTGGGTTCAACAGATTTTAAATGCCAAGGAAAAGATGAGTAGAAATTCTCATAGGATTTTTAAATATTCCTCCAAACTGGGTTATCGCCCCATTGAAGGAATGATGGAGATATACAGGGCAAGGGTTGTGGCCACCACTTCTTATTGGGCGGGCCTGTGGGGCCACATCCCTTTTAAGCCATTGCAAGTAGAGAAAAATATTTTCCTGAAACACTCTGTTTACCAGCTTCTGCCTCAACTCTGATTGCTCACAGTGAGGTGGGCTTATTGTATTTGGAGGATTTAACATCTGTTAGACCGCTTTTACTTTGGTTGTCTATTTGGTCCAAAGAAGAAACCAGTTGTACCAAATCTATCATTTTAGATTGTCTAGCACTGGGCAATGTTTCGCATATTCCCTGGTTGGCATACATCAATTCTTCTCATAGCACCATATTTAATTTAACAGTGCGGTCTGACCCCCTTCAAGTGTTATCCTTATGCAATAAAAGTATTAAGGATGTTTTCTTACAACCTAGATTTGAACATTGGGTGGGTACCGAGAAGTCAAAGCCGACTGTAGCATTTTGTATGTCTCATGAGCTTGAGAAAGGCTTCCAAAATTATTTAACTCATGTTACCAGCATTCAACACCGTTTTGTTTTATCTAGGTTAAGACTTGGAATTGCGCACTACTTAATTCCTTTCCCTACTATGAGGTCATGCCCTTCTTTTTTGACCCCCTGGCCATGTGACAGTATTAGAAAACAAAGCACATTGCACTTTATGCTTTTTTGCAATCTATACTCCAAGCTTAGGCGTTATTATTTGAAACCACTGTTTGTTACACAGAATATTAGAACAAATAAAGAAGATCTTAAGTTCCCTCTTGCATTGAAGGACCATAAAGTATGTTTTAATGTTGCTCTCTTTATATTGAAAGCTATGAACTGGAGGAAAAGTGCTATGTATTCAATATCTTTTTAACCTTGAATTTAATTGGATGTATGATCTTAAGTATGTTTTAAGTTTGCTCCTTTATTTAGCAAGCTATGAACTGGAGAACAAGCGTCATGTACAAGAAATAGTTCAGCTTTTTAGCCCATCGGATGCATGATATTTTAGCTTGAGTGTATTATGAAGATTCGATTAAATGTTTTATGCTCTGTTCTAATTTTATTATCTGTACTTTTATGACTGTTTTCTTAACTGCCAAATAAAGTCTTGAACTGAACTGACATTAACAGCATCCTGATATTGCAAAAGCGCATTAACTTGCTGGCTAGTGGAAAAAAGACAACTGCACCTGTGACCAGCACACAACTGATATTTTCCAGTATTCTGTTACAACAGATTATGGAGGAAAACTGCTTTGGAATCATGCAAATTGCATCATCCCAAACTGGTCTCAGTTCACGAAAAAAACATTAAATTATGTTGGGAGATTGCCTGCTTCAACGTCCATTTAGGCTTTTGGATATTATAGAGTTTTCGAGAAATACACCTGTAAAGCTGTAAAAGGTCATAGGACCCGGACCCCCCAGGTTGCCCCCAGCCCCGCTCCCATCCAAACCCACCAATCAATGATTCAGTAACCAGTGCTGTGGGTGAAAAAGGCCATGTTTATTACAAGAAACATCAGAAATAAACACAACAATTCCTAACTAGTCAGATTCCAATTCAATAAAGCAACACTATTGAAATTGATAAAACACTTTCCATCACCAAATTAATATTTACATATTTACATATGCGTTCATCCTATAATCATAATCCATCAGCAGCAATGTCCAAACATAGGAGGTCATTACGATGATGGGCGGACAAAGTCCGCCCGCCACCGTAACGGAATGCGGGACCGTCCGCAAGGGGTGCGGCGGTCCCGCACCTGACATTAGGATGCCACCGCCACCGTGGCGGTGGGACACCCTATTCCCAGCATTGTGGCGGGCGGTGCTCACTGCACCGCCCACCACAATGCTGTGAATGTACGTCGTGCATTTGCATGCACAACGTGACAGGCACCGCACGGTGCCTGCCACCTTGTGCATACAAATGCAGGGGGGTACCACAGGTACCCCCCATGTGCACCGCCCACTCCCCCAACATCCTGGGGGCCCGCAACGGCCCCCCAAATGCAAAGACCGTATGCCTTTCCATGGCGGCAACGCCGCCATGGAAAGGCTGATCTCCCCTGTCATCATAATATGGATGGCGGTGTCTTGGAGACACCGCCACCATATTATCCTTGTTTTCCGCCGGTCGACGAGTCGACCGGTGGAAAAGCGGCGGACGGTCTTTCCATCCGCCGCGGACCCCCCAGCCATCT
The DNA here is from genome assembly GCA_963921515.1 of Calotriton arnoldi. Lineage (NCBI taxonomy): Eukaryota > Metazoa > Chordata > Amphibia > Caudata > Salamandridae > Calotriton > Calotriton arnoldi. Next base: position 125,239 of record CAWUFW010015044.1, on the reverse strand, counting down.
TAATATGGCGGGGGGTCTTTGCTGTGTGGATGGCGGGCGGATCGCCCCCGCCGGGCTGGGGGTGACTACTGCCGGCCCGGCGGGGGCGATCCGCCCGCCATCATAATGACCCCTATAATTTTCATAGAGAAAGAGGTTATCTGTTGCTCCAGCCCCAAGGGGCCTTCCGGTTCGCACCCCCCAACTGAGAACTACGCAAGGCACAACCCACCTGCGTCCTTGAGAGGTGGGCCCCTGCCATCTGGTCCTTGTCCGCAACCCTAGGGACCCACCCCTCCACCACCAGGCTGCCCAAGGCGGGGCTCGTAGGTTATAACCAGGGGCCGCATGCCCCATGCCCTAGTTTGTAACCTGGCGCCCTTGCACCCCCAGCCGGTGTACCCATTCCCTCTGGGGTGAGCTTACCATCTCTCCCCCTCAGTGCTGGCCTAGGGAGTATGCAGGAGGACTCCCCTTCACAATGCAAGGCAATCTATGTGGCCTCCTTACCGCCACAAGGGCGACCGGGGCCAACCGGTCCTTCGCCCACCCCACCACAAAACAAATTCTGCACAAATGACCAAATGCCATTGATCCATAAGTCTGTCCCAATGTCCGACAGGTGCATGCCATCGCGGTGAACCATGTGGTCCCCCCTCAGCAACCTGTGAGGTATGTGACAAAGGCAGCCCTGCCCTGAACACAGCTAGGCCAGTTCCCCATTCAAGCGTCTTACTGAAACGTTCAAGGCTCTTGACCTCACCCCGGGCCCCCATTTCCGCCGCAGAATCATGTAAGACCATGCGATCCTCATCCCAGGGAAGGTCCTCCCCAGCCAAGCAAATTCTGTCAGCAATGCTTCTCTGAAAGCCCGACGATCCAGCTTCACCATGTCGTTCCCGCCCAAATGAAGTACGATTAAGTCCGGGGACTGGTGTCCCTTGTGCGCCCTGGTCTCTTCCACCAACTGTCGTAGCTGCCCGATCTGGAGGCCTCTAACGCCCTGCCAAAGGAATGACATCCCATCCAAACACGCCAGCTTCGACTTACGCCGCTGCTGCAAACGGTAAGCGGCCCGCCGCACGAAAGAGGGTCCCAACACCCATATCACCTTAGAGGGCATGCTACTGTAGAAAAGAAAAACAAATATAAGAATGGTACGTACGAAAATGACGAAGCAATATCACAACAACTCGGGACGCACATAGCGCTTGAAACAAGAAGAAGACCAGCGACCCACACGCTTAACTTCAGCTGTGGACAAACTCGCTCCCGCTGCCAAGGTTGCCGCCCCAATTCTGAACGAGTGGGAAGAATAGCCAACAGGGTCCAGTCCAAAACTTCGCAAGGTGCCCTTGAATACGGCTATGAATTGATACTTTGATAAACACCCTCCATTTTCATGTACAAAAAGGGGGTGAGCCAGCCCACTCGTGCGGGCGAATAGCTAAGTACCCTGCCATCCGAGCCACCGGGCACACAAGGGCCCCTGTGGCGGGTTTAAGCCAGACTGTGGTCCCCTTACCCAAAGGATCGGTCTTTGACCTACGCAATAGGATGGACATTCCGCCATGCTCCAATTTTACGTTCTGCCATTGCAGACCACCCGTAGTATCAGACTTTGAAGTCCCCACCAACTCGCCCACTCTGAAAGCCCTGTAAAAGGCTAATGTGAATGCAGCCGCAAAAAGGGTCGCCTCATAAGCGGATGAGCACACCGTCTGCAGAGCTATCAACATCTCCCCCAGCATGCGCAAATTGAGGGGCCTCCTGACATCCTTCCTAGTGCCCTCTAATCTGGACCATCCCGCCAAAGCCTTCCTAACCAAGAAAGAATTGCCCACATCCTGCATCCCTCTTAGTTTTGCATAAAAACTAACAGCTGCCAAGTGCGCGCTTGCGTATGACTCTGATCTGCCCTGATCCCTCAATGCCTGCAAGAAAGCATGCATGGCCTCAGATGAGAACAAGTCCACCACCCCCTGTTGCTGCACCAAAGTGCTGTAACTCTTAAAATGATGCTGGTACGCCTTCCGGGTGTGCTCGCACAGTGAGGCCCCCACCCGCCCAGCTAATGCGGGGCTCCAATCCTCCACAGAGATCTCAGGAACACTGTCATCTGGTCCGCTGCTTGTGGATGACACTTCCGGAACTCCTGCAACTTGGATCGAGACAAAGCATCAGCCGCCTGATTATCAACACCTGGAATATGTGCAGCTCTAAACACTAAATTCAACTTCAAGCACAACAGAACCAACTGTTTCAACAGCCTTAACACATGGCTACAAGAAGCACCCTGCCTGTTAATGGCCTCTACCACTGACATGTTGTCAGACCAAAAGACCACAGATTTGTTACAAAAGGAATCGGACCACACTGTAACCACCACCAAAATGGGGAACAGCTCCAAAAAGGCAATGTTTTTTGTCAGCCCACTTGTATGCCACGCCACCGACACCAGAGAGGTCTCAAAACTGCCCCAAAACCCACGCTGCCAGCAGCATCCGTGAACAGTCCCAAGGCCTCGCTGGTAACTGGTGGCGACGGCCACACTACTTTCCCATTAAAATCTTGCAGAAAATTGCGCCAAACCCTCAAATCGTCCCTTACTTCTGCCCGCAACCTGGTTTGGTGGTGCTTCTTCATCAAACCAGACATTGCTCTTGCTATTGATCTGGAGAAGGGGCGACCCATGGGAATGATGCGCAGCGCGAAATTTAACTGGCCCACTAATACCTGGAGGTGATGTTGCGTCACCTTAGCACCTGCTAGGGCAGAGTCAATTGCCTGCGAGAATGCCTGAACCTTGTCTGAAGGCAACCTGCATTCACCCAAAACAGTGTCCATTTCAATCCCCAAGAAAAGCCTTGCTTGTTGCTGGGCCAACCGTCTTACCTGGTGCCAAAGGCACTCCAATTTCCTCAAACATTGACACCAAGTCCCCCAAGGCCTTCCTGCAGACCCCTGAGGAGGCTGGGCCCATGACCATGAAGTCATCAAGATAATGAACAATATCTCTGTGACCCGTCCTGAAAGTGAACAACCAATGCAACATTGAACTGAAAAGCTCGAAGTACTTGCATGAGATTTCACAACCCATTGGCATACATTTGTCATAGAAATATTGCCCCTCAAACTGGAAACCCAGCAAATGGTAATCATCAGGGTGCACTGGCATGAGCCGGAAAGCTGACTCAATGTCGGTCTTCGCCATGAAGGCATTTGGGCCCAGATTGCGCAATTTTTCCAATGCGGTATCGAATGAAGAATAAGTCACAGAGCAGAGAGCGGGGTCAATAGCGTCATACAGAGGCACCCTTAGGTGCGGACAAATTGTGTATCATTGGAAACTGACCGGGTCTTTTTTAAGCACCACCCCCAGTGGTGAGCACATATAGGGGCCAATTCCAATTCGGGCCGGAAATCACTCCGACCGAGCCGGACCCGGAGAGATTTCCGACCGAATCGGACCCTGGCAGTCCGACCGAACAGAGTACGATGCGCACGCATGCCATCGGACTCGAGTCGGTCGGACTCCCATTGAAGTCAATGGGAGCCGGTCGTACAACGCGTATGCGGGCTCCCATTGACTCAATGGGTGCGAGGCGGACAAGGGCGCCCCTACAGCAGGTACGCGTCGATGCGCATCGCGGCATACATGCACAGGTAGGGGGGACCCATGGGTCCCTCCTGTGTGCGACTCGCGCGCCTACGCGTACAGGGGGGTCCGACGCGGACCCCCAAAGTCCGGCTCCGACAGCTTTTTCGAGCCGGACGGCGCGAGTCGATCGGACTTCTCGCGGCGCGCATCGTACTTACCCGGCCGGGATACGTCTCCATAGGGCGGTGCGAGTCGTGTCCATGCGAGTCGGTCGGAGCGTGTTGAAGCCGCGTTCGAGTCGGTCGGAGATTTCGCGGGTGCCTGCATCGTACTCGCACGGCCGGACCCGCGTACGATTCGGTCGGGAAACAGGGCTCCGAATCGGATCCGGTAAATCCGAATCCGATTCGGAGCACTACCGGCCGAGATCGGAATCGGCCCCATAGTGTGGCCATTGGGGAGTCGCAAAAGGGCCAGCTATCTTACCTAGGATGCCCTCCTTCTCCAATTTTTGTGACACCACAGTGGAATGGGTGCGTGCAGATAGTAAGTTCTCACAATGCAAAACAGGGGGTACCCCCTGATCAGGTATGCGAAAGCCTATGGAAAAACCTTGTTACAGCAATCGGGCCGCGTTCCTATTGGGATACTGGTTCAGCCAAAATAGTAACCTCTCAACTTTAACCGGGGTTGGCAACGTCTTATGGGGATGATGCCTTGGGATCTCTCCCTTTATCTTTGGATTTTTTGATACATTTGAATTCTGGGTGGGATGCGTGACCGCAGAAGGAACATGCGTGTTTAAATTTACACGTGCCAGCAGGCCGTGTACAGATTTTCCTGTTGAATGCCCAGCATGACCCCTTTTTCTCGCCAGATCCCCATTGTGTCCGAAAGGGCTGCTTCATAGGTGTCTTATTGTTCACACTCTCTAACCAGACGTTCACCTCTGTCTGATCCCAACCAATCTCAGGGTCCTCTACCTTTGCCCATCTGAAGTCCCTGTCATAATCTAGCCATGCCATCTCACCGTACATTGCATGTGCCTTCAAAATCTTATTGGAGTAAAATATCAAAGGAGCAGCCAATTCAGGCCTCTTTTCCACCATCACCGTGGCAAACACATTAAAACCAAAAAACCAATTTGTGATTGACTCCTCACCCTCGGTTTTTTGTCCTTGAAAGAGTTTTCCTTCCTTTCTTTCTCTTTAGCCTCCACTTCCCGCCTTTTAGGCCGTATCAATGAGAATATATCAATAAACTCGCCCTTCCAAATTTTTTCCTTGACCTCAGTTGGTACGTGAGAGGCTAATTTACCAGGTCTGGAAAGCAATGTATCTTGGCCACCCAAAGCCTTCCCCCCACCACTGAGGTCCCTGTCCCCTTACCTGTTGGGGCCACTGTGGTTGTATTGGCTTGAGCAGGAGCCGCCTGACCCACTGCCAGGGAGGCTGCATTTGTGTCCTCCTTCCTTGGGGCCCCCTCTATAAGTGCTATCTGTCTCTGCAAATCACTCACTGTGCTCCCTAAATCAGTCGACGGTGCCTACGGTGCTACTGAGGCGCTAGTGACCTGGCCCCCGGTCGCTGGCGCCACCAACTGCGCTAATATGGATGCCGTTGACGCTAGTATACTTGTCGTCGTCCCCTGTGCCACACCTGTCGGCCCCCCAGGCATCAATGGGGCAAGCGACGAAACTACTCCCGATGGTGCAATCGGAGCTGGCGCCCCTACGCCCAAATTCAAGACCTGTGTCGCCGGCACCTGCCCCCCATCCCCAGAAGGGCCCGCCCCCCGCAGTTTGTGCGGCGGTTTGACTCCCAGATGCCCTGCCCAATACGCCTTGCCCCGAGGGCGTCAGCACTTGCAATGCCCTACGAATGTCTGCCAAAATAGTGCCCATATCAGGAGAACCAGTCACTACCTGCTGTTCCACCGTTAACAGCTGGGGAGGAGCCGGAATGCCGGGTGGTCCCTGCGCACCCTCACTCGAAGGAGGCTGACCTCCCTGCCCGGTCCCACCAATTGGCCCCGCCAACTCGCCCCCTTTACTGCCAGCTCTCACTTTACTTGTGCGCGCACTAGCTTTTTTGGGGACCGGTGGAAATGCTGCCTTCGGGGGTACCCTGGTCCTACGAGGGCGATCATCCCCCCCCAACGTTGGCTCAGTATCCTGAACCGGCCCTGGCAGCTCCTCACCAGATCGTGGCCATTTCCTAACTTGGCCAACACTAGCCTAAGTAACTGCAATAAATTGAGATCGCTGTCCTTCCTTTTTCCTATTCTTCCCCCTTTTGCAGGCATCATATCACCCAACCACACTGCAAACCATGTAACAAGCGCTACCTGCTAATTAAAACAAAATACCACCGCAGGCACGTGGATCTCCGACTGTTAAATGCCAATTATCTCGGAAAAACCGACTTTCGTTAAAAGGGGAACCCGCCCAGCACAGATGCCGACCAGGGATCACCCAACACACCTTCCCGCGCGACAGACACTGTCCACTGCACCACTGTAACTAAGGCCGGCACTTAATTAACTGAACCAGGAGCCGTACTGATGCACAGATGCCGATCAGCGATACCACCGCAGGCGTGCTGATCGCAAGACACAACTTATGCTGCACCAATGTAACTGAGGCCGGCACTTCACTAATTGAACAAGAAACCGTACAGATGCTGATCAGAGATACCACCGCATGCACGCACCGGTCGCCGACTGTGAAAGCCAATTATCCCCGCCAAAGCCGACCTTCATACAAATACCGCACTTCACTCAATCAATAAGAAGGAAGGGGAGGAGACAGGAAAAAACCTTCCCGCGCACCGCCGCTGTGCATCTTTGATCACCGCACTGGGCAGCCGAAGGAGGAGATGGCGCGGGGGTTACCGTACTTCAGCCCCCAGGTGTGTATATATTTAATCTAAAAAAAAACACCCCCGTTACTTCACAGCACAAAGACCGAGGCCCCCCCCCTTACCTCCGTGTGCCTGTCGAAATCGAACCGACCAAAATCCTCCCAGGGGTGAGCGACTCACACCCGCTGCTAACGCTCGCCAGGGACCGAACCGCCACCAGGGCCTGGCCTGGGCAGGGCGAATGGACTCTAGCCCGAGCGGTTCCCGGTCCAGCAAGCGTCTTTCCCCCGACAGGTCCCACGAAGAGCGCCGGCCTCGACCCTGAGCCTCAGACCCATGACCACCACCTGCAGAGAAACAAAAGAGAAGGAAACGCTCCGTCGAGATTCTCAAAGGGTCAGCTGCATCCAGGGCCGGCGCTGGAGAGAAAAGAGGGTGAGTGCCCAGGCAATGCGCCCTAAATAGGCCCCCACCATCTCCTCCCCCCTCCAGCACCGGCACCGCCCGGAAATGACGTCACGTCAATTTCCCCCAGAAGAGATACCCGCCGGTCGCGGGGGCCAATCCGAACACCAAGAAGCACGGGGGTGGCCGGGACCCGGGGTGCCGTGCCCTAATGGCACGCTCCTTACATTCCGCACTTTTCCATTCTTCTCCCAGCACAGTCCCCCCCCCCCCAGAAAACCCATGCACCTTTTCCACAACCCTTCATGAATTTAGGGGTGTCCAGTTACCCTTTCCGCTGTGGAAAGTAATTCACTCCATCCTTTGACTAACATAAATATATGACCATTTCCAGGATGTGAAAGGTTTGTGGAGGAGTTTAAGAATGCTTACAAATCGATGTTATTTGTGAACATTGTCAGAGCTAAAAGGCAAGCCATGTCTTGATATGTCAACTGCTCATCCCTTGTGTGGAAGAATCAGGACCTATATTTTTTCACTAAGTTTGTCCAGTGGGTGTCACTTAGCAGCTGTTACTGTCAGCTGTAAGGCAATATAATGCATTTATTAAGTTATGGTATATCATACATACATTTACTTAACGAAACACACCCTACTTTATGCATGTTTGTGAACGTACTATCCCTACATTGATTTGGTCGAAAAGGTATTTAACCTTCTTGCGTAATTTTGTTTTTTTTAAAGAGACATCCCATGATAGAAGCAAGCTTATGTGGACCACTAGTTTTTGCTTTATTCTCGTCTCTGAAAAAAAATGCTTTGCATTATTTGAAATTCCAGCAGTGGAGATAGGGTGTTTTTAGTTTTTGGGGATATTCATATTTGTTTAGAACTAAAGGCCAATTGATACGTTCAGCCTCTGTTTACACTTTCAGGAAATAAAATAAAATATAGAGGAATGTCCTTTACAGCAATAATTTTGTGCCGCCCAGCTCAGAATGGCAGGCAGTTCTGATTACTAGACTCAGAGGGGCAGATTTACAAGCCCCTTGCGCCACTTTTGCGTCACTTTTAACATGGGAAAAGTGACGCAAAAGTGGCGCAAGGGGCTTGTAAATCTGCTCCAGTGGGTCTTATTTACAAGCCCCTTGCGCCACTTTTGCGTCATTTTTAACATGGGAAAAGTAACGCAAAAGTGGCGCAAGGGGCTTGTAAATCTGCCCCAGAGTCTACAGTCATAGATCTGTTGAAATAATCAGTTATGACTTTTCTGTACAGTTGTAATAAACTCATATAAAATTATTTTATACATAAGAGAAGTTGACTCGAATTTAGATTTTTAAGATTCTTTCCATTTGAAAAAAATCCTTTAAAATTTTATCTGCAGTGTTTCAATCCTTTTACATGCGATAACTGACTTAATATTGTTAAGTAAAATATAAATATTTGTTTCTTAGTGGAAGACATTAGAGAAAAAGGTAATAATATAAATCTGATCTCATTTTGAATTACAATGTTGTGCTAAAATCAAAACATCCCATGCCATCTTGCAGAGTTACCTCATTCCAAGTCATATTTTAGCTGTAAGCTTTCAAGACCACTCAAGTCTCGTCCTTACTTTGTTGTTGTACTCAGGGGAGGAGGGAACCCCCCGCTCTGCCAGTTTAAGTGGAGGTGGCCGCTGCACCAAATGGCACAGTAATCTGTGTCCCATTGAAAGTTGATTCGAATTATATTTGGCATAATCTGTTGGCAGACTTACAGACAATGTGCCATTAATGTTCCAAGATAAGAGCAGGGCAAGGCTCTCAATTAAAGAGGTGCTGTTAATTGAGCCCCAGGAAGGGAAAAATAAATAATGAACACATTTGAAAAGAACAGATAGAGCAGCAAATAGAGTGAGTAGGTGATAAAAGATAATGTAAGAAAAAAATACGAGAAAATTGAAATACTATGGTAGATAGACTTTGCAAATAAAAGGGAAAGGAATGAAGATTGAAAACAACAAAGGAAGGGTGCAAGGATGGAGGACTGGAAGGCTGAAGGTTTGGATGGAGAGGTGAAAGAATCAATTAGTGAAAGGTTCGGAGGAAGGGTGAATGAAAGGTTGGATGAAAGGGTGTAAGGAGAAATGGACAGAAGTTGGAAAGGATGGATAGATGTCTGAAGGAAATGATCATTGGATGGATGGCATGAGCAACGGATGTATGGATAGATGGAAGGAAAGATGAAAGGGTGGGTTTATGACTGAAAGGATTGATGAATGAATCAGTGAAATGATGGATGGATGGACCATCAATGGATTGCTGGAATAACAAAAGGAGGGGGTGAAGAATCAAAGAATGGATCAATGGAAGGATGGGACAATGAAAGGATAGGATCGATTACAGGGGGAGAACAATTCTAGGAAGTGTCGGGCTTACTTGCCTCATGCAAAGTGTCATTAAAGAATTGTTTCAAAGTATGGAGTATTTTAACTTTCTGGCTACTCCCTTGGTTGTACTACTCGTTAAGGCACAGTAGTAATATACTCTCTTAGCATTTACATGTAAATAGTAAAATGGCAACTGGCCTAACACCTACCTTTTCCTCACTCAGTGCTCTGTCATTTAAAGAAATCAGCCAGCTTCCGAAGAGCAACTAATGCCATTTATATAGTCCTGGTAATGGCGCCTGAGACTCAAAACTCACACCTAGGGGAAATCTATTTTCAGAGCATAAAGGGATCAGAACGATTAATGAAATTGTTGTCGGTAATTCCACTGGGTCTTGTTTAGTGCCCATGTTTTCATGAAGATATTTTTTCAGGGTAAAGCTGGCTAGCAACAGCGGCCCTTGGAAAAGTGTTGATACAAAGCCTACATTGCACCAAATGAGTATTCTCTGCTGACGCTCTGAATGTGGATATGTGAATGTGGTTCTTCAACAGACAAGTGTGATAAATGGCCACCCACATCATTTATTTTACAACACAACTTCCCAAATGCATTGATTATTAACGCTACTGGTTTTAAGATACGTTCTGAACAAGGACATGTGCAATTTTCAAGCACTTCATAGTTTGGCAGAAACTCAAGAGCATTATTTGTTTGCTGCAGCACATTACGTATGTGGCTATGAGAATGGTGTCCGAAAGAAATACAATTTATACCAGAAAGATATCTGTGCCTGCTTTCATACCGAATTATTATATAAAGCGCAGTTACCATGCCCAAGGCAACTTTCCCTGTATCTAAAGCATACAATGCAATCAAGGAAACCAGTGTCCCAATATGTAAAGCTTGCATTGCCATGACGACTTCCAAATTCTCCTGCAAGTTATCAGAGTCCTCTGCTCTGTAAGTCAACATCACTATGCAATGTATGTTAATTCAAAGAAACTCCCACCTGCCCTGGTAAAATCCCCTCCTTCTTGTTTTTATATCTGCAAACTTTAAACTTTTGTAGAGTAGGAGAGCTGCTGAACGAGTTTCATGGTTTTTGTCTGGAATGGTCCAGAGAGCAAATAAATGATGGATTGGAATGTGGTTCAGAGTAATTGCCAGTGTCTGCGATTATTTCAAGCATTCGTCTAATCATCTTTATATTTTTCTCAGCGAGATGCTTGAAAGGTACCCTAGTTGGAAATAGTAGCCCCAGCAAAGGTCCCATGCTCACTGTGCCATAGGAGTAAATTCAGTGATGAGGCCCAACAAGGCCGAAAGTGATCTTGGATGGATTATATTTGCTCTTCAGAGGGGGCATGGCCAGGAACTTCTATCTGGACTAGTCATGTTCTGTTAGGACAAAACCTGGTTTGACTTTGCATACGTTTTTTCAGTGCTTGGAGTGACCATTGAGGAAAAAATGATGGCCTGGAATGTGGCCTAGAGTAATTATCGACCAAAACCAGGACCCTTGGCTGGAACAAAGGTGTTTATTTCAATACATAACTAGCATATTGTAAAGTTGACTATAGAAGTGCAAGAGTCATTCCTAGTTATAGATATTTAAGCTTTATCACCCACACCTGCGGGCAAGAACAACTGGAAATGACCCACTCTGCAATTATAAGCCGAAGAGCCGGTGAGGGTCAATGGTGAGGGGAAAGCAGCTAACAACCATTATTGCCCTGCAGGTTAGGGCTACAAGGCACTGAACACTGCCGGACCATCTCCAAAATAAAAAAAATGCAGATGTAGCCTTACGGGTGCATCTCAAACAATCAAAGCCTAAAGCGGCTTTACTGTCGGCATCGCAGCGCCACTTCCCTTCAATGCTGAAGGAACAGCGGGGCATATTTACGTTTCCTGGAGCATCCCTGCAAATCAGCAGGGATGCGCCAGGAAACGTGCGACACGCATCTCAATCCTTGTGCCACCACGGATGCGCCGCATTTACAATGCGGCGCATCATGGCGCAAGGAAATGCAGATTCGTGTCGCATCTGCTGCCGTAACGTTAGCGCAGTGCTGGAGTTGTGTCGCGGGTGCGACGCAACTCCAGCACTGTGCCAACCATGCCCATGTCTAACATGGTGCGTCAAGCCTTACGCCTGCTTCAAGCAGGCGCAAGGTTTTGACGCAGCGGGGTCGGAAAAGTGACTGAGTGAAATCTTGTAGATTTCACTCAGCCACTTTCCGAGGCGTTCCTGCGCCGGAACGCCCCCTGCGCCAGAACGCCCACATGAAACCTGACGCAGGTTTCATGTGGCGCAGGGCTTTACAACGTGACGCATCTCCCTAGATGCGTCACGTTGTAAATACCCCGCAGCATGGCGCTGGCTTTACGCCGCCGCTGCGTCACAGAAGTGACGCAACGTCGGTGCAAAAGTGGCGCAAGGGGCTTGTAAATATGCCCCAGCGTCTCCATCCGTTATTTACATATGGAAAGCGAGGCCGAATGCCAAAGTTAACAAGAATATAATAATTATCTTGATTTGTTTACCTTTCTTTCTTTCTTTCTGTGACATTTGGACCTCCACTCTGGCGGAGGGGGGGGGGGCGATTCATCCACTATATTATAAGATCTACGTCTGGCTGACTGGGATCTTTCTGCCCCAAGCGCAATTACCTCTGCAGCGGATGCACTGAAGGTAAATGATGTCCGATCACTCTCAGAATATGTTGCATTCGTCATAACCAGAAGGTTTTAAAAAAAAAAAACAATTGCCCTTGGACAATGTGGCTGAGGAGCAATACCCTATAGGGTTTCTGCTAGTGGAGCCTGCCGAGAAAACCCTGCTGTTCCCTCACCTGTGATAGCCTCATTTAAATTAGGTTAATCTCATCACAGATTTAACTGCCAGCTCCTGTGGTGTTTCTGATTCTGTGTGAGAAAATAATAGAAGAAAGCATTATGGAAACAAAAACTCATTTTACCACAGCATGTGACTTTGTTGCGTTATCATTACCGGGCTACCCTTGATTAATCTACTGGAGCGCCTCAGGCCAGGTACTGGAGCGCTGCTACTATCATATTCAAATCTACACATATTTTGAAAATCAAATGCCAGCGAAGTACTTCTTTAAGTAAATTAACCAGAAAGAAACACACATGCTCACTTGGAACATAACCCCTTCCTCTATTAGCAGTTGCCTGCTATTGACTGTTAGCAGCTGGCTGCTTGGATGCAGCAATCATGTTTACCATCTGAACAGAATTTCTTTTGATCTCACCTCTGAAAGTAAAAACTCCAGTTCAAGAATGGATAGGCAAATCTCCTGCCTTTGATGGCTGCACTGCCATTGTCATGAGTGCCCGATCACTCGGCATCACCCTTGATAATCGTCTCAATATTTACAGCCATATAGCAGCGTGGCCAACAGAGCACGCCACCAACTTAGGCAGCTTTGGGGCATCAGACAATTGATTCCGGATCAGGACCTCAAAACAGTAGTGCAGTCTCTTGTTCCCTCTAGACTAGACTATGGAATTGTCCTTCCCCCGGGCATTCTCAAAGTTCACCTAGGCCCATTGAGAGCAACACTACATGCTGCAGCACGCTTTGTCTTAGGTATCATGAAGTTTGGCCACATTTCCCGTGCCCTGCTAATCCTCCAATGGCTTCCCACTATTCAAATTCACTTGCATTACCCACAGTGTGCTGCACTCTTCCTCAACTCCCTATCTAAATGAGAAACTTAAAATCACTGGAGCAAATAAAGGTTCCGGAAATGCCCAATCCCTGCTCCTGGAACCACCTACCTTTAGTCGAGAACGATAGATGAACCAGTTTTCTCTGGTAGTGCCACTAGAATCTGGAACTCTCTGCATCCCTCACTTAGTCTAACCACCTGCCTAGCAACCTTCAAAAAGGACCTCAAGCTCCTCCTATTTGACAGACATCTTGGTTAATTCACCCTCGACCCGAATTAAGTACTTTCTCCACTCCACCCTGATCTGACTTCGTGTAACTGTGTATGTCCTCTGCCCTACTGTTGTAACTGTCTCTTGTGGTAACTTTTGTATGCATCCACTGATGTAAACGACTGCGTTTAACTACTAATACTGGAGCCCACTATAACCCTGTATCCTGTGTGTTGTAAAGCGCTCTGATGCCTTCAGGCCATGTCCAATAAATAAATAAACCATCTCACCTGGTTTCAGAATGTCAACCTGCACACCTGGCTCTGCGTCTTTAAAGTCAATCCCTTGCAACACAGTTTGTATTTCCCATGCACTGTTACACTACCTACTAATTACTCTTGCCTATTATCTACAATACAATAAAACAATACTTAGATGGGGATTTGAGTCACCCCCTTGCTTTTAATTGGATAGCTTTTTTGTCAATCTCAGTTCCCTGCTTCTTATGTGATGATTTTCCTCCCTATTCTAGTGTTTTTCCCACCTCTAGAGTATTTCCTCTTTACCATGTTTCTGATTGGAGGAATTGGAGGATTTGGAGGATCTGCTGAGATCAGTTAACTACTATTTTAAGTGATTCAGCACTCCATAGGAGTGCATGTCTTTTTTCTTGCTGTCTTCCTCATGTGTTCTTGTCCCCTGATACCCTCACTATCAGGACTGATGTAATTCTTGTGTTTTTCTGTTTATGTACCCCCATTTAATTTGATATGTTCGTGTATTTCAGTGCACATTTTTATTTTTAAATGCATGATTACTGCATTAATTGTTGCTTGCACATGTAAAACATATAACATTTGCTATATAATAGCTTGCTCTAATATTCATTATTCACATATATGTATTCATGTGATTTATAATACTTGACAGATTTTAGTGAAGGTGCAACAAAATAAATAGATTAATTCTTGTATTTTACATTATTGTGCAAAAGGGCTCCCATTTTTTAAATAACAAGAAATGTGTATTTAAGTTTAGTACAGAGATGTATTATGCAGAGAGTAATCCTAGTCTTCCTGGAAGGCTTGGTTTATGCAGACTGTGGCTGTAAGTATCCTCACAGAGGTGCTGGAACAAGGGGTGCAGGAGGTGCTGGAGCACCACCTCATAACATGAAGCATTTAATTTACAGGACTTGGGCACATGTAGTGCACTTTACCAGGGACTTATTCGTAAATTAAATATGCAGATTGTGAATAAGCCAATGTTACCATGTTTAAAGCAGAGGGCACATGCACTTTAGCACTGGTTAGTGGTGGTAAAGTGCCTAGAGTCCTTAGGCCAACAAAAACAAATTCAGCAAAATGGGGAGAAGGGAGGCAAAACGTTTGGGGGTGACCCTGCAGAAAGGGCCATTTCCAACATGTGTAATGCAAGTATATGTCTTTGTTTACATGTACGTTATAAAACCTTTAATGTAATGTAGCTTTCAGACTCCCCTAACTCTTGCTCCTTGTTACTACTTTGAGAAAGGAAAAGTACAGATCAGTCTTAAAGTTAAACTAATTTGCAACAGTTTGCAAAAACAAATTTCCACTCATTTCACATTCTGTCTTTGAAGCAAAGCACATGCTCCAAGAAAAAGGCCATAAAGGCCTCTTTACTGCTAATTTTGTTCTCTCAATCTTTAGTATCAGAGGTAAATTATCAGACAGAGCAAGTGCCCCATTTGAAGTGCCACTTAACTTCAGGAGCATCCCAAATAATTATTTGCTTTGTATTCTTTGTAATGACATTTACCCTCACTAGTGATTTTCTAATGTTTTTCCTGTTTTAAAAGAAAATAGAGGTTCACCCAGACCTGTTGGTTTCAAGAGGTGTCAATGTTTCTTGCTGGAACTCTGAATTTGATTGGCAACTGGACTGTATGTAATGATGCATGTCAATTGGGCCTTTTAAGTTGGGTTTTTGTCATTCAGTGTCAGGAGTGTTTCCTTTGGTGTGACTCAAGCCTGTTGGAGGGTTTGGCATACTCCTTTTTTCAGATAACTTGTGCAAATCAATTTAGTGTAGAGTTTTTCAACACTCAATTCTGCCTAATGAAGCAGTTCTCCAGAAGAAGAGAAAGTGTTTGCATAGAAGATTCTTCTTCGATGTATGGGGCTGGAAGCTGCTAAAAAACAGAAGACTTTTACAGTCAGTAAGTTTGACAGAGAAGCCTGTTATAGGTTTTTGTCCTCCTCTATGAAAACCAATAGATCAAGAAAAGAAATCAACCACTAACTCTAGGTCAATCTGAAGTCTGGAGAGCCATTGTTTAACCAAACTGAAAATTAGTTTAACTCCAGTTCCGAACCCCTCTAAATTAAAAATATATTGTCCAGATACCTGTACCATGAAGGAGCTGGAGCTCAAAGTCAGGCAAGCCTCTGAATTCAGCAACAATGATGGCAGCAATACCCCAGGGTCTATTGTAGAAAAGAGGGTTCACGTCCCCAAGGATCTGGTGGCTAACTGTGTTGCATGGGATGACACAGATAAATGGTGGTTTGAGGCATATGAGGTTTCTCTGGAGATGGACAGGATCGCTGAAGAGAACTGGGGGGCAGATTCTAGAAGCACAATCCCAATGAAGGGATGGTTGCCCGATCACTCGGCATCACCCTATATAGGGGATAGGGTGAGATATCCCTTCATGAAGGACACTGTGAGAAATTGGGTTGTTGGTTGACTGGGATGTGGTCCCTGGTCAAGCAGCAACCACAATCCCTGTCAGAGTAAAGCGCAAGAAATACCCAAATCAGCCTGTGCTCAACCTCTGGTACCTTGGCACAGGGCAGTCAGGCTTAACTTAGAGGCAATGTGTAAAGGATTTATTCAACACTTCAAACTGTAAAACAGTGACAATACCACATAAAAAGGATTCCATGCCAAGTTAGAAAACTAGAGCAAAAGTTAATAAATAAAAAAAGACCAAAATGACAAAACTCCAATCAGCAGAAACAGAGATATGAATTTTTAAAGATTAAAGTGACAATTAGTGCCTTAAAGCATAAAGCGTCAATTGCAGTTATCTGGTCGCACTGGTCCGGGTCAAAGTGAAAAGTTTATGCCAACCGTGATGGAGCAAGAGATTAGTCCCACTGAAGTTTTACCATCTGAAGTTTTGTGGCAAGAGTTCCATTTATGTTGGAGAAGGCCGCAAGGAGAGCGTCACTGGAGGCTGTCTGTGTGGTAGGCCAGGTGTCTCAGTCACCAGAACGAATCCAAGGGCTAGTTGACTAGCCTCCTGTTTGGAGCTACAGGGACATAGCAAGCTCAAGCGACTTGTCTTGCATCTGCCCAGCTGCCAGAATCAACTGGACCTGCCTGTAGCATGCTGCTGGCCTCTGCTGGATTGAGCCCTGAGCCCCAAGAGGTACCCCTCAAGTCCTGGACCCTTGGCTGGCATCAGAGTGTACTCCTTCCCGCCTGACTGTGTGTTTCCTAAGAACTGACACAGCATGATGCAACTGGACGCAGCTTGATGCAGGACTTCACATCGCAGCACCTTGCAGCTCCTCATCAGAACCAATGCAGCGTGACACAGCACAATGCAGGGCCTTGCATCGCAGTACCTCGCTACATCT
Source organism: Calotriton arnoldi (assembly GCA_963921515.1). Classification (NCBI taxonomy): domain Eukaryota; kingdom Metazoa; phylum Chordata; class Amphibia; order Caudata; family Salamandridae; genus Calotriton; species Calotriton arnoldi. The sequence goes on along the minus strand of CAWUFW010015044.1, from coordinate 108,477 downwards.
CATCGGACCAGATGCAGCGCAATGCAACCTGACACAGGACCTCACACCACAGCCCTTGAAACTCCTCCTCACAAATGACACAGCACAAAGCAACTCGATGCAGGTTCTCACATCGCAGCCCACGCCGCACCTCAACGGAACCGACGCAGTGCAACACAACGCTTCACATTAAGAACATATGGAGCAATTCTCAGTGGGACTCATCTGGTCCCTGTAACTGCTGGATTTTTTCTTGTTTTGGTGTCAAATAATTTATTAAATGTTACCCTATTTTTCAGTGTGGGATTTTTATTGTGTTGTGTTTTTACTTTCTTACTGTTTTTGTGCTGCCTCTAAGTTAAGTCTGGCTCCTTTTGCACCAAGCTACCAGAGGGTTAAGCACAGGTTAAATTAGTGACCTTTGTGGTTCACCCTGACCAGGAAAGTGGCTGTTGCTTGAGTAGGGCTCACACCCCCCTCACTGCAAAGAAGCCAAGAGGAGACTAGATATGGAAACAGGTCTGCCATCAACCAATAGAACAAATTATTTAAGTAGAGACAAAAAATAAATTAATAATGACTCTCCTCTACTTTCTCTACCTCAAATATAGAATCTCTGCAAAATGGCTTAATATTAAGGTTTGTTATGGCATGTTTTGAGGACTCGCAGAGTGCATGACACACCTGGGAGGGTATCCTGGTGCTGATAAGTGGGGCTTCCAAAAATGTGTTCATTAGGTGGACATGAAGTTTGAATCTCCTCAGTACCAATTAAGCATCCTGTCTCTATGTGCTTAGCTGTGTGCTGCCTAACTGTATATGAATTACAGTAGAGTGTATATGAGTCTATATGTGTATTACCTATGTGTCTGAGACTGTCTGTTGGTCTGTGTGCAAGGGTGTCTATATCTCATTTTGTACAGTGCCATAGTGGCTTTATATCTAATGATTTGTAGGCATAAGTGAATCCATTGTGATACAGTATTGAGCTATTTCGTTTGTTTAGTGCATTCTTACCAAAGGCATCTGGTGGTAGCAGGTCATGGATACATGTAAGACTGTGTGCATGTGGGTATGCATATCTGTTAGTCTGTGTGATTTAGTAACCATATATTTGATGGCCTGTGTGCACAGGTGCATGGAATTCTGTAGTGTAAACATATGGGTGCCTGTAGGTCTGAGTGTATGGGTTCCCATCTGTTGGTAAGTGTGCAATGGTAGTTCTATTTCAGACGGACAGACAGACAGACAGACAGACAGAAAGACAGATAGACAGATAGACAGACAGACAGACAGATAGATAGATAGATAGATAGATAGATAGATAGATAGATAGATAGACAGACAGACAACATGCTGGTTTGCACAGTCTTATCTTTGGACTGCACAATGTTTGATTTTTTAGAGAAAGAAGTACATGCCTGACGCCAAAAGTAAGGACCTGCTATGCTGAGCATATGTTATTCTGATTGTACGATTGCAAAAAGGTGCATATTACATAAACTTTATGGGAGCCGAGGGGCTCCTTAGCATAATCACACACACTGTTAGGGTGAGCTGCTTTGCTCATGCAATGCTGTTGTGCTGTAATGAAAAATACATCAAATGGAGAGTTTCTAATGGGATGTTGCACTTCACAAGGCCGCCCAATCATCGTCAATGCTTTTTTGTATATTTCTTTATTTGATTTCGACACATAGGACAATATGAAGTCAGTACAGGATAAAGTGGCTCACATTCGGATCCACATGCTCAGCCAGGTTACAGTGCGCATGGCTTCTATGTATTCGTATGTCATGGTGGGTATCAGTATTTTGACAAGAAGGCAATCTGTACAGCAAACTGCAGCTTCCCAGTGTCATGCAATCCATAGCAAACTTTCCAATAACTGAGCTATATTAAGATAGCTCCCCCCTCCCATCCCAACGCCCCCAAGGCTTCCAGGGAGGCATCAGGTATCAGGAGAAAAGGCAGAGACACGTGCCGGGCTGACTGCCGCCTGGGTAGAGGCTCAGGAAGGACGTACCTCACGGTTCAGGATGTGAATAAACACCTGTGGGATCTAAGCTTAGTGAGTGGACTCATGCCCCCTTGCGAGGTCCGCCATTCTCAGTGTGTAGGAACGAGCTCAGTCTCAGTGGGCCCTTCCTCCGTCATATCAGACAGAGTTTGGGTCATCGCCCCCCAAGAGAGGAGATCATCAGTCAATGTCTCGTCCCGTCTGTTTCGCTGCATATGCGCCTCTTCAGCTCCCGCCCATCCCAGCATGTCCCGTCTTCGTGTCAATATCGTAGGGGGCCTTGGGCTCGAACAGGCTATCGCAAGGCGTCTCTTGGCCACCACAAAGCCCAGGTTCACGAGCCGTCTGCTCAGTTTCTTATTTGCGGTTTTCCGGGATTAAACCCAGCAGACAATGTTTAATAGTGTTAGGGATCAACCGCCCGTGATGGGTTTGATGTGGGACAGCACCTCTGCCCAGTACATCGCAATGTCTGAGCACCGTCACACAACATGTATAACATCAGTGTGTCAGTATCCGCTCTAGGAGCATCTAGAGGACCTATCTGGGTATATGGTATGTAACCTCCTAGGAGACAGATAGGCAAGGTGTATATAGGTATATTGTATACGTTTGAATCAAGGGTTATTAGAATAGAAACCCCACTTACCGACTCTTGAATTTTGGTCCAGTCTCTAGCAGTCAGTGGGTCATCGCAGGCCTGATGCCAAGTGGCCTCCAGACCAAGCAGTAAGACTATTTGATCCGCCCGGTACAGATGTGTGTTATACGTTGACGGCCTTCGGCTTGTGCAAGTATAGTAACGATAGTGTGTGTGGGCAAAGGAGCCTCAGGGAACGTAGGCAACAGCGGCCAGGCAGAAGCTGCGATCTTATCATATTACAAGAATTGCCCGTGTACCAGTCCAAAGGATTCAGAGGCATCTTGTATAATTATAAAACGGCCAACCGGGTACAAGTCAGAGAGCACAAGGCAGCCGCCCTCACTCCATTTCTCCATGGACATGGACTGTGCAATCTGTGCAAAGGTGTTCACGGCCCATAAATCCAGATCAGGCGGGTAAGGCGCCTGACGCACTACCCCCAAACGTTCCCAGATTCAACACAACAGCCACGTCACATGCGGTAGTGAGTCGAAGACCTGGTTGCTCCTCATCAGCACAGCGCCCCGCTGATGTACTTAGTGAGTATCTGCAAGAAGGGACCGTTCATAAGTCTCATCGCTGTCAAACCAGTGGATGGCATGCTGCAGGTGGGTTGCTAGGTAATAAATCTCCAGATCTGGAGCTTCCTTGCCCCCCTTTCCCCATTCCCCATTCCCATTTATGGCTAGCCAGTCCAATCCTGCACCTCTACCCCGCCCAAAGGAGTTGCACCAATAGGCGGCCCAGCTCTTTAAAATCCCGGTGCAGGACCTCATACATGGCACCCTGTCGTGTGTTCAAGCATCGGGCAGCACTACTCTTTTAATAAGGGCTATCTTACCCATGAGGGATAGCTGCAGCAAATTCCAAAAGTCTTTCAAAGGTTACGTATTACCCTCACCAAATTTAAGTCGTGGGGTTCTTTTTCTCCCCAGGTAATATAAATGTCCAAATATTTAACATTATCAAGTTGCCATGGTATATCATTGACAGGCAGCTGAGTGGCCAGTAATCTGGACAATAATCCTTTTGGGAACAGGGCTGACTTAGTGTTATTAATAAACAGGCCCAAATGCTCTTCAAATTCCTGCATTGCGTGTAGCAAAATTGGGACCGATATAGTGGGCTGATCTTATCTTATCTTAATGGTGACTTATAGAGCGCTCGTTCACCAATTGGTTTCATGGCGCTGGGGACTAGGGAGGTGCCAATCTGGAACAGTTTATTCATAAGCCTGTGTGAATAACCAAGTTTTGAGAGATTTTCTGAATAGGAGCAGATTGGTGCTGAGTCTAATTTCCAGGGGGATGGAATTCCACAGGCGTGGGGCTAGAGTCGCAAACCTGCAGCCCCCTTGGCGTTTCAGTTTGAAGGTGGGTATTGTCAAAAGGTGAAGTTGGGCTGAACGAAGATTCCGAGTGGGGGTATAACGAGAGATAAGATTGTCAATAAATTTTGGGCTACGGCCGTATAGGGATTTAAACACCAGACATCCGACTTTGAAGGCACATCGCTGCGGGATAGGGAGCAAGTGCAGCTTCCTAAGGAGGGGAGAGGCGTGCTGCCACCTGGGCTGTTTATGTATCAGTCGAGCTGCTTGGTTCTGTACCAGCTGAAGTCGTTTGGTGAGGCCAAGTGAAAGTCCCAGGTAGGTGGCATTTGCGTAGTCCAGACGAGACAGCACAAGAGCTATTACCACCTGGACCAGTGCAGCGTGGGACAAAAACCTGCTTATTTTCCTAATTTTTCGTAATTGTAGGAAACAGGCAGAGACCACTGTGCCTACATGCGCTTTTAAAGACAGGTCGTTGCCTATAGTAACCCCTAGACTTTTTACTGAAGTAGAGGGGGTGAGAGGAGGTCCCAGATTATTAGGCCAATATTGTGGACCCCATGGATTGCAAGCTCCCCCTGTCAAAATTAGTTCAGTTTTACTGGGATTGAGTTTTAAATGATTAAGGTTCATCCATTGCTGGATGAAAATCATAGTAGATTGAAAGTTGGTTATAGATTCGGGGTAGTTATCGATTGAGAACATGAGTTGGAGGTCATCTGCATAATTGAAGGTGATCACCTTCCTGTCTTTCAAGGATCTTATCAATGGGCATAAGTAGAGGTTGAACAGATGTGGTGAAAGCGAAGAGCCCTGTGGGACCCCACAAGTTGTTTTTAATTTAGGGGCAGTGAATTGGCCAATGCGGACTGCCTGAGTGCGGTTTACTAAAAAGGAGTTAATCCAGCTAAGGGCTGGACCCTGAAAGCCTGCCTCTCGGACACGGTCCACTAGTATGTTATGGTCGACCGTGTCGAATGCAGCCGAGAGGTCAAGCAATATCAGGGCCTGATGATTGCCTCTGTCTGCATTTTCACGTAGGGAGTCCAGTATTGCCACAGTCACTGTTTCAGTGGAATGGTCAGGCCGAAAACCGGCCTGACTTGAGTCAAAGAATCCCGTCTGTTCCAAAAAGTTGGATAGGCATTTTGCCACATGGGCCTCTAGTAGCTTAGCCATATAGGGGAGCAAAGAGATGGGACGGTAATTTGCTAGTGTCTGGGGGTCAGCGCTTGGTTTCTTTAGAAGGGGGACTACTATAGCCTCCTTAAAAGCCTTGGGGACGCAGCCCTGGGACAGGGATTGATTTAAGAGGGCAAGGACTGGGTCTGGGAAGGCCATAAAGGCTGCTTTCAAGAAGTGAGGGGGGCAGTGATCCAAGGGAGAGCCAGATTTGACTTTAGCGAGTAAGTTATTCAAGGTCTCTGTGTTGATGGGTAAAAAAGAGTCCAAAGAGTGGGGGATCCTGGGTGTGGGCGGGGTAATATCTTGTGAGAGCCTGTGTGGGATGCTGGCTTTAATATCAGTAATCTTATCAATAAAAAAATTATTCAAGGAATCACACAGGGCCTGTGATGGCTTGGGTTTAGTTAGGACTCTCTCAGGGTTTGATAGTTCATCAACTATTGGGAATAATTCCTTAGCTTGATTATTAGAGTTGAGAATTCGTGTTGAGAAATAGGCTGCCTTAGCTGCGGAGATGGCCTTCTTGTAATCATGTAGGGCCCGGACATAAGTAGTTTTTCCTGTTTGGGAGTAGTCCTGCCTCCACTTTCTTTCCAGTTGACGGAGGGAACGTTTTTGGGAGTTTAAATCGGGGGAAAACCATTTCTGAGCCTCATGCCGGCGGGTGAGGCTGATTCGTTTAAGTGGAGCGTGTGTGTTACTGGCCGCTAGTAACCAAGACGAGAAAGATTTTTCGTGTAGGTTAACATCAGGTGTGGGACACGGAGCTGTGTTGATTAAGGTGGCGATGAAATCGTTATTATTGATGGAGAGCCATTTTCTCGCCATTCTTCCTCCTAAGGTGGGCACTTTCCCTGTGAAAGAATATTTTAAGGAGAATTTTACCAAGTGATGATCAGACCATACACAAGGCATGATAGATGGAACTGATATCACTAAGTTGGCAGTCCAGAGTTGATCTAGGATGTGGCCTTTTGAGTGGGTAGCTGAGGAGATTTGTTGAATAAGGTTCATATGATGGAGGTAGACCATTGAACCGTCGGCATAGAGTGAGATGATAAGTTCAGTAGTGCCAACTTTGATACCCTAGTCTCAAAGGGCACCATAGATGTGGCACACAAACGGCTCCATTGCTAGAGCAAAGATCCAGGGTGACAAAAGGCACCCTTAGCACGTGCCACATCGGAGTAGGATTTCCGCTGACACAGGGTGGCCAGTGCGCACTCCCACAACTGGGCGTTCTTATAGTAGCTGGACCCACTTGATGTAGGTGTGACCTAGCTCAACCGCATCCAGCACCTGCCAAAGGTAGTCCCAGCTGACCAAATCAAAAACCTGTTCTATGTCTAAAACGGCGAGGGTGTAAAGGTCACCAGCTAGCTGGGGTGCATGCTGGGCATGTGCCAGGCGATAAAGGTTGCATAAAGTACTACGCCGGGGAATAAATCCTGATTGATCTATGTGGATCAGCTGGGGCAGGTAAGGCAGCAACTGTGCTGCTAGAGTGTTGCTGAGAATCATTTGATCCACATTTAACATAGATATCAGACAATATGAGCCCACTTCCATAGGATCTTTTTCAGGTTTTGAAATCAGCACTATGAGGGCATCCCTCATAGATTCAGGTAGGACTCCTCTATCCCAGGCTTCATATATTCCAGCAGTAGTCTATCAAGTAGGACACTAGTACAAACCATGTAGAATTCTGCTGGTAAGCTCATTGCTGGTAGGCACCCTAACTGTTTTAAGTGATTTCACAGCCTGCGATAACTCATGTCTAGGCAGAGGTGCCCCAAGTGTCTCCCTATCTGCAGGTGCAAGGAATGGCAGGGGAAGTCCCTTAAATAATCTATGCCGTGTGGAGTGGCATATACTCCCCTTAAGTGATCCTCAAAAACCCCATTTATCGTCTCCTGCTGGGTGGTCGCTTCACAACCCGCGTGGTCTCTCAACCCAAGCACTGTGTAGTATTCCATGGAAAAATAGGACAGATCATGGCATCGTGAAAAAAGACAAGTTTATTAAAACCAGTGCTGCCAGGGAAACAGCCACCCAGCAGAAACGCAGCAGTCAACTGCCTCCCAAAGAACAGCACAGAACAAACCGTAATTGCATTCCACATTCCAACAGCAATCTCGGTCCCTGCTCACGCTCACGTTAGGACCAGCGAGATTGCTGTTGGGATGCTACATATATACCTTTTCCTTTTCCTAAAATAACATATAAACACTAAATCCCAGGAACTATAATGCACAAGTGAATTCAAGAATGTTCAAAACATAAATACATGAAGCAGAATGATACTAAAGTTGCTTGTCATAAAAAATAAGCAAAATACGTCAACATGGGAGCAAATAGCATCATTTGGACAATTACAAAGAACCATAAGAACCATCATTGTCTGAACCTGACAGGCAACCTTGAACATTGCCCACTCCTTTGCAGTACATTTCCAGCTTCACACCTCTTTTCCCTTCCTTCCACAGAACTTTTTCCTCACAGAATTGGAAATCTGATAAGAGCAATTGGGGTCTTCCAAGTCAAATGGATGAACCGAACCATGAACAGATTTAACCATCCTTCCCTTATTCCACCTATAGGTACCATTCAACCTCACAGCGTTGCCACACACTTTGTCCACAACAACTGGACCATTAAACTTACTACAACTTTTGTGTACATAACATACTTTCTTAACGAATACAGCATCTCCCACTTTAACATCACACGACTTGACTCTATTACGGTTATCAAATTGCATTCTTTGTTTCAACTTGGCCAGCTCTACATTGTTCCTTGCCTCTGCATCATACATTCTGGCATCAATTCTGAACTTGACCCATTTGATCATCCATCCAGGGCAGATTTTGGTAGCTGGCTTTCTCCCTCTCAACAATTCAAATGGAGAAACCTGTGTGGAAGATTGCAGAGTAGTCCGGTAAAACCATATCATAGACCTTACCGCATTACCAACCACACACCTGTTGTGAACTGCCCACTGGACACAATGAACCAAAACACGGTTCATGCATTCAACCTGACCATTGGTTTGAGGATGGTACAGGGAGGTTTTAAGATGCTTAACATCACCAGACTCAAGAAAACCTTCCACTAAATCATTAGTAAATTGGACGCCATTGTCCGAAATCAAATAACGAGGGAACCCGTCCCTGAGAAAAAGTTCTCTGAGGAAATCAACTACAGCATTGGCATTGGGTTCTGCAACAAATTTAACCTCTGGCCATTTTGAGTACAGATCTACTGCTACCAAAGCAAAGCAGTACTGGATTGGCAATTTATTGAAAGGACCAACAGGATCCACTCCTATTTTTTCCCAAGCCCGTTCAGGAAATTTAATTGATATCAAAGGATGCTTTCTCACTACCAAATTCTTCTCTGAAGACATACATATTACGCAACTCCCCACATACGATTCAACTTCTCTATCCATCGAGGGTCACCATAAGGTCTGTCTTAAACGTTTCTTAGTGAAAATGACTCCCATATTTCCTTCATGTGCCATTTTGATGAGCTTAGTTTTCAATCCAGCAGGGGGCACTAGCTTATCATTTCTAAGAAGAAACCCATCATCAATGGATAAATCATCAGCCATTTTCCAAAAAGGTTGACACACAATGGAAAGCGAGTTTCCCTTAGGCCAACCTTTTGACACACAACCCATGACAACTTTCATGACTTCATCCAGATTCATTACCATACTGGTGCAGCACACATATCTCCCAAATCTAATGAGGCAATAAAGGAGTTCTCTTCAGTGTCATCTACACCATCTACCTCATGCTCTGAAATAGGAAAATGTGACCAAAAATCTGCATGCACATTCATGCCTCCTTTGATATGTACAATGTGAAAGTTAAATTGCAACAACTTAGACGCTAATCTAGAAATCCTCAGAGTTTGTTGCTTAATTTTTCTCCAGACAGAATGGCTACAAGTGGTTTGTGATCCGCTTTAACTGTAAATTTTGTCCCCAAAACATATGGTTTGAATTTCTGTATAGACCACCAGCATGCCAACAGTTCTTTTTCTATAGTGGAATATTGCATTTCAACTTCCCTCAATACTCTAGACGCATAACTGACCGTGTGTTCTATCGTCCCAGTCTGCCGAGTAAGTGTTGCACCCAAACCATAGCCACATGCATCAACCGTGATGCAACATGGTAGCCTGGGATCGAATGGTTTCAACACTCTTGAACCAGCCAACTGTTTATTAATCGATTCAAAAGCATTGGAACATGATTCATCCCACACAAAGTCAGCATTCTTTTTAAGTAATTTGGTTAAAGGTGCCATGTGAGAAGTGTACACAAAATGAGAATAAAACTCACACATCCCCATGAATGATTTAAGTGCAACCTTATCTTTGGGCACCTGAACATCAATTATGGCATTGACAAGACCAGGTCTAGGTTCAATGCCTTGTCCAGAGATGACAAATATTCAACTCTATTTTTTGCAAATTCACACTTGTCCATCTTAAGAATAATGCCTTTATCCTGTAGGATAGTCAGAACCTGTTCTAAAATTGACATATGTTCATCCTTGGTTTTGCCATAGCCATAAACATCGTCTTGAAAGACCACCACATCATCCTCACCTCTGAATAATCGATACATTATTACCCATTGGTGATACAAAAGCCGTGTAGTGTCTAGAACTAGGATCCAACACAACCTGGTGATAGGCTGATGCGAGAGCCCACTTGTTAAACCAGTTAGCACCTGACACAGAAGCCAACAAATCACAGATTTTAGGAAGGGGATGAGAATCAATCCAAATAGCCCCGTTAAGGTTGCGTAAGTCTACACAGACTCTAAGTTCCCCATTTTTCTTGCGAGCAACCACCAGGGGAGACAACCACAGGGACGATTTAATGGGCTTGATGATACCTGAATCGCACAATCTCATTCATTCTTTATCTAAGTCATCTCTGACTGAAAAGGGATCATGTTTCACTGGAGTTGACCCCTCCTTCACTTTGATCCTGTGTTGAAAACCCTTGGATAAGCCCAATCTCATCAGAAAAAACTCTTGGAAATTTAGTACGCAGATTAGTAATCATGGAATTGTCATCAGAGGAACTATCTACATCTACAACAGACACTTGTTCACTAGTACCAGGCTTTCAAATCATTTTCAAAAGACCCTGGTTAAACTAACCAAGAATACATAAACCTTTAACAGCCACATACACCTTCCCAAAAATCTTCCTCCCCTTGAAGATTTAAAGGTCTTCAAAAAAGCCAGACAGGTCAATACGGCGTCCTTCGTAAGATACAGGGGCACGGTCCGGTGGTTCAAGTATCCTTCCGGGCCACACTTTGTTGAAAATTTCCTGAGGTAACATGGTTATTTGTGCCCCTGAATCTATCAGAAGCGTAACTGATTTATCACCAATCAATATATCAGCATAGGGATCCACACAAGGGGAAGGATCCCCTGATGTAACCATACCATCGCTTACCACTAACACCCTGTCTTGTAGATCTTCCTGTAGCTTATCCAGACAACTCTCAGAATTTTCATCTCCTAAATTAGCAACCACAGAAGTATTTCTATTACTCTGTTTTCCATGACCCTGACACACCTTTGCAAAATGACCTAATTTGTTGCAAAGTCTGCATGCAACATTTTTTGCAGTCCACAGTTTTCCACTTCTAAAGTGTGACATATTACCATACCTAAAACATATATTGGTTTGTTTAAAAAACTTGTCAGATCTTGTGTTTTCTTTACTTTGAGAATTGCTGGGGACTCCACATTTTTGTTTAACTGCGTTCACAGTTTCAGTTTTCCTTTCTTCCAACTCATTCACAGATATTTGGGATGTTTTTATACTTTTAGCAATGCGTAGCATTTCTTCGAGTGACGGGATAGACAATGACAATAATTTTTGCTGTATCGTCTTGTTAGAACAATGGCAAATGTATTGGTCCCTAACCAACTGATCTGTTAAATTTTCTAAACGACATTCAGCACTTTCTCCTGACATTTGTTTTCTCATAAGAAATATGTGCCTTAACACCACAATGCTAGGTTGGACATCAAAATGTTTTTCTAATTTTTTCACACATTTTGTGTAATCATCCAGCTGTTCCTCTTGCAGATCTTCAATATTAGGAGATATTTGAAGATGGCACGATCTTCAAAACCTAAAGAATGTGAAAGCAGGAATTTTTTGCTTTCAAAATCTTGAGGCTCCTATGGCCCCTAGGTAAGTTTCAAAAGGGTCATACCAGTTTTTCCAACAAACTGGTGGATCAACTGGAGATTCTAAAAACGAAGGAGGAAGATTTACAGACTGCATAAAGGAACAAAATAAAGATGACAACAGTACAAAAACGCAGTTTAAATTTGCTCAACCCGAGTTTATAAATTAGCGAAACGCGATGTGCTCGTTAAGGATGGATGTACCGTGCACATCAGTGTGATTTTATAGTAATGATTCTTAAAGCTGTGCACATCGGCATTGGAAGCAAGGAAAAGAGATAAATAAATGCAGGAAAGAAATGCACAAAATTTAACAAACATTTTTACAGCTGAATACTGCAAGTAGCTGTGCACATCAGCGAATAAGAAGAAATGTAAAGTAGTGTGCACAACGGTATTCCTCTCAGAAGTGGGCCCAGGCACTAACAATGAAAAACAAAAATGTTTGGGTTAATAGGCTCTATTACCACCCTGCCTGACTGTAACTGTGTGCCTGAGAGGATATCCCGCTGTTTTATATGATGTGCTGTCAGTAAAAAGTAAATTGAATACCAGAATGTTTTGAAGAGACTGTGAAAATGGACTCTTAATGAAGCTGTGCGCGTCAGTGAAGTCGAGCTGTAGTTTTGTGCGCCGAGCATAAAGGATTTGTTACCATGGATATAGTAAAGTGAGATCTGTGCAGGCACGGACACGTAACAGCAATACTACGTGCAACGTCACAGTGGGTGGCAGGATATGCGGAAGAGAATGCGGCTTATCCCCGTGGAGCGCAGGAGGCCTTGGCTGTGAAACACACACTACAGAAGTCTGAAGGCGAAATGTAGGCTGCAAAAACACACACACAGTGACAGCAGAGGCAGCAGTGGAGAAAAATACAGCAAGGTAAGCCGCTTGGGCATAAATAAAGAGAACAGTACTTGCAGTTCGAGGTTTATGGGAGACATGCCTTGGGTCCAAAAGTGTAACAGGAGCTCCAAGATCGTCGCCAAAGAGATTATGTAGTATCCCACGGAAAAAACGGACAGATCACAGCGTCGTGAAGAAAGATGAGTTTATTAAAACCAGAGCTGCCGGGGAAACAGCCACCCAGCAGAAACACAGCAGTCAACAGCCTCCCAAAAAACGGCACAGAACAAACCGTAATCACATTCCACATTCCAACAGCAATTTTGGTCCCTGCTCACTCTCACATTAGGACCAGCGAGATTGCTGTTGGGATGCTCCACACTGGTTGAGGCGCAGACTCCGATCATATAAGGTGATCCAAGAGACGTCCAGCTCTATCCCCTTCCATGTACAGTCTCCTACGGTTAGTGAGATGGGTGTGCTTGTCAAGTTGATCCCATAGTGTGCAAACCAAATGTCGCTATCTGTCCCAGCGAGCCATAGCTCCAGGACTGTCTAAGAGTGCACGTTCTAGGGTTCTCAGTTTCTCCTCCTGCATCAAATCCCTTTCCAGTGTCTAACGTATGCCTGCCGTCATGGCCAGACACACTCTCCTAATAACCACCTTCATTGCATCTCACTCAGCAGCCTTACTGGTTGCAGTCTCCCAGTTAGTCTCAAAGTAACATTCAAGAGCCTCCAATAACATGTAAAGGAAGACTGGGTCTGTCAGGGCCTCTACCCTAAGTTGCCACAGTGGTACCCTAGGAAGCAAGTGGTATAGCAAGTACGTCAATAGTAGAGGGGAGTGTTCAGATATTTATTGTCCCAATTAGGTGGTATCTAGAATGTGCTGGGAGGCTATGGACTGAACAAGAAAATAGTCCACCTGCTGTGTGTCTGTGTCGCTGGGGTGTAAAAGGAGAATGTTTGGGCATGAGAGTGTTGTGTCCGATGATCGTCACTGCTTACCGATTTTTGCATAGAGGTAAGGATCCTTATTGCATGATATTGTTTCATCTGATTGGGTGATGTCAAACCCTGGTTGTGGGGGCCACAGTGCACATTGAGGCTCCTGGGCCACAACTGTGAGCGATGAGGTTGTTTGCTCCGGATATCCGTCCTACTATGGCACTGAAAACCAGTGGACTTCACTCTTAGGGTATTCAGGATGAGCAACCAAAAGCTTCTCAGCAAGATAGTGTGGGGGTAATAATTCAAACAATATAACAATCTGTCTAACCCTGTTGTTATCTCAGTATAAAGAAAGTACGTTCATATCACAACAAAACCAAATACTACACAGTTTAATAGGGTCTCAGTTCAGGGTTGCAATCTCACCTATATCTCCTAGTCAAGCATTACAATCACTATATTGCCATTCCCCATTCTAGTAAGCTCTCCCAATGTCTATGATGATTTATACAAAAGTGTAGGAATATGCAAAGTTTAGGCACAGGTGCAGTTCACTAGTGGTTACCCCACAGACTAATTCATATAACAGTTCAAAGCAATCCTTGCCTAAAACAATCAAACTGGAAACAGTTAGTGTACTTAAATCAGATTTTCATGTGCACCATCAGATCAGTCTGATGTAAAGACCCTAAGGTCCAACTCCATTTTGAGCAGGCTGAGACTCCAGTTTTCCTTTACTTTTTGCAGTCATCAATATGTCTGCTTTGATGCAGGTGTCGTATGTCCTTATCTTTCCAAGCACACATGAAAGTGCCAAGTTACTCAGACAATGACATTGATAAGAAACTTGATGCAACATCATTCTAGCACAAGTGCCTTGTTATCTCTGTTTCAAGATCAAACAAGAGCAGTAGCCAAAACAGTAGTCTGAATTGTCATATTTTTACGTTATTTGTTTATAAGAATGCATCTTAGACTATAATTTTATTGCACATTGGCTATGCAGACATTTTTCCCATTGTACATAAGATATGGTATAGAAGGTCTGGCACTTGACCACTTGTCAGGAGAGATCCTTCGCCCCAGATTATTACACAAGATACTGCCAGAGGCGATCTTAACTGCAATAGATGTGGCAGCAATGCACTTTCTCCTGAAAGCTGATAGCGAGCCCAGGTCCAGGAGGAGAGGAGCTGATGCAACGTGTGTTTACCTTTCGCAGGGAGCATGGCCGCCCTCACTTTTGACAAGTACAGCACTTTGCTGTAAACAGGTATGCAGTGTGCCGATTCTCCCAAGGAAACTCTAGATAAAAGTTATCCTACTTCATGCTTTCCTAGTGTAGAGCATAGAAGTAGGTTTCAGGGTGATAAGTTTTACATGACAATTTTACTATGGTGGAAGCCTCATTTTATTCTCGTTGTTTGCAACACATATGTGCTGTTATTATGATATTTTGTGTGGTTATTTTAAATGTGCTGAGCAACCGGTTGAGACTGTTGAAATATAACACTTTTAGTTTAAGTGTCTTTTTCTTAGTGCAGTTTGTGTGTGTGATCTTAGAGAGAATGAAATAGGTTGTTTTCCAATCGCCACAACATCCCTATATACCTATTTAGGCATGCCAATTCAGCCATGTATTGGGTGAGGTTCTGCAGGGCTGCAAAAATCTGTTTTGCACATTCAAGCATTGGTGCATTGAACTAAGTTCACACGTGTCACCCATTGGGGTGAAAACAAGCCATGTAGAGCTGAGCCAAAGACTCAGTTTACACAACAAGTCTTTCAGTCCTTCACATTTGGGTCCTGCATAACTGCTCAGAGAGACTCAACTGGTGCGGCACTGGGTTGTGCGCTCATCGGACCTGAAACTTTGTTGTCAGCTACATATATGCTCAAGGATCACTAAATCAAAAGACTCAAGAGGAATGTTTTATTTTCCATTTTTGGGAGGAAGATTTGTAATAGGCATAATTTGTTATACCCTAAAAATGTAAATCCCTATTGTATCATATTTTATAGGGGTTTATTACATGAGCTTGGTGTTTTTTTAGGTACAACAATGCCAAGAAAACACTGGAAATATTGAGATATTTTATTACATTTATGATGCATGTTCAGGCTGAGAGTAAAATCAGTGCAACATGATGGGATGTGTCTTATAGAAATTGACTGGTAATAGTGTATGCAAGCTATTGTCTAATGACCCTATTTTGAGTTTGAAGGTCATAACATTTGGCACAAACGTGGGAGATGTTAGTTCATCATATTACAAGTGTCACTGACTATAGTGCATTTGTAATGTGACAGATAGATCATCCACCATTTTAGTGATGAAGTACTCTGTTCACCAAATTCTGAATATGGCTCTAAATTCCTAATACTGAGAAGAGATGTACAATGCAGTAAGCTCAGGTGCATTGGCAAATATGACGCACATACAATAGCATGGGACCATCCAGGTGAACTTTTCGTTCTCTATTTTGTATTATTGTATTTTAAGAAATGTATTTAACATTAGCTGTTTTCTTACAGCTTCTTTTACCTCCTTATTTCTTAGACTATATATCAGAGGATTTAACATTGGAATAACACATGCATAAACTACTGCAAATATTCTGTCCTCTCCAAGGGAATGGTTTGACCCCAGCTTTGTGTAACAGAGCATCCCGGTCCCATAGAACAAAGTGACTGTGGTGATGTGAGAAACACAGGTGGATGCAGCTTTGTGCCTCCCCTGTGTGGCTTGCATTCTTGCAATGGTGGTGATGATGAAGACATATGAAATGAGAATAAAAAGAAGAGGCAAGAGCACAATTACAACCGCTGACAAAGCTGTCGCAATTTCATTGGCAAAGGTGTTTCCACAAGACAATCTAAGCAAAGATGAAATATCACAGAAGAAATGATAGATGATACGTGACTTACAGAATGGTAAATAAAATACAAATGATGTCCTTCCTACTGAAAATATGATTGCTACAATACAAGTGGTCAAAAACAAATGATTGCATTTGGATTTGCTCATAATGGTCATGTAACGGAGTGGGATGCAAATGGCAACATAGCGATCAAGAGCCATGTGAGCAAGAAGAAAACACTCAATGGTACCAAAAGGAGAAACAAACACATCTGCACAGCACACCCCATGAAAGAAATGTGTTTGTCCTTCATTAGAAAATCTATGAGCATCTTTGGTACAGTTACAGTTGTAAAACCAATCTCAACCAGGGCCAAATTCTTGAGCAAATAGTACATAGGGTTATGAAGTGTGTCCTCCAGAGTTGTGATAGTAAAGATTACACTATTGCCCATTACTGCCATCAGGTATATATTAAGGAACAGTATGAAGAACAGATGTTGTAGTTGTGAAGAAAGATCGGAAAATCCAAGGAAAATGAATCCAGTCTCTAAGGTGAGATTTGATTGTGTCATAGTTATATTATCTTTCATGTAGAAAATACACAAGAGAGTCAACTGGGCAGCAGATGAAGCACAACTATACAATACTAAGTGTGCATACATTTACAAACGTCTCCTCATTTAGATGGCTACATTGATCCTGGTATGTTCTCATATCCTCCCGAATATTGTCACTGCAAGTGAAGTTCAGTAGTATCAAGTTAGAAATTTTCATGAAACACATAACACAATTAAGAACTTCAAAACTCTATGAGACTGTTTTATTGCCCTAAATGACTTTGGCAACTTTACTGACCTTAAAGTGGAACATTAATAAATATAGCAATAAATCATACCGGCATATTAACATATCACACATTTAGAGCAGTTGTGACAAATATTATGAGAGATCACAAGCCAAACTCATATTTGTAGGTTCTGCCTTTGTAAAGGTAGTGCTTCCCCTGACTCTAAATAGGGTGCAGGAACTGCAGGTTTGTGCTCCAACTCTGCTAAACTCTAAACAACCTGTTCAGTTTGTAAAGTACACCACAGTTCCTTGGAGGACAACGGAGCTGTAGAAGACCCATTAAAGATAAATAGATGTCAGTTGGGCCAACATGAGAGGGGGGTCTAAGTTGTCGAAGACTGAACAGTTATCTACCATGATAAGCAAAGGTACGTAAGCTTTCTCTACCCAAGCTGAGATGCCACTAAGTACAGAAATCAGTGCAGCTTTCTTCTCTACTATACAGTTTACTTCCTATATGTGATATTTTGGTAATTGGTGTATTGTCCTGTTACTGGGTTTTGTATTTTCTCCTCACCTAGAGATGATGTGTCACGTCCAAGCCACAGACACCTTCTTTTACTACTCATAATCACATATCCCCTAGTGAGGCATACTCACCTACATTCGTCTACACATCTAGGTGAAAAATCCTTCACAAACTCACATGGATGCACTTCATGCATTCAGCCCAGCCAAACTCTTTCCACCTAGCCCTCATTGGCCAGTCATGTCCAGGAAGAATGGCAAGCTGGAAATTAATTTGAATGTCAAAAGTAGGTTTGGGCAAAATATAAAATACACCAATGCAATTCATGTAATGTTGGGAATTTCCTTTTACGCTTGTTACATGAAATTCAACCATATTGCTTCGATGTGCAATTATGCAACATTTGCTTTACAAATTGATGTGAGGACACATCTTGCACCAAAATATAGGAAAAAATAACATATTTGCATATTATGTAATTACGTGTAATTTAATTGCATTTTTCAGGAATTTCCTGTAATTACACAAAAGCAAATTACAAGAATTTAGCACTCCCTAGTCAAGTTACTTTGTTGTTTTACAATGAAATGCCTTTAACAGGAAACCTTTACCACGCATGCCTTTAACATGAAGGTAAGTGTGTGTGTGTACATACATATATATATATATGTATATATATAAAAAATATATATATATAGATATATAGATATAGATATATATATTAGTTATAGTTAGGACCTAGTTTCTATAGGAAAAGCAGTTTTGATTTGCCAATAACTTTGGTGCCGTTTGATGAATCTTCACAAAATTTGCAAAACTAATGGGGCAGTCACATCAGCTGCTGTCTTGAAAATTTCGGAATGATCCGTCAAGAGGGGGCCGAGAAAAAGGGGGGCCAAAATGCTTTTTTTCCTTGTTAATTTCCATAGTAATGTTTAGACACGGCTACAGCCCGTATTGCTGAACTGAATTACACCAAATTTGGCAAACCAGTTGCTATGGTTAAAAAAGCACTCTTTTTGTTAAATGGTGTAAATCCGTTTGGTAGTTCCTGAGAAATGTAAAAATTTCTCAGATATACAACTGTGGCCAGGGTGGATCCGTGAACCCTCCCGATCTCGTGCCTGAGATCTAATTGGTTGCCAACAGTTCAAACCAGGAAGTGTTGGCAGCCATCTTGAGACTCGGTTGAACCGAGTCACAAGAAAAATCGAGAAAAAATAAGAAAAGGGGCAGGGTAAATTTTTGGCGGGATTCGCGGTGGATCCACAAATCCGGCAGAACATTTTTTAAAAATTAAGCATGTGCTACTGCGATTTGTTTTCTTTAGGCCCCCGGGTGGGCCAGGTCCCGGGGGCAATAATAAATAGAGATGCAGGACCGTCACCTCCCCGGGGCTTATACATTGAAGTGCCGGGGGGGCACGCAGTGTAAGTGGCTGTAGGGGTGTATAAGTCAGTGTGTGAGTAGCTGTGTGGGTGAGTAAGATGCTGTGTGAGTGGCGGTATTGGTGAGTAAGTGGGTGTGTCAGTGGCTGTAAGGGTGAGTGAATGGCTGAGTGAGTGGCTCTATGGGTGTGTAAGTGGGTGTGTAGTGACTATGGGGTGTGAGTGGACATCTGAATGGATTAATGAGTGAGTGACTCTGTGTGTAAGAGGATGTATGGGTAAGTGAGTAGCTGTTTGAGTGGCTGTTTGGTACGTGAGTTGGTGTGTGAGTGGCTGTTTTGGAGAGTAAGTGCCTATATCAATGGGTGAGTGAGTGGATGTAAGTGCTTGTATGGATGTGTGAATGGGTATATAAGTGGATGTGTGGGTGTGTGAGTGAGCATGTTGAGAGGCTGTATGGGTGAGTGAGAGGGTGTGTGAGTGACTCTGCAGTTAAATAAGTGGGTGTGTGAGTAGTTGTATGGGTGAGTGTGTGGCTATGTGAGTGGCTGTACTGGTGAGTGACTGATTGTATGAGTTATTGTATGGGTAAGTGAACGGTTGTGTGGGTACTGGCATGGGTCTGCGAATGGGTATGGGAGCGGTTTTGTGGGTTTGAGAGCTCAAGAGGTTGTATAGGGGTATGAGTGGGAGTGTCAGTGCGCCTGTGGATGATATCATCAGTGATGTCATTTTGAGATGTCATCAGTGATGTCACTGACCATGTCATCAGTGATGTAATATGTGAGGTCATAAGCAGTGCATTGCTGGGCCGTAAGTTAAAGTTAGCTAAGGTACCTATAACTGCTGAATTTCACTGGTTTTGTACAAGTGAAATCGGAGCTTAACTATAACATCCCTGTAACCTTTGGTTTTTTCAGTGAATTTCTAAGTTTTAAAAAAAATTCTCTTTCCTAACTATAACAACCCTGTAACCTTTGGTTTTTTAAGTACATTTCTAAGGTTTTTCAAATTCTATTACCTAACTATAGCGTCCCTTTAACGTTTGCTTTTTTAAGTGAATTTCTATGGTTTGTTTAACTAGTACTTGCATTTGCAGAGTGGTGGAGAAAGGGGACGGGTCCTCCGACCAGCTCTCAGGAATCCTGTTGTGCTGAACTTACTGGAGGTAAGAGGAGGGCATTTGGGCCCCCAAGAACCCTCAGAATCCAAAAGGACTCCTTCCCCCTACCAGCAGTGCGCCAGGAGGTGAGTTTGCAGAGTGGTGGAGAAAGGGGGCCTGGCCTCCAAAGACCTATTAGCAATTTCACACTGTGGGAATTACTGCAGGTAACAGGATGGCTTGTTGGCCCCCAAGTACACTCTATAGCCAAGGGGACTTCATCCCCAACCAGCAGTGTGCCAGGAGGTGCGTTTGCACAGTGGTGAAGAAAGGGGGCATGGCCTCATAAAGTCCTCTCAGCAATCCCACTGTTTAGGACTTACTAGAGGTAACAAAAGGGCTATTGCCCCCAAGGACCCTCTGCAGCCAAGGGGACTTCATCCTCCAATCAGTTGTGCGGCAGGAGGCGTGATTGCAGAGGGGTGGTGAAAGGAGTGGGGTCTCCAGCGAGGTGCCTTTTGATTTTTTTATTAATTAGGGCATGGCCTCCGACAACCTCTCAACAATCCTGATGTGTGGGACTTACTGTAGGTAACAGGAGGGGTAGTTGGCCCCCTAGTTGGCCCCCAAGGACATCCTCGGGGGCCAACTACCCCTACTTTTACCTCCAGTTAGTCCCTCACAGCGGGATTGCTAAGAGGTGTTCGGAGGCCACGCCCTCTTTCTACTTCACTCTGCCAACACGCCTCCAGGTGCACTAGTAGTTGGGGGATTAAGACCACTTTACTCCAGAGGGACCTTGGGGGCCATGGCGCCCTCCTGGTACCTCCTGTAAGTCCTACACAGCAGGATTCCTGAGAGCTGGTCGGCGCCCCCCTTTCTCAACCACTAAGCAAAAGTGACTGCTACTAAAAAAACAATAGAAATTAACTGAAAAAAACAAAGGTTACAAGAATCTTATAGTTAGGAATTAGCATTTAAAAACCCTAGAAATTCACTGAAAATAACAAAGGTTACAGGGACGTTCAAGTTAGGCATAGGATTCACTCATACAAAACCAGTGAAATTCAGCCGTTATAGTCAAAGTTGGAGTGGGTGTATGAAAGGTTATATGGGGGTGTGAGTGGGTGCATCAGAGATTTTGTGGATGATGTCATCAGTGATGTAATTTGAGGAGTCAGGAGTGATGTCATCAGTGATGTCACTGAACATGTCATGAGTGATTTACTATGTGAAATTGTAAGCAGTGCATTGCTGGTGCGCAAGCTATAGTTGGCTCACTAACTGTAGCGGCTGAATTCCACTGGTTTTCTACAAGTGAATCTTGAGCCTAACTACAACATCCCTGTAACCTTTGGTTTTTTTCAGTGAACATATATATATACAATTTTGTAATAAACGAAGGATGAAATGGCAACGCTACCCCTGTGTCGGTGTCTGATCTATATGGAGTTCAGAATTGGTTTCTAATGTTTAGCCGCTAACGCTGGAATAGTGGCTGCATCGACACGACCTTGATTTGGTGCATCTCCGAGAATTCCGGCAAACAGTGGAGGAGTGTTTGCAGCACAGGCGGAGAAGCCCCCCCGCACATCCAACAGAAAGCACTGACCGATACGTGGCGAAGTCTTGGGCTCACAGCTTCGAAGGAGGCCGAATGCCGAGGAAACTGGCCGCTGTGAATGGTATGTGAAATCTTAACAAGCGGGGAGAGGAGTAGGGAAGAAATCCCGGCGGGGAAGCTGAGCGCGTCCTTTCTTTAGAAATGAGCCATCGAGAGGTGTGTGAGGCAGTCGCTCCTGTAATCGGATACACTGCAATGGATATTTTAACAAAGCAAAGGGAGATAACAGCAGACTCAGTATTCAGCGAATGAAGCACCATTAATGTGGAGCAAAAACACGGACTGGAATCAGTCGCAAAGGAAAATGACGTCCTAACATTGAAACGTAAACTGGAAAAATTAAAGCGCAATGAGATTTCTAAGTGGTGGGAAGCAAAATCGTTGACTAAATATCTTGATGTGGGCAGAATACCTCGTGGGCTAAGAGTGTTAACAGCCCCCACATATGAAAACCCTGATCTGGAGATGCTCAGAGAATGGGCAACCAACAACGCAACTTCATCTGAGAACATGATGAAAATATTAATAAAATATGCGTCTAAAGATCGAGAGAAGTTGTTGGATGAAATTACGATAATAGAAGCAGAATTAAGGGAACTAATGAGTGAAGAAATCATCACTAAATTCGAGTCAGAATTGAGTGTCCGCCTTAAAAAACATGAGCAAGTAATCACGGAACGCAAAGCAACCAAGTTCCAACGAGATAGACTCGATTACATGCGGGGGCAAATCTATACCTTTGCTCGCCGCTTTGACAGTATACGTAAACAGAGACTATCCAAATCAAGTAAGATAGCAATATCAAATAAAAAGATTGCAAGCACTGATGGAGGAGAAATAAGCTTCGATATAAGCTCTCGAGCGAGCTCGGATGTGGACACTGCCTCTGAAGATGGACTTCAAAGCATGGGATCCCTTGAAAACCCGCCTTCCATAATCGAAGAGCTCGGTTTTTTATACATAGACCGGACTCAAAACAACAGATCGAATTTGCAGGGACACAGAAAAGAAAATCAAGAAAACGAAAAAATAGACGGGGCGGGAATGGAGCTTCGTTCAGGGGCGAGGAAAAAGGACTCATATCAACGCAGAGGATGGAAGAAGCAATATTAACAGTGGTAAATCTAACAGATTTGATTTTAACGGATAATGACACGAAGATGCTATCGATGGGACTCTCATTTAGTAAGCGCACGAACTTCAATTACACCCAAACGCGCATTGATTTTTTCAAGTTCATACGCAAACTTAAGCTCAAAAAATTCTTCTATAACAGCAAAAGCAATATGGAGAGAACGTTAGAAGTAAGAAAAGAAGTAGATAACCTTGAGGTTGGTGATATGGGGTTACTACTGGATTTACATCATTTGCATCGGGAGGGCGAGGGATTGCAAGTAGAGGAAACAGCAAGCCAGGTAATTGATTTACTAGACCTAGACATGTATGATAGTACCAAAACAACATTCAGACCCAAATCCACATTCACGCCCAATACACCGAGCGATGCATTAGACATATTTTCAGACTTAGTTATAAAAGATCTAAAAGAATTATCTCTAAATTCAAGTAGAGATTTTCTGAAAAATGAGAGTCATTTCGAAAAAGAGTATCAGGCAGTAGTCACCAAAATAAAAACCAGACAGGATATAGTGGTTAGACAGGCCGATAAAGGTGGAAACCTTGTCCTCTGGCCATTAGAAGCCTATAACATCAAGGCTATCTCTCAATTGAAAGATAAAAAATGCTATTTAAAGATTCCACAAAGCAATTTGTGTGAGGTACAACAGAAATATTTCAAAGATTTGGCCAGATGGCGAGGACTAGGACTACTTACGCAAAATGAATATTCCTTTTTGAAAGTAGATAATCCAGTGTTACCCACTCTTTATTTGGTCCCAAAAATAAAGAAAAACCTCCGGGAAGGCCGATTATTTCAGCCATTGGCAGTTTATTTGAGCCAACCTCAAGATACCTAGATTCATTCCTACAAACATATGTGCAAGCATTACCTGCTTATATTCAGGATACAAGAGATTTCCTGATTAAGCTTAATACTATGGGCTGGAAGGAAACGTATCTTTTGATTACTCTAGACGTTGTAAGCTTATATACTAGCATAGCGCATGAAGATGGTTTACGAGCAATACGTCATTTTCTTGGTACCAGATCAATTAATTTTTACCAACATACAAACATGTTAGTTGAAATGTGTAGACTATGCCTGACTAATAATCATTTCATGTTTGGAGGAGACACGTATAGGCAGTTACAGGGTATGGCGATGGGCACCTGCTTCGCCCCCAGCTATGCGAATTTGCATATGGGCTGGTGGGAGGAGCAGGTGCTCAAAACCAAACACATCAGAATATGGAACGACCATGTAGTCACATGGATTCGTTTCATAGATGATCTCTTCATCTTATGGGATGGATCAAAAGAATTGGCTGAGATGTTCCTACAGGACATTAATGATAATGATCTAAATTTAAAATTCACGGAACACATAAGCGAGTCTAGTGTTACATATTTGGATCTTGAAGTCTATGTGAAACAAGGCATGATTCATACACGAACATACAGGAAACCTACTTCTGGGAACACAATTATTCATGCTCAAAGTTTCCATCCAACACGCTTAAAATTGAGCATCCCATATGCAGAAAACTTGAGAATGAAGAGAAACTGTAGTGAACCAACTGCCTTACATGACGTACAAGAAGCCCTCACAGAGAGGTTTTTGCAAAGAGGGTACAAGCATGATACATTGAAGCAGGCCAAAATCAAAGTGGAACACATAGAAAGGGAATTTCTACTTAAACCTGACGTGGAAAAGGCAAAAGAAAAGAAGAGGAATGCTGAAAGTCAGATTAGGATGATCACTGGATACAATGCCTACCAGGCGAAAGTGAGAGATAGCCTGTGTAGGCATTGGCATCTGGTGAAACAAGACCCTATCCTACATGGAATGATATCATGTAGACCCATGGTTACTTTTAAGAAAGCAAAGTCCATGAGAAATGACTTATTTAAGACCAACCCAGAAATAGAAAGAGGGGGAGGATGGCTTAAGGCTAGCCCTGGCTTCCACAAGTGTTTTAAATGCAAAGCATGTAGATTTGGTAAAAATGAACGACAAGTCATATCTCCATTGATGAGTAATCCATGGAAGATAAGGTGTTCATTGAATTGTAAAAGTGACTTTGTGGTTTACATCATCCAATGTACATGTCCCAAAATATACATTGGCAGTAAAATCCATATGGTACATATTCGTATTTTACAGCACTTGAGAGCGGTAAAGAACAATGACAAAAATTATGTGGTCGCTCGCCATATTAATGAGGTGCATAAAGAAAACATTAATGACCTATCGTATTTTGCTATAGATCAAGTACAAAAGTTGAGAAGAGGGGGAAACAGAGAGGGTAAACTCCGCCAACTTGAGTCAAAATACATAATGTTATTCAATTAAAAAAATCCGTATGGATTAAATGCTGAAGAGGATCTGCATGTACATTTGATTTAAATGAATTATCCATTGCAGTTAAATTGTTTTAAGTCATAATTTTAATGATGAACAGAGAAAGGAACAACAAATTAATCACATGATGCCTAAAGAATGAATTATAAGTTTTAAGACTCAAAAGATGATAACATTTTAAGAACTGAATATCGTGCACAATCCACCGGGAATAAAAGCATTCCTAATTCTTTATAGTGTATTTTATATAAGTAGGGAGGATAGGTATGTAGTTCAGTACTGTAAAGCACTCGCACTTTATTTGGACAAGGATCATCCATCTTTTAAATATTGTATTGAATTTGCACTAAGAAAGAGGTTTTATATGCATTTTAATAGGATGTATCTGGTTTATATCGGCAGATGCCTGGTGGATTTAGAGAAAATTGAAATGAGAAAAAGAAGAAAATCTCAGAAAATCTCTCTAATCAGCACGATAATGAAGTAATCTATATGAGAAATAGAGCACTTGCACTTTATTTGCCTTTTGATGCTGCTATAATGAGTTTTTAAATTCCTTTACAAAATGTGTTTATATATATTTATTTTTTTAACATCATGATCTTTTTACTGAGGTTTTAAAATTTAATAAGTCATTTTGGAAGGACCCTAGCTAAGCAGGCGCTACTTGTGAGATTTATTAAACAAGTGGAGCATAGTAAAGTACCCTGTTTTTAATTAACATGGTCCAATATGTAAATAGAATTGAGTATTATAAGGACAGTCTATGGTCCAACATTTTTCAAAATGTTTCAAAATTTTTCGAAATTTTTCAAAATGATTGACATGAATTTTTCAAAGTGATTGACTTGATGATAAACAATGATGAAATTGTGGTTATGTTTATTTAAAGAGTGAAATATTTGTAAAGGAAAAGGTACTTACCTTGAATCCCAAGCAGCAGAGTGAGTCTGTCTTCTATGGCTATTCAACAACTGGGTCATGTGACCTAAATACTCTGTTTAAAAGAAGTATGCTGTTTTCAGACGACTGTCAATGTGAACAAGGCAGGAATGCCGTAACGCAAAAAATGTTGACAATTTCGTAATAAACGAAGGATGAAATGGCAACGCTACCCCTGTGTCGGTGTCTGATCTATATGGAGTTCAGAATTGGTTTCTAATATATATATATATATATATATATATATATATATATATATATATATATATATATATATATACTATCTGGCGGTCGCCAGTAGATAGTTATAGTTACAACCTATTATCCATAGGAAATCCGCGACATTCTATTTGAAATAACTCTCTTGCCGGTTGACGTATCTTCGCAAAATTTTCAAACTTTGTGGCCCGCTCCGGTCCGCTCCTACCCTGAAAGTCTCGGGGGGATTCGTCAAGCGGGGGCCGAGAAAAAAGGGGGGTCCCAAAACGCGTTTTCCCCATATTAATTTCCATAGGAAACTTTAGACAAAGCTACAGCCCGAACTGCTGAACGGAATGACACCAAATTTGGCAAAAAGGTAGGTCTTGGTTCAGAAAGAACCCTTTTTGTTAAATGATGTAAATCCATTCAGTAGTGACTGAGAAATTAAAAAAAAGAAAACTTTCAATATCTGGGCGGAGCCTAACCACACAAGCACGAGCTTGCCTCTGATTGGCTGCCAACACTTCAAACCAGAAAGTGTTGGCAGCCATCTTGTGCCTCGGAGGGAGGGAGAAAGAAAAAGGTAAAAGAAAGATAAAAAAACAAGAAATGAGGGCAGGGTAAAAACACCCTGACCCCCCAGGCCTGCTCAGACCCCCAGGCCCAAAAAAAGCATTTTTTATTTTATTTTCAGGCGAGGTCGCGCCGGGTGCGTGAATCCGTCTGAAATTTAAAAAAACGAAGCGCGGTCTCCCGCGCTTCGTTTTCAAAGCCCCCGGGTGGGCCAAGTCCCGGGGGCAATTTATTTATGTAGCGGGGGCCCACGGGGGCCCCTGCAGCCCCGGGGACCGCCACCTCCCCAGGGCTTGATAATCTATTCATGGGGGGCACGCGGCCCCCGCAGCCCCGGGGACCACCACCTCCCCGGGGTGAAGGTACCTGGTACCTGGTTGTGGACTCCACCGTCCTTGGGGGTGCTCTTACAGGGACGCCAGCGGTTGGGGGGGCTCCGTGGTGACACCTTCAGGGCAGTCCCAGGTGCATTGGGGCTCTGCCACAGGAGTTGCGGTGATCAGAGGGGTTGATGGCAGGGGCAGCCCAGTTTGATGCTCATGCAGGCCGGGGCGGAAGTTTGATGCTCATGCAGGCCGGGGCGGACCTACGGGAGGGTCGGCCGTCTGTCATGCTGTGCAGAGCACGACCCCACGTGCCTGTGGTTGTGGTGGCGCCTTGATGTGGGGGGCGCAGATTAAGCGCTTTCGGCTTGCAATGTAGTGTTTACAAATAGGGTGCTGCCGTAATTCAATTGGTGCTGGGTATAATGATTTTGCTGCCCCAGCCGGTGTTTTGCTGCATCTGTGACACCGAGGTACCCGTGGCACAGCACTGTGGGATGCAGGGAGGAGGGGGAGCGAGAATGCAGTGCCATCAGATAGGGGGGGAGTCGTCGCCTCGTGGCGGGCACAGTAGGGCGACGGGCGGGTGGGACAATGGGGCAGGGTTGTCCGTGCTCCGCCCTCGAGTTGAATGTCGGGCTGGCTCCGCTTCGCATGCGGAGTGGATTCGGGGACCTGCTGGTTTCCTCGAATGGCGGGTGCGGGACCAGTATTTCTTCCCCGGCCTTTCATCCTTCCGAGGCTAATTAACTGGGTACAGCTCATCACCAATGGCCACAGGGCCTGGGGTGGTGCTCGGGAGGGCTTGTCTGAGGAGGGATGAGGGGGCGCAGTGCAGCGAGAGATGCGGGGGAGGCTGGAGGGGGTTTGCTCGGGTAGCTGGGGAGCAGACGGTCACCTTCAGGGGGCGGGGGAGGGCGCAAGGGTGTTCTGGCTCCGACCCGAAGGGTGAGAGGATTCAGGGACCCGCTGGTGTCCTTCGATGGCGGTTCGAGGCCCAGTCTTCATGCCCTCAGCCTTTCATCCTTCTGAGGCCATGTTAGATGGGTTGCAATTCCTGTCAGCCGCGGTGCCTGCAGGCGCTCAGGTGACATGGGGAGGGGTGTTATTGTGGGGAGGGCCGAGGGTTGTTTGCGCAGGTGGTGCAGAGCGGATGGTCACCTTCCAAGGGTGGAGGGCATGAGGAGTTGCGGGGGAGCTGGGACAGTTGGGCGGAGAGTATGTACAGTTCCGCTGGGCAGATGGGTGCGGCTGCACCCTAGGTTTGGCCCAGGTGCCACATTGAGGACCGTGCAGCGGCACGCATAGGGGGAATGCATCCCCCCCGCATTCGTCCGGCGGCTTAAGAAATAGGAAATGAATCAATAATTCCAAATGATGTTGCAAAATACATTTAGTGAAATTCTGCAAGAAGTTATGCCTGCCTCTGGTGGTGTTGGTTAGGGATGCCCTGGGTTGCTCCGGGAGGGCCGTGTGCTGGCCAAAGTTTCAGGATGGCCACAGTGATTGGAGGTGCACACAGTGAGTCTAAGTGAGACTCATACATATTCAGTGGTTCTCCTTACGCATTTAGGACGGCATCTCCCCCCCGCTCTAAATTAATCCGGCAGCAGTAGTGATACAATTTGCTGGAGAATAGGGGAGGGATGTGTAATGGATGGCTCAGATTGCCTTCGCTTCCACAGGATGATGGGGGAAGGAATGACGCTCTTGAAGTGTTCGTTCTGGGTCTGGCACAAGGGTGGTTACAAGATTTGCAAGTCAGTGACATGTTGGGCTTGAGGGGCGGGTGGGGTGACAGGAGGTCTCTGTGGGGAACAGCGCATTCTTTCATTAGTAGCTAAGGACCTACAAGGAGATGCGTGTATGTTTATGGGTATGTCACAATGATGGTGTTAGAGGAACGCAGGGTTTAGGGCCTTAAACAATAGCGGTGGCCAGGGGAGGGGTAGAAGCTGCGCGAGTGGGGCAGCACATGGGAGAGTGGGAGCGCTGGGAGGGCCGCATCTCGGCTAATTTAGCCGGGGGAGGATCAGGAGTCAGGATATAGGATGCTGGGGTTTGTGGCCTCCCAAACGTCCTTTGGGCATCGGTCACATCTGGCACTGGTGGGGGTGGAGGGCAAGAGTGGCGGTGCTTGCCACAAGCAGGGGTGGCTACCATACGTGTGAGGTGGTGTCCTTGCCGGGTAGAGCTTCGGAGGGCATCAGCAGGATCGAAGTAGGTACAGGTAGCATGGTTACAGAGTGGTGTGAGCACGATCGGGTTGCTTTAACCTGTGGTAGGGTTGGCGGTATCCATGCAATGCAGGTGCACCCAAATACCGGAGATAGCACAGCGGGGATTCAAGTGCCCTTCAGGGGGGCGTTGGAGAGTTTGCACTTTCAGGCCACACACATGCCACGCACCGTGAGCTTTGAGGTGCATGCACAGGGGACGAGGATGAGTCCAATGAAGATTAAATGCGCACGGACAGCAGGTGGTGTGTAGGGAGGTCCGGGTACAATTTTGGGGTAGGGGGTGAATAAGGGTAAAATAATGCATACGGCAGGGGGGCAGGAAGGCTTGGTGCAGGGATACCTCTCGGGAGGGGCGCGGTCAGATGCTCAGTTTACGAGTTGCAAAGTAGTAACTTGCTAGGATGCCATACAGGGAATGCTCGCTGATTAGGGCTATATCAGCCACGGTAATGGGGCTCGGGAGCACAAAGTTATTAAAGCACACAACAGTAGCCAATAGCGGGGACTAAGGGGGAAGGGAGGTGGCCCTTATGCTCGGGTATGCCAATTTTGGATTAAGGGAATCAGGTTCGAATCTGGGCGTGGTTCAACATCCTTTGATCCTAGGCAAGTTATTTAATATCCCCCTGAGTACCACAAAAATAAATTTGTCCGGGTGTGATGCAACTGGTGCTTATGTATAGCGCTCCATTACCGTCCAGTCAGGCTAGAGGGAGAGGAAAAAAAATAAAAAAATAAAAATCGCGAGTGTTACAGTGGGGAGAGGGGTCGTCAAGGGCCCCCATTGCGGCAGCTTAAGGAAGGGGCGGCTAAGGGTCCAATTACAAGGTTAAAAAACGGGGGCTCCCCAGGAGGATTTTAAAATAAGGACAGGGTGGGGCCTGCCAGGGATCCTTTCACATCTGGTGGGGAAGGGGGAAGTCCGACGCCAGGCCCCATTAATAATAATTTGGCGCCATTCGTACTATAGGATAAGGTGAGCTGAAATACACTTTCAGGGGCAATAGGCTTTCTACTGCCAGGCCAGCTCAGGAGCCATGAACCCCCACGGGCCGCACGCCGGGGATAGGGGCACCAGTCCGACGGTGTGGAAGGGGTAGTTGGTGGTGAGATCGTGGGAACACACAGGCAGCGATGTGTGCAAGGATGGGAGTGTGTTAGCGGTGCTCAAAGACGGCAGCGAAAAGTTTACAGCTCAGGAGTCTAATTGCCGCCATGGTTAGGGAAAATAGGCTGCACCCCCCTTTCACAGCAGGGAGAGGGAGGGTTGGAAAGAGTGGTACCTGGCAGTGCTACACCTGGTGGTTAGTTGGATAATGTGGGGCGCAGGGGAGCCTACATTGTCAACGGGATGCACCGTCCTTTGGGGTACCGTTACAATGGTACCTGCAGTAATGGGGGAAGCCATGGTTCATGGTCGCCTACGCAGCGTCCCTTTTGGAGCACAGGATATCAACTAATGCATTAAGCTGCAATGCAGTGACCTAGCAGCGTTGCCCCAAGGCTACGAACTAATAGGGCGGTTATTAGGGATGGCAGCAGAGCCGTATAGTTAGTTAGTTATAGTTTCTAAGGTCCGGCTCCAAGTTCCATTTAACAGATTATAGTAAGACAGTGTACTTAGAAAGGGATTCCAATCATTTCTAGCCCCTCTGGCCTCGGAGTAGGCGTGCAAGGCACATCGCCGGGGGTTTGGAGTGGGGGGGGTTTGGGAGAATGGAAGCTCCTAGCACCTCCTTCCCCCTTCCCCAGCGTGCCTACACCAATGCCGGATGGGTCGGGGGGAGGGGTGCCTCTTTTTGCACCTCTGTTGGCTCTTTCTGCACCTCACTTGCTCCTTTCTACACTTCTCTTGCCTCTTTCTGCACCCCTGTTGCTTCATTCTGCACTTTCCATGCTTCTTTCTGCACCTGTCTTGCTTCTTTCTGCACCCCTGTTGTCTCTTTATGTACCTCTTTTGCCTCTTTCTGCACTTTTCTTGCCTTTTTCTGCACCTCTCTTCCCTCTTTCTGCACGTCTGTTGCCTCTTTCTGCACCTCATTTGCTTCTTTCTGCACCCCTGTTGTCTCTTTCTGCACTCGTCTTCCCTTTTCTGTGCCTTTCCTGCCTGTTTTTGCTCCTCACTTGCCTCTTTCTGCACTTTTCTTGCTTCTTTCTACACCTCTGTTGCTTCTTTCAGCAATTCTCTTGCCTCTTTGTGCACTTCTCTTGCCTGTTTCTGCACTTCTCTTGCCTCTTTCTGCACCCCTGTTGCTTCATTCTGCACTTTCCATGCTTCTTTCTGCGCCTGTCTTGCTTCTTTCTGCACCCGTGTGGTCTCTTTATGTACCTCTTTTGCCTCTTTCTGCACTTTTCTTGCCTTTTTATGCACCTCTCTTCCCGCTTTCTGCACTTCTCTTGCCTGTTTCTGCACCTCTCTTGCGTCTTTCTGTACCTCTGTTGGCTCTTTCTGCACCTCACTTGCTCCTTTCTACACTTCTCTTGCCTCTTTCTGCACCCCTGTTGCTTCATTCTGCACTTTCCATGCTTCTTTCTGCACCTGTCTTGCTTCTTTCTGCACCCCTGTTGTCTCTTTATGTACCTCTTTTGCCTCTTTCTGCACTTTTCTTGCCTTTTTCTGAAGTTCTCTTCCCTCTTTCTGCACGTCTGTTGCCTCTTTCTGCACCTCATTTGCTTCTTTCTGCACCCCTGTTGTCTCTTAATGCACTCGTCTTCCCTCTTTTTGTACCTTTCCTGCCTGTTTTTGCATGTCATTTGCCTCTTTCGGCACTTTTCTTGCTTCTTTCTACACCTCTGTTGCTTCTTTCAGCAATTCTCTTGCCTCTTTGTGCACTTCTCTTGCCTGTTTCTGCACCTCTCTTGCCTCTTTTTGTTGTTGGCTCTTTCTGCACCTCACTTGCTCCATTCTACACTTCTCTTGCCTCTTTCTGCACCCCTGTTGCTTCATTCTGCACTTTCCATGCTTCTTTCTGCACCTGTCTTGCTTCTTTCTGCACCACTGTTGTCTCTTTATGTACCTCTTTTGCCTCTTTCTGCACTTTTCTTGCCTTTTTTCTGCACCTCTCTTTGCTCTTTCTGCACGTCTGTTGCCTCTTTCTGCACCACATTTGCTTCATTCTGCACTTTCCATGCTTCTTTCTGCACCTGTCTTGCTTCTTTCTGCACCCCTGTTGTCTCTTTATGTACCTCTTTTGCCTCTTTCTGCACTTTTCTTGCCTTTTTCTGAAGTTCTCTTCCCTCTTTCTGCACGTCTGTTGCCTCTTTCTGCACCTCATTTGCTTCTTTCTGCACCCCTGTTGTCTCTTAATGCACTCGTCTTCCCTCTTTTTGTACCTTTCCTGCCTGTTTTTGCATGTCATTTGCCTCTTTCGGCACTTTTCTTGCTTCTTTCTACACCTCTGTTGCTTCTTTCAGCAATTCTCTTGCCTCTTTGTGCACTTCTCTTGCCTGTTTCTGCACCTCTCTTGCCTCTTTTTGTTGTTGGCTCTTTCTGCACCTCACTTGCTCCATTCTACACTTCTCTTGCCTCTTTCTGCACCCCTGTTGCTTCATTCTGCACTTTCCATGCTTCTTTCTGCACCTGTCTTGCTTCTTTCTGCACCACTGTTGTCTCTTTATGTACCTCTTTTGCCTCTTTCTGCACTTTTCTTGCCTTTTTTCTGCACCTCTCTTTGCTCTTTCTGCACGTCTGTTGCCTCTTTCTGCACCACATTTGCTTCTTTCTGCACCCCTGTTGCCTCTTTCTGCACTCATCTTCCCTCTTTCTGTACCTTTGCTGCCTGTTTTTGCATCTCACTTGCCTCTTTCTGCACTTTTCTTGCTTCTTTCTACACCTCTGTTGCTTCTTTCTGCACTTCTCTTGCCTCCTTCTGCACCACTTAGTTAGAGGTAGTTTTAATCCCCCTGCCCTATTATGTACTAGGGCCATACAGGGGAGGTCATGACAATCACAGGGGTACCCCAACCCATAGTGTACTCTAGTGTATGTAGGTGTTTTCACTGTATTCTAAGTGTCTTTCAGCATAGCACTGGCTCCAGGCCTGGTTTGTCAGAGTCAGTTACCACCAGTACCCGTCAGCAAAAAGTTGGGGGCACAGGATGACTTTGCAACAAGGCCTCTTTCTGCTCCTCTGTTGGTTCTTTGTGCACATCTCTTGCTTCTTTCTGCACCTTTCTTCATTTTTCTGGACTTCTGTTGCCTCTTTCTGCATTTCTCTTGCTTCTTTCTGCGCCTTTCTTCCTCTTTCTGCACATGTCCTACCTTTGTAGGCATAGTTAGAAATTAGCATTTAAAAAACCTTTGAAATTCACTGAAAAAAACCACAGGTTTCAGGGACGCTATAGTTAGAAATTAGCATTTAAAAAACCTTTGAAATTCACTGAAGAAACCATAGGTTTCAGGGACGTTATAGTTAGAAATTAGCATTTAAAAAACCTTAGAAATTCACTGAAAAAACCACAGGTTTCAGGGACGTTATAGTTAGTTGGACATTTCACTCGTACAAAACGAGAGAAATTTGGCCGTTATAGTTAGTTCAGCTAACTATAACTCGTGCCCCCGCAATGCACTGCTGATGACGTCACATATTACATCATTCATGACATGGTCAGTGACATCACTGATGACATCACTGATGACATCTCAAATGACATCACTGATGACATCATCCACATGATAATCTGATGCACCTCCTCATACCCTAATATAACCTTTGATACACCCACTCTAAAATACAGACTACCATTTTCGAAACCATAGACACACCAATACCAGTTAGTACATACACACTCACTAATTCCTAGGTCTACACACACACATCCACTCATTCACCCATACAGTCACTCATACATGCAGTCAACCATCAATACGGCACTATCATATGCACTCACATATCTATACAGACACTCACACACCGCCACTCATCCATAGAGTTACTCACACACCTACTCAGTCATGCAAAGAATCAATCACACTCCCATATACTCGCCTATACAGTTATACACACTCCTCCTCACTTATTCAAACATATACTAACACATACTTACACTCTTATGCAATAACTAATACAAGCACACACTCATCCATACAGCCACTCTCACAATCACACACTCTCATATATAGTCATTTATATACTCCAACACTCACATATACTGTCTTTCACATATGCAGTTACTCACACATGTACCACTGAGGCATCCATTCACTCACCAACACACCCATACACACACTCACCCACCCATACAGCCCTTCACAGATGCACTCTTGAACCCATACACCCAGTGAATCACCCACTCACACATCTATGCATACCCCCCCACCCACCAACACAGACACTCAGGCACCCATACAGATACTCAGACAACCAATCAATAACCCACATATAGACCCTCATTTAGCTACTCACCAACCCATGCAACCGCTTACACACCAACTGACAAACTAAACTGTGTGAATGTCTGTATCAGTCACTAACCCATGCATTCAGTAAGACACATTTAATCACTCACTTATACAGTCAGTCACACACCTACTAAATCATCCATCCAGACACTTATACACCCACTCATTCTTCAATACACCTTGGCCTATATATATATAACATATTTAAACTTTACAGAAACACACAGTCACTGGATGATATCATCAGTGATGTCATTTGAGATGTCATCAGTGATGTCACTGACCATGTCATGAATGATGTAATATGTGACGTCATCAGCAGTGCATTGCGGGGGCGCGAGTTATAGTTAGCTGAACTAACTATAACGGCCGAATTTCTCTGGTTTTGTACGAGTGAAATGTCCAACTAACTATAACGTCCCTGAAACCTGTGGTTTTTTCAGTGAATTTCTAAGGTTTTTTAAATGCTAATTTCTAACTATAACGTCCCTGAAACCTATGGTTCACCACTTGCCCCTTCCTGAGGAGGCAAGATCCATGGCAAACCTATTGCTCACCTGCCACACCTTCACAAATGTGGACTGGCCAATGGCCTGAGAATTTTTTATTTAAATCTGTGATCCTAATAAAAAATGACAGTTTGTTTGATACATGAGCCCTGCCACTGTTTCTGATCTGAATATGAAATAGTCATTGTGTTTGTGATGTATCACTACATTTTGGGCACCTACATATACTATGATGTGCCATTAGTAGAGATTATAGTGCTCCTGTAATGTGCACTGGTGATGGTATACCACAGGAGATGGATAACAGTTCCATGGATGGACATGTTGGATGAGATGGAATGAGGTGGGATGTCATATGGAGGGTATTTTGACTACTCTTGTACGTTGTGAGCCTCATTTAGCTTAAAGGTCTTGTGATGGTGTAGTAGGTGAGCCTAATTGCACTTCCACTATTCCATATTTAGCATGACTGTTGTTTGTGATGATGTTAGCCCCCGGTTAACAATTAAGCCACAGCTACTGTGCACACAGAGATTTAGAACCTTGTACAATGTTGACTGTGGCCCAGGCCCTAAGGCTGCCGGGTACCGACTTGGTGGAGTGAGTGCTATCATGTATGGGGAATTAATTTTTTGTTGTGTAGTACAAATGGCATCTCTTACTTCCATGGTTTCATGTTCTGGAAATGGTAGGGACAATGAAACCTATCATTTAGCTACTGCCCAAACCTTTCTATATGTGTGACTGACACATATTTTGACAAGTATCACAGTGTCCGCAATGACATGTGAGGCAACAACCATTTTACCTTATGTGCACAAAAAGGTCTGGATATGTAAGCATAACACACCCATCCACTTATTTACTGAGTAACATATTTGTATACCATCAAAGGATCTATCTGGCCTCCCCATGTGTGCATTTCAGTAAGGTACACATTGTACATACTCCAAGTGTGTCATCTACTCTCACCTGTCCTATATATGTATATTTGCACCCCGTTTTTTCAGTCATCGAGTGGTCACACTCACGGTCAGAAGGAATGCAGTCGAACCCAGTATGTGAACTGGTAGATCCAGAGAATTGCTCTACATCCCCTGTAGACATGTTGTTGCATGCTTGTAGCGATTGTGACGCTGTTAATTATATGAGGAAGATTAAACTTTCTACCATCAAAATGGTGGCTGCCTGACGTCGCTTATAGGACATTCAATACTCGACTAGCGCCAGCGGAAGTTGACTGCATGGTAGGTGGTGTCGACTACAGCAGATACAGTCATTGGGTTACATTTTTTAATTTGAAGGTCGTGGACAGTGGTCCAATGACTGTCTCTGTGCATGCCAAAGACCGCATATGTGGCATACATGTACAGGGTGGTAGGCTGAACTCTACACTTGGCTACTGACACTGCTACGATCTACACCTCCTCAACTTCAGCTGCTGTTTGGCATCTCTGTGAGCTATCTTGTCCCATGCAAAGGGGTAAGGGCCCCAGCCTTCTTTCAAGAGGAACTGTAGAAGCTGGTGGAAGAAGTCCTCCATCTGTATGGCCATCTCTTTGGCTCACCAGGCAAGCAGGTAACTTGCTATGATGGGGCTTTGGTGTCCATTGTGTCACATGATATGAAATATGTTGAATTTTGGTGTCCCTACATTACATATACATGCAATGGATAGTGACGCACTTTACTCTGTGTATTTCACATCATCATTGTGACGTTTGTTTAGGCACAGAGCATTCCTGGGTAGCATGCAAATTTCAGTGCATATGTTCTGTTATTGGTGCCATGTAACACCCGTGTTACAAAATCCTGGTGGAGGGTGGTGGATATTTCTAGGCTCACAGTCTGTGTATGTGTCCTGTAATGAGCAGGTAAGGATGAAGTGAGGCATGTGTACAGTGGTTGTACTGACAAGGCCAGATCTGTAGACATCACAGTTTGCTTTTGGAGATATCTATACCGCAATAGCCCCCTCAGAGTTCGCCACAAAGGTTATGTCACATGTAGCATGGCACAAAGATGTGCAATCTTCTTTGAAGTGCTGTGTAAGTGTTGTAAATGTGCTTTGAGACTACACTGGCTGGAGAGGGCAAGGGTAGATGCAGATTTGTGCCCATCATTGGCCATGGCAGAGGCTGAGAGACACAGTCACTTTGGGCTGGCCATGTGAGTAACAGGTTTAGCTCCGTTTAGTCCTAGAGATCCTTTGTTGTTTTCAAAATGAGTCCCTTCCCCAACTACTATTTCATGATTGACTGTGCATGTAGCAATTTCTCTATGTTCTCTGAGCCAGTGCATGACCTGAGACTTCTTTAGCTTGGCCCA
This sequence comes from Calotriton arnoldi, assembly GCA_963921515.1. Classification (NCBI taxonomy): domain Eukaryota; kingdom Metazoa; phylum Chordata; class Amphibia; order Caudata; family Salamandridae; genus Calotriton; species Calotriton arnoldi. Next base: position 70,988 of record CAWUFW010015044.1, on the reverse strand, counting down.
CACTGTGGATGTGTGTGATTTGATTGCATTATTACATTTATTTCCACTGGTGTGTTGTTACTCTCCATATAGATTGCATTGTAGAGGCCTAATGCTCATGTGGCATGTTGCCTGTCCTGGTAGTTGCTCATGTGTGAGACAATCGACTTTGGTGGTTCAGGAGCCTGTTAAAAGGCAACATATACAACTGGGTATTCTAAAGTTTGTTAATGTCATCCATGTGTCAGTGCCACATGTGGCAGGAGGTATGTCATGTGATGGTAGTAGCAACCACTCCAAATCAGTGATACATTGTATCCTCATTGTCCACACGGCCAGAGAACACCAGAGTGGTATATGTCAGTGTAAGCAGAAACAAGAGTATGCAGTTCCTAGAAGGAAAATGGGGGGGGGGAAGGGGGAGCAGGGTGTCAGTTGTCCACAAGGGAAGAAGCTCTAATTAGTAGCCAGGGCCCTCACAACCCCAGGGGGTATCATGCTTCATCATCAGGCAGCTCCTTGTTGAGCCGGCACTGCAATGCCCAACGGGCCCTGCGAGGGGGCTCTTTGCCGGAGGTCTTCTCTTTTTGCCGATGTGTAGTTTAAAAGGTAGTGGGGCATATGTGTAAAGAGTAGAGATGGGAAAGAGTGAGTGTGAATTAAAGCTAGCTATAGGAGTTCCACAGGATATCTTTATTGATTGGGTTCCTATGCTATTATAAAATCAAAAGACTATAGAGTCGTAGCTAAAGAGGGGGGATTACACACTCTCGAGCTCTAGATTGTGTGGGTATAATGAGGGGGTGTCAACATGTTTCATGCCTCTTATCGTCCAGGGTATCTTGGCATTTCATCAGGACCAGGAGATCCTCTTCTACTCTAATAGGGACGGTGTGGGTATATGTCTGTAAGGTGCTGTTCCCTATGGTTTTGACTTGTGTGGTAGTCCTGCGTGAAAGGGAAAATAAATGATATACCTTCTGGTATAACCTGGGGGGAAAACAAGCATCAACATGGTTAAACAACCACAATTACATATAACTAGGGAGGTCGGGTGCCCAATGTTAGGTAAAGCACTGTTGTAGAACATCTTAAAAAGGTGGTTGATAACACCAGAAACAAACATGTGTATATATTCGATATATGGAGGATAGGTCCATATTGGTGCAGAGAGATTCATACTTTAAACAGTCATTCAGGTAGTCAGTATCTAAATGGCAGTACCACTGGTGAATGTGCCCTTTAAAGGGGATGTCAGGTGGGGGTGGTAGATGGTGTACCCCCGCAGGAGTGTCCAAATGCATGTTTCCCTTACATCCCATCCACAGATTAGATTGGCGGTTGCTTGTTAGGTTATATGTAGACTCACCTAGAAGGGGGGGGCTACTGGCCCCAGCAGTGACATCCAGGGTGCTCGCACAGTGGCGAGATGGGAACCTGTAACAAGCCGTGTTAATTAGGAGCTTTGGGGGGCGACTGCGGATTAGGAGGGGTCGGAAAAGAGCGAATTGTTCGGTATTAGTTGGAGGTGGCTGTAGATATCTAGAGGCAGTAATGGCTGAATCTCAGATATGGGTCTAGTGTGTTCATCCATTCACAAAATTCCAAACAAGTAATCAAGGTACCCTGCCACAGGATGAGTATGTCGTCAATATACCTCCGCCAGACCAAAATATTGGTCTGGTAGGGGTTGTTCTCGCCCAGGATGTTCTTTAACCCTGCCGCCTCGTCCAGTCTCGCCCTCTGTGCTTGTTTTTGATCCCGTACCACGCATCCATTGGGGTCTGCGCTTGTCATCTACCGATCCTTGGGTGATGCTTGCCCTGTTTCCCACCATGGCTATTCAGCCATTACGCCTCGAGATATCTACAGCCACCTCCAACTGATACCGAGCAATTCCCTCTTTTCCAACCCCTCCTATTCCACGACCGCCCCCACGGCCCCGGGCTTCAATTAAACATCACAGAGCAAGACAACATGGGGGAGGCTGAGGGCAAAGGAAAAGAAGAAAAAGTATTTTGGGATGAATATGAAGGAAACAAATATGTGGAAATGTTGAAAATGTATGTGCGTATAATGAACATATCAAGGTTGTATTTCTGCACACATCCCCCCTTCCTCCACTCCTCTTTTTCCTGTTCCTCAACCTGTCCCTGAACGGGTGTAGGATCAAAACACAGTAAATCATTCTATACTTGTACCTCTTGTTATCTGCATCATTGCCATTTTGCAGCCTGTCAACGCTATTTTCTTTGCTTCTCCATCAATGAAAGCATTGCTCTTTGAGACATAATCTTTGGATGAAGCGTTTGCCGCACATGTTATTATGGCTACTTTTCCAGGTAATAGCAAGGCCTGTAGAAGGTTACTTATCAACTCTGCCTGCTGTATTTGCTGGCCTGCTGAGGTGAGGAATCCCCTCATTGCCCACAGTTGCCCAAAGTCGTGGACCACCCCAAAGGCATACTGCCTGTCTGTGTATATGTTTACTCTCTTTCCTTCAGCCAGAATGCATGCTCTCATGAGTGCCACTAGTTCAGCAGTTTGCACACTTTTGGCAGCTGTCAATCTTCCCCCCTCCAACAATTTATTAGCTGTGCTCACTGCATACGATGCCTGCAGTGTCCCTTTGTCATCTCTGAGACACGACCCATCCGGAAACAAATCTCCTTCAGCATCTGGCAGTGGTGTGTCCCTTAAGTCTGGTCGCACTTTAGTATGCCTGTCTATAGCCAGTACACAATCATGGAAGGCATTGTGTGTGGACCAATGCTCTAGGTCATGTTCGATGGGCAAAGAGCAAGCTGGGTTTAAGGTGGTACACCTTTTGATGACAATGTGTGGTGCCAGCAATGTCAGCTCATACCTGTTAAGGCGTGCATTTGTCAAGTGCTGTGTCATAGTTGATGTTAGGAGTGTGTCTATTGTGTGAGGAACATGCAAAACCAAAGCTAGCATTATGTTTTCTGAATGTTCTACTGAAAGAGCCGCTGCCGCCACCGCTCACATGCAAGGCAGAAGACCTGGCGCAACTGGGTCTAGGGTAGAGTAGTATGCCGCTGGGCGGTAAAAGGATCCGCTCTTTAATGTCAGCACCCCTAGTGAGCAACCTCCTTTTTTATGACAGAACAGGTGGAAGTCTTTGCTGTATTCTGGGAGGCCCAAAGCTGGAACCCCACTGAGTTCGTTCTTCAGGGTGTAAAAGGCTTTGTCACAGTCCTCGGATCATTGCACGGTGCCTGGCACATCCTTGTGAGTAAGGGCTTGTAGTGGGTGGGCGATCAAGGAGAAGTTAGGTATCCAGTGTCTGCAATATCCCGCCACCCCCAGGGAGGCCCTGACCACCTTCTGTGTGCATAGTTGGGGAAAATGGGTGGTGGTGAATATTCTGTCAGGTAGTAATTTCCTAGTCCCTTCGGACAACTCATGGCCCAGGTATTTCACTGTGGTGAGGCAGAACTGTAATTTCTTGGTGGTGACCTTGTAGCCCTTCAGAGCTAGGTGGCTCAGGAGAGCAACAGTGTTTGCCACGCAGGCATCCCCATAAGGTGAGGCTAGTAACAGGTTGTCAATGTACTGGATAAGGGTGGAACCTTCCTTCAGCACAAGGCAGTCCAAATCAGTCTTCAGTGCATTTGTGAAGATGGAGGTTGACTCTCTGTACCCCTGAGGAAGCCTTCACCATGTGAATCTTCTTTATTGGAAGCAAAATGAAAAAATATACTGGCTGTCGTGGTGCAAGGAGATGGTGAAGAAGGCAGAACTAAGATCCAGCACAGTAAAGTGTGTGGCTGTCACTGGGATGTTAGACAACATTGTAGCTGGGTTGGGGACCACAGGAAAGGATGGAGCCACTATTTTGTTCAATTCTCTGAGGTTTTGTGTAAAGCGATATATTGGGGCCCCATCCGGGCCAAGGGAAGCCTTTTTACTGGCAGTATTGATGTGTTGTATGGGCTAGAACGTATTTCCTTTATTATTCCCTGTTGGAGAAGGTCTTTTATGACTGGTGCTATACCCTCCTCCATTCTTTGGATATCTTGTATTGTGGCACCGATGCAATGGTGTTCCTGGTATCAATTTAATCTGTACTGGTGGGTAATTTAACACCTGTCCCACGTCATTGTTATTACAAGCCCATACTTGATGCGGCACCCAATCTTGAGGTTCTGATGGTATCACTGTGTCTGTGCACGTCATGAATGCCTGTAACATCAAACCATTTGTTCTGCTTTTTAGGAAAACCCTTAATGGTGAGCAGTGTATTGTGCACTCTAGTTTGCAATTCAGGTCCCGTCACAATAGGTTTACGGGGCAGTACCTGCTGAGGATAAACTGGTGGAGAACAGTAATGGGGCCTTCTACTAGTTTCAAAGGTTTTGTCAAATATTCATCCACTGGTTGTCCTGTCATGCCGACTACCATTATATGTGTGCCCGAGAGTGGTGCTTCTGGCATTTGTGAGGCCTTCAGCATTGATCTTTGAGCTCCTGTGTCTACTAGGAATGGAACAGTCTTGTTCAATATTGTTCCCTCCACTTATGGACCAGCCTGATCCACTGTTATTGCTGGAGCTTTTAGGCAGTCTCCCACTCCCAGGAATCCCTAAAATGTCCCTTGTGGTGGTGGGGGAAATGGTGGGTAGCCGTCATCATCCTCTGGCACCCACTGGTCCCCGCTTCTAATGGCAGGCGGAGGTGGCGGTGTGTCATTAGAGGCATACCTATGCTGGGTTGGATGGTGTTCCTGCTGACAAAAATCTATTGTCTGTATATTGTAGTGGAGCATTTTCCTGGTGTGAGTGTGGGCCCTGTGTTCTGTGTTGCACTGGTCTCTGGCCCTGTGATTTGTTCTTTAACAGTGGACAGTCTGCCTTCCAGTGGCTGAGGTCCTTACAGTGGAAGCATGCTGTCCCTGGGGAAGGCTGTGAAGCTGTCCTGTCATTTCTTATCCTGCCGGCTCCCCATATTCTTTCCCTTCGCCCTACCCCTGACTTGCTGGCCACTGTAGAACTTTTCCTGCACTACCATTAAACACACTTCTTCTTTCTTAACCTTCTCTGTTACCATAGCCTGTAAATTTAACTGGTAATCAGCACAATATTTCGCTGCTGCTAGTGCCTTTTCAATGGGCTCTTGCTACCAGCACACGAAGGATGTCTCTAAGTGCACTCTAATGGGTTGTCTTAGTCCCTGGACAAACGTGGTGGCAAATGTCAGCATGGCATCTCCCATGGGATTCTTCAATCCGCTGTTCTGTTCGTAAACCAACAGAAGGCGGTCAAAGTATGAATTTACTTTTTCGTCCTTTTCCTGTCTCGTATGTGTTATTCTGTTCCAGTTTACTTTGTCTTCTGGAACCTTTTCTTTTAAATATTTTACTACATCCTTGTATTTCTGGTCTGCCTCATCTCCAGGCATTCCCCCTTCTCCTCTTCCCGTCTCCCGCTTTGGCCACTCTACTTTTCTTTTGCAGTCCTCCCATAAGCCCTTTGGCATATTACTTTAAATAAGGCATCCAAATCTCTCCACAACAATCCTCCCATCACTGCCATCCTGTCTAGTTCTGTGTACCATTTCCTTGGTTCTTCTCATAATTTTTGGAAGTCTTTAGTAAAACACATGAGATCTGCTCTAGACCATGGGACATTTACGTGTGCTACTTTGTTTTCCTTGTCCCTAGGTGGTGGGGGCACTTCTTACAGGGGCATTATTAATGTAGGTATCGTGAGGACTGGAAAAGTATCAGCGGGTGGTGTGAGGATGTGTACTACTTCTATAACTGCCGGTTTATTCGTTAATTTCTTTCACTGACATAATTTGCTTACCATGTAGTTTAACATGTCCACAACCCTGGCATTATCTCAAGTCAGTAGTTCAGAATCTGTGAAGCTAAATTTGTCTATAGCCCAACTGTACTCTGGAGGGAGGGGAGGCTGTTCCTGTGTTCCTTGTTTGCTAGGGTCTTGGCTTGCTGTGCATATGCACGGTGTGTCTAAGGACCATTGTCCATTAATTCTGCTTGTGCTAGTGCCAGCACTGTTTCCTGGTATGATCTGGGGTTAGTGGCTGTTGAGGCATTTACTTGTAGCTTTCCCTACACCAGTTGGTCTAGAATGCTTGGAATTTAGAGGTGTCACTCTTCAGCAGTTTCTTTTGTACTACAGGGGAGGAGTGCGGTGTGGTGGTGCTGGAATTTGGGCAGCTGATGCTGTTTGTGAGCGTGTAGACGTGTAGCTGACTGGGTGCCATCTAGAGCCTGTTCTAGTGTGATAATATCATGGGCTGTCTGATGAGCGTAAGTGCAAATGCCCATATCAAGTTGCAGCAGGTTTCTAGTGACCTGTCATCAAAAAGCTGTTTCCACACATTATTAATAATACGTGGTTCTGCGATGCCTTTGTCTTTGCATTTTTTTCAACAGCCGGTGGTCTCGCTTTTTACTGAACTTTGAAGCCACATAGGCCACTTCCTGTCATATTGTTTCAAGAGAAGGGATTTTGTAACTTCCTCAGTGCAAAACGTGCGCGCAAGAGCTTTGTAGGTAGCCTGTTCTGCATGGGACAGCTCAATGTGTTGTGCCCCTGTGGTGGAGGATGCAAGAGTGTGGTCTGTGTTCGGGAGGGGAGCCTGCTGCTGGCTCGTCATCTTGCCCATAATAATATCCTCGACGACTTGATCCTCTTCACCTTCTCCTTCATCGGTTCCGTGAGAGAATATCGAGGAAAAAAATATAGAAGAAAAAAATAGCGGGAAAAAATATAGAATACAAAAATATCGACTGCCTATACTTAAAAACGTTAAGTACAAACATATCGGAAAAAGAGAGTTTACAATAATATTGTTGTATTAAATATCGATTTTTAAATATATATAATTTAAAATATTAAAAGAAACATATATTAAATACTAACATTGATTCATAAAAATTAAATATATTTAAATATATTTTTAACAAATTTAACTAATAAACTTACTTTGAAAAATGTAAACACACACATATATATATATATATACATATATATATATAAATATATATATATATATAAATATATATATAATATCAACAAACACGTCCTTTTCGGGGGGAGCACCCTCCAGCTGGTGCTCGTGGCGAGACAGGACCACCTCTCGCATTAAGGGGCCGATTCCGATCTCGGTCGGAGGCGCACCCAATACCATTCGGTCGGGAAAAAAGCCATGCGAAAGCCTGTTTCCCGACCGATCCGTACAGTACACCGAACGAGCAAGTACGATGCGCACAACAGCAAAAAATCCGGCCGAGCCGTACTCACCCAAACCAATCCTGTTCTCCGACCGAGGCGAATCCGGAAACGCCGAATCGAGTCGCACGGAAGGAAAAATGCAGCCCCGCCCGGCCGGACAAGTACGATGCGCTTTCCGTACGCTCCGAACCCGTCGCTACGCACGGCACGTCAAAGCATCCGGGAGAGGCGCACATAAGCTCCGATTCGCGCCACAACACGATCCACGGCTCCGAGACGAACACGGCACCGACGAGGACGACGCGAAGCGACGAGGACGAGGCGAAGCGACGAGGACGACGCCAAGCAACGAGAAGGACGAACGACACAAACCAACCATGAATCCCTTCGTCCCGATCATACCAATATTCTACATTTACTACCGGAACAGGCACGGACGCGTACGGCGCAGAAGGTAAGCCAGACACCAACCACAAAACACATACAACACATACACGACACATCACACACACACACGGGGATGCTGAATATACTTACACCAGCAACAGCAGCACCATAGGGGCGGGATGCCCATCACCAATGCCACATATGCACACAGGGGCCTGGATGCGCACCACCACCCCTACCCAGGGGGGCTGGATGCCTACCACTACTACCACCCTTACCCAGGGGGGCTGGATGCCTACCACTACTACCACCCTTAGCCAGGGGGGCTGGATGCCTACCACTACTACCACCCTTAGCCAGGGGGGCTGGATGCCTACCACTACTACCACCCTCACCCAGGGGGGCTGGATGCCTACCACTACTACCACCCTTAGCCAGGGGGGCTGGATGCCTACCACTACTACCACCCTTAGCCAGGGGGCTGGATGCCTACCACTACTACCACCCTTAGCCAGGGGGGCTGGATGCCTACCACTACTACCACCCTCACCCAGGGGGGCTGGATGCCTACCACCACTACCACCCTCACCCAGGGGGGCAGGATGCCTACCACTACTACCACCCTTAGCCAGGGGGGCTGGATGCCTACCACTACTACCACCCTTAGCCAGGGGGGCTGGATGCCTACCACTACTACCACCCTCACCCAGGGGGGCTGGATGCCTACCACTACTACCACCCTTAGCCAGGGGGGCTGGATGCCTACCACTACTACCACCCTTAGCCAGGGGGGCTGGATGCCTACCACAACTACCACCCTCACCCAGGGGGGCTGGATGCCTACCACAACTACCACCCTCACCCAGGGGGCTGGATGCCTACCACTACTACCACCCTCACCCAGGGGGGCTGGATGCCTACCACTACTACCACCCTTAGCCAGGGGGGCTGGATGCCTACCACTACTACCACCCTTAGCCAGGGGGGCTGGATGCCTACCACTACTACCACCCTTAGCCAGGGGGGCTGGATGCCTACCACTACTACCACCCTCAGCCAGGGGGGCTGGATGCCTACCACCACTACCACCCTCACCCAGGGGGGCAGGATGCCTACCACTACTACCACCCTTAGCCAGGGGGGCTGGATGCCTACCACTACTACCACCCTTAGCCAGGGGGGCTGGATGCCTACCACTACTACCACCCTCACCCAGGGGGGCTGGATGCCTACCACTACTACCACCCTTAGCCAGGGGGGCTGGATGCCTACCACTACTACCACCCTTAGCCAGGGGGGCTGGATGCCTACCACAACTACCACCCTCACCCAGGGGGGCTGGATGCCTACCACAACTACCACCCTCACCCAGGGGGCTGGATGCCTACCACTACTACCACCCTCACCCAGGGGGGCTGGATGCCTACCACTACTACCACCCTTAGCCAGGGGGGCTGGATGCCTACCACTACTACCACCCTTAGCCAGGGGGGCTGGATGCCTACCACTACTACCACACTTAGCCAGGGGGGCTGGATGCCTACCACTACTACCACCCTTAGCCAGGGGGCTGGATGCCTACCACTACTACCACCCTTAGCCAGGGGGCTGGATGCCTACCACTACTACCACCCTTAGCCAGGGGGGCTGGATGCCTACCACTACTACCACCCTTAGCCAGAGGGGGCTGGATGCCTACCACTACTACCACCCTTAGCCAGGGGGGGCTGGATGCCTACCACTACTAGCACCCTCACACAGTGGGGGCTGGATGCCTACCACCACAACCACCCTCACCCAGAGGGGGCAGGATGCCTACCACTACTACCACCCTCACCCAGGGGGGGCTGGATGCCTACCACTACTACCACCCTCACCCAGGGGGGCTGGATGCCTACCACTACTACCACCCTTAGCCAGGGGGGCTGGATGCCTACCACTACTACCACCCTCACCCAGGGGGGCTGGATGCCTACCACCACTACCACCCTCACCCAGGGGGGCAGGATGCCTACCACTACTACCACCCTTAGCCAGGGGGGCTGGATGCCTACCACTACTACCACCCTCAGCCAGGGGGCTGGATGCCTACCACTACTACCACCCTTAGCCAGGGGGGCTGGATGCCTACCACTACTACCACCCTCACCCAGGGGGGCTGGATGCCTACCACTACTACCACCCTCACCCAGGGGGGCTGGATGCCTACCACTACTACCACCCTTAGCCAGGGGGGCTGGATGCCTACCACTACTACCACCCTTAGCCAGGGGGGCTGGATGCCTACCACTACTACCACCGTTAGCCAGGGGGGCTGGATGCCTACCACTACTACCACCCTCACCCAGGGGGGCTGGATGCCTACCACTACTACCACCCTTAGCCAGGGGGGCTGGATGCCTACCACTACTACCACCCTCACCCAGGGGGGCTGGATGCCTACCACGACTACCACCCTCACCCAGGGGGGCTGGATGCCTACCACTACTACCACCCCCACTCATAGGATGGACAATGCATGACACAACCAGCACACCACAACCTAGGGAATGCAAGATAAAGACATCCCCCCACCACCATGACAAGCGTGTGTAGGCTGTGTCAAATGCCTACAACACCGAACATGACTTTGAACATACAATGTGACCCCCTAGCACATGTGCCACACATATATGTGTGTGGCACCCACAATGCAAGCAGCCCATGACCATTGTGGCAATGGGGCCTAAACCCCCATCATCACAGTGACCAAAAGGTAAGTGTGGAGTCCATAGCTGAAGCCCATTTTGACCATTGTGGCAATGGGGTCTAAACCCCCATCATCACAGTGACCAAAAGGCAAGTGTGGGGTCCATAGCTGAAGCACATTTTGACCATTGTGGCAATGGGGTCTAAACCCCCATCATCACAGTGACCAAAAGGCAAGTGTGGGGTCCATAGCTGAAGCACATTTTGACCATTGTGGCAATGGTGTCTAAACCGCCATCATCACAGTGACCAAAAGGGAAGTGTGGGGTCCATAGCTGAAGCACATTTTGACCATTGTGGCAATGGGGTCTAAACCCCCATCATCACAGTGACCAAAAGGGAAGTGTGGGGTCCATAGCTGAAGCACATTTTGACCATTGTGGCAATGGGGTCTAAACCCCCATCATCACAGTGACCAAAAGGGAAGTGTGGGGTCCATAGCTGAAGCACATTTTGACCATTGTGGCAATGGGGTCTACACCCCCATCATCACAGTGACCAAAAGGTAAGTGTTGACAAAGAAAGAGCTGCAACTGCCAAACTGCATGGATCATTCCTGGTCACAGAACCAAAAACTCATCTGTGGCAAAGTAGTGTATGTGTCCCATTGCAACATAAATTGGGTGAGCCAAATACTGCAGTGCAAATGAGACATTCCTTTGGCCATGTGCAGACAAACAACACCCATGGTGGCTGACACCGTCAACATTCATCAATGACACAATGACAGAAGTGACCATCAGAATGCAGAACCACATATTTGCACCAATGGGCACACAAATGCAGATATCCTGTGGAGACAGCAGATGTGAGGTGAACAGATACCATACCATGGCAGCAATGGGACACACAAACCATGATCACTGTGCTGACCGATGACCTAGGAGTCCCAGGGACAGCAGGGGAAACACACCAAACAACATACAGCCAATGGCACACCCAAGATATGCCAATGCAGTGGTGCAGATGCACAAACACAAACAGGCAGACCAACACTGTCATCATACACAGCAGGTGAGGGGGGGTGCCAGTGTCCCCAGGTAACCACACAACACATGAGGAGAGCTGAATACCAATCATACAGATGTGCATACACTGCCACACTAAGGTAACTCATGGATCCAAATCCCCTATGTGGGCAAGCAGGCATTGTCAGATGAGAGGGAGCACAAAACACACATGTCACACAGGAACGTAGGAACAACAACTGACACAGCAAGACACAGACACACCACAGCACCACCCCCAGGGCCCCCACAATGTGGTGACCCTTGGCTGCATAAAATTCCCACTCTGATGACAAAGCTGAATGTGGTTCACACTGTGAACCACAGTCATGTGTCCTGAGCAACAAACTACCATCACACCGACACAAGCACAAATCAATCAGCATGGCCAGTAAGCCAAGGCCAACATGGAGGCAGGGGTCTAGCTGGGCAACAACTCCCATCTGCACACACTCAAGACCACACCCCTCGACCTCCAACAATGTGCAGCAGTGAAGTACACATGCACTGGTGACATTGCACATGCACCCATGACTATTCCAGGGTGGTGGGTGGGAACCAAGGTGCAGAAACACATCACACATGGCCACTCAACAAGACTCCTGAATGTCTGACACACTGCACACTACGCTGTACATGGACATGACGGCGATACCACACCAACCAATGGGATCCCAGCCACAGTCACACACCAATGAAGAAGCCAAGGTCACCCACAAAGAACACACATAGACAACAACCAACATCGCAGCCCGGACCCTGAGGAGTGCCAGCAGTCACACACACAACGTGTCACAATAACTTAAAGATAACACGAACTGAAAATCACATGACAGGGGCAAACAACAAGTGCCAAGGGGAAACCTGACTGTGACCCATCTGCGTCTGCACACAAACTCAGCCCTGACAGCAAACACACCTATGGGTGACACCCTGATGACCAGTAATGTGCCATGCACCCACATCACAGAGAACACAGGGAGAAGACTTTGGGGGAACATAGCTCAAGTCAGCAAGCATCACAAACAGGTACAACACTAGGGATCACAGCATGCGCAGATAAATGGAAGTGAACACACAGACATGCACATACAACACACACCTTGGGCGCAGGCAATGTCACACGTGTACACACTGCCATGAGGGGACTCCACTCCTGTGTGAGGAAAGCTGTGCCATATGTTGCCTCAGTAGGGCCCCATCATGTCAGCTGAGCACTTGGTCACACAATCAACAATTAGCACCAAATGAGGGCTCCCGTCACATCAGCCTGGTCATGGATGTGCCAACGGAATCATCAGCACAGATCCAACACACTTGTATAGCAATGTTGCACTGACTACACGGATGAGTCCTTCCCCATTGATGCCCAAACCTGCATGTCCAGTGGAGATGGCAACACGGTCAGGGAAGTAGACAAATCCAACAATGGAAGGCACAACAGATGTGCAGGGGTGGAAGCCACAGATATGAAATTGCTAATGTAAGTAGGAAATCCCATTGCCAAATACTGAACACATGACACCCTCAGATGCTGCTATGGATGACATGGATACACCACATGATAGGACACATTCCCCCTGGACCACATGGGTTCCTGCACAGTAACACTTCATAATCATGAGACCAGATATCACCATCACTGCAGCAAGGGCATGGTTAGCAGCACCAACAACATGTACATCTGAAGCATGAGCACTAGAGAAAAGAAAGTTGCTTTATTCAGCATATGTGTTGAATGAAAACGACGTCCAGAAAAAAAGAGCAAAGGCCAATGGCCAGTCCATTGTCAAAGTTCAAACAGGGTGACACTGGCAGATGTCACCCTACGCATGCCTGCACAAAACCAGGGACAATCCACTAGGCGGGGCAACCGGGGGGCAGGCCAGGCACCGCAGGGACAGGATCAGGGCTCACCAGGGGGAGTCAGGGAAGGGGTGGTGGGTGCTGGAGAGCCACTGACAACTGCAGTGGAGGTGTCTGACATGGTGTGTGCCGGCACAACTGGGGGCATGACTCAGATGTCGTGGGTGCCGGCACAACTGCAGTGGACCCTGCAGATGGAGTGGACAGGTCCGCCACTGCAGTGCCCAAGTCAGACAGGGCGGTAGTGGACTCCACTGCAGTGCCTACCTCCAGGGGAGGAGAATGGGGAACAGGCAAGGTGGGTTGGACAGAGGGGGAGGACACCCTCACCACATCAGTGGCACAGACAAGCGCAGCGGGGGTGTGGTGCTGGGAGAGCAAGTGGCAGGGGGAGAAGGCCGGAGCCTCTTGGGGATGGTATATCTGTGGGTGGGGGAACCTGGGGCAGGGTGTGGTGGGGGCACCTGTGGAGTGGGGGCCTGAGGGATGGAGGAAGGAGACCTGGTGCTTGAGCTGCAGGGCGGTGGCGGGGTCTTGCTCTTAGGACTCCGTGGGGACTTGCGGGTGGGGGCCTCAGTCCGTCTTGCGCCTGGGGGAGGGTGTCCGGGGGCGAGGGGCACTCTGCTCCGTGTGGGTGGGCTTCCTCTTCCCCCGGGATGCTGGAGCAGCTTCATCGGTGGGGAAGAGGCCGAGGTCACAGAGGAAGAGCTGCTGTGACTTTGGGGTTGCAGGTGAGGCAAGGGAGGGTGCTTTGGAGGGAGAGGGAACTGAGGACTGCGCAGTGCATGTGGATGCGTGTGTGTGTTCCAGGGCCCCATCCCCTGTGAGTCTGGCTTCAGTCCCCTGAATGTGCGTGCGTGTGCGTTTTGTCATTGGCGTGTGTGTCAGTGTGCTGGATGTGTGTGTGCTGGTGTGTGCCTGTGCCGGTGTGTGTGTGCTTGGGATGGGTAAGGTGCTGGGGAGTGTGGATGGAGCAGAGGCAGGAGGGGTGAGGGACCGTTTGAGGAGGGACACTGCTGCCGTCAGGGAGGAGTCCATGGACCTATTGCCCCTCTGTAGGTCAGACATGCCCGATGAGATGCCCTCCATGAACGACACCAGCTGAGTCAACAGCGCGGTGTGCGCATGGAGGACACTCAGCATGGCTGTCTGGCCTACATGGAGCTGGCGAAGGAGGTACACAGACTCCTCACTCAGGGCAGCAGGGGACACAGGGGCAGGGGCTGCGGTGCCTGGCCCAAAGGAGACACGCTCCCGGACATGGGAGCCTCCACGGACCTGGGGAATGGGAGCCGATGGGAGGGCGGTGGTGGTGCTGGTGGTGGCGGGGACAGCAACACTAGCTGGGGTGTGGTGGCTGCTGACACCCGCCTCCACAAGGGAGTCATCCTCCGAGTTGCTCTGGTCCTCAGCTGAGGTGGATGCTGCTGAGGACTCCTCGGTGTGGCTCCCCTCGCCCTCCGTGCCACTGGGTCCCTCCGACCACTCCTCGGCTGCTGACCCAGTCTGGCTCTCTGGCTCCTCCTGGTCCATGGAGCTGTCCCCTTCCGTGGCCGTGGATGTATCTGCAAACAATGGGGAAACAGACAGACATCAGTCACCTGCACAAAACGCACACACCACTGTGAGCACAGCACATCACAGAGCAAGCCCTGGCATCATTAGTTGTACATTGCTAAAAGTGCCCTAACTGAACAGGAGAAGCCAATTGTCAGTCTGATGCCAAGCATGGCACTCACATCCCACATGGCCTTGCACCCATCTGTCTGGTGTCTGTTGGATTGCAACACCCCAGTGTGGACACATGCACCAAGTACACAGTAGTTGGACAGTGCAGAGGACACGGTGTGGCATGTGGACATGCACACATCACAGCTCTTGCCACTGAGTCAGTACAGGTTTCCGGATGAAAGGGATGCCCAGAGTCAAATAGGAAATGCATGTGATGCATACCAGCGACAGACACCATGATGCACCCATGTCCTGATAGCCAGCGCCACTATGGTGTGCATGTAGCACATGTCACTCCCCTGCAGGCTCACCAATCAGTAGACACATGCCATGGCGGAGGCATGACTGCAAAGTCATACATCACTGTCTCAGTGATGTATGACTTTGCAGCCAGACAACAACACTCTGCACTGTGTCACAATAGTAGGTCATGGGGAATGCAAGTCCTGGAGCTGCACAAGTGCACATGTACATCCCCCCACAACACATCCTCTCAACCCTCATCTGTCCAGGTCATACCTATTGGACATATGGGAGACCTGTGACACTACCCTCTGAACCTGAGCCCCTCACACTCTGCTGTGAATGGGGAACAGCTGCCTGAACTTCACATTCACATGCCCCAGTCTGCATGGGCAGCTGATCAGACACCTATGTGACACACAAGTATCGTCTCCTATGGTCACATCTCCAGTGGCATGCTGAGCCCCTACCAAGAAACTCCACAGCAGTCCTGGCGACTAATCCACAGCACACTGACACAGAGGCAGACACCTGAGGGGTCAAATCACTGCGCACAATGTGTCAGCTGATACACGGGAGTGGGAGTACAGAGTGTATTGTATGGCCTGGAGTAGGCATGACTGTCCAGCCCCACATGAATGAGGGATGAGCCCTGGACTGTAGGCAGCTGGCTAAGTATGTGTGACACACGTCATATACATACTCCTGGGGCCCAAACATTGTTCCCACCCGCAGCATGGGTGTGTGCCAGATACCCCAGCCACATGTGGTGGATCAGCTCAGCAATTGGACCACAGATCAAAGTAACACGCTGAATACATGTCAGAATACAGGCATTGTGTAAGCAATGGACCCACCCATGATGCCCACCACAGAGTCAGGGAAACAGATGCTGTCTCCCACCTTGAGTCAAGCAAACTGCAAGGACACAGTCCTAAGTGACAGAATTCCCTGCATGTAAGGGCCACACCTGGGTATCAGATGAGGAGTGGGCAGTGCACAATAGAGGGACATGGCTCCTGGACAACATGACTGCTGTACTGTGGCAGTTTAACCAGGCCCGAGGAGGGCACATAGCATGTTAGACAGAGTTCACAGTGCAGTCTTTGACTCACCCCCTCCTTGCTGCTCTCTGGCCTTCAGCTGCCCATCCAGGTCTGGAAAGACCACCGCCAGGATCCTGAGCATGTGGGGGTCAGGGTCCGTGTTCCGCCCCTCCTGCGAGGAGGCGACAGCTTCAGCTGGACCCGTGCAATCCTCCGGGTCCAGCCCCGAAGGTCCTGCCACCTCTTTTGGCAGTTGCGGATCCGGCGCTTGTAGACCCCCACGGACCGGACAGCCCGGACGATGTCCTTCCAGATCTCCTGCTTCCGATGGGCAGAAGCCTGTCAGGATGACAAAGTGATAAGGCCATTACTACACATGCAACATATCCGTGCATGACACAGTTGCATATACATGTCGCAATCACAGGGGCACATGGTGTACACAGGCAGTGCACGGCTGCCCATGGACAGTTTTCCAGAAGTCACTACATGGTATCATTGCATGGGGAGTAAAACCCTGTTCAGAAGCACTGTCACTGCACCATACCTGTCCAGTGCAAGTCACTACACACTATGGGGGTGACAACTACTCAGTGAGCCTGCTAGCCAGTGGCGTGCAGACTCTCAGCCTTGCTAGTCAGACAAAATGCACATTCAGAAAGGCAGTGCACAGGACACTCACCTGCTCCCCTGGTGTCCCATACAGCTTGCTGTACTGTGGAAGTAGGCTGTCCAGCAGGGCCTGGTTCTCTTCAAGGCTGAAGGCTGGGGCTCTCTCCACAGTACGTGCCATTGCAGGGTCCAGAGGGGCAGAGACAGCAGCAGTGCAGTGGCAGATGTCGTCTTGGAGCATGTAGTGCAGGCAAGTGGGCTCTCAGGGGAACAGCCAGCAATATATATGTGCTGGAGAGGCAGATACTGTCCCTTGTGTCCAAAGTGATAGGTCCAAGTCGTTTGCATCTTCTGAATCTGGCCAATCCATGGAATAGCAGCACCAAAACACGCCCACAGCATCCTTCAAATCTTCAACTTCATGACATACATGATTTTGCAACATTGTTGTGGGTGACCAACTGATTTTCCAGCAACCGACTCGTTCGAAATTCGAAAACGCGTCCGTTGCCAGGCAAGCCCATTGTCAATGGGTGCGCACCGATCGGTCCATTGCAGTTCAACGCGCACAGGGGTACAACGCGTACCCGCACACATTGAAAGCAATGGGCCGGCCGGAGGCACCGATCGGTCCATTGCAGTTCAACGCGCACAGGGGTACAACGCGTACCCGCACACATTGAAAGCAATGGGCCGGCCGGAGGCACCGATCGGTCCATTGCAGTTCAACGCGCACAGGGGTACAACGTGTACCCGCACACATTGAAAGCAATGGGCCGGCCGGAGGCACCGATCGGTCCATTGCAGTTCAACGCGCACAGGGGTACAACGCGTACCCGCACACATTGAAAGCAATGGGCCGGCCGGAGGCACCGATCGGTCCATTGCAGTACAACGCGCACAGGGGTACAACGCGTACCCGCACACATTGAAAGCAATGGGCCGGCCGGAGGCACCGATCGGTCCATTGCAGTTCAACGCGCACAGGGGTACAACGCGTACCCGCACACATTGAAAGCAATGGGCCGGCCGGAGGCACCGATCGGTCCATTGCAGTACAACGCATCACTGTACATGTGACTGGCATATGTCAGCATGCCTGTCTCAGATGGACATATGCCAGCCACAGATAGCTCCCAGGGAGTGAGGGGCACACCTACATCACGACAGCCTGTCCAAACCTTATCATAAGGCATGTAAGGCTGCATTTCCTATTGTGTGTATGTTGGTGTACATGTTGTCCTGTGGGTGTCACCTGTGGGCAGCCACCCCCAGGCTGTGCACGTGTTCATGGGGACAGGATCCTGGGTGTTACGTGTACGTGACCACTGTGATGTGCAACTGTTCATATCTGTGCATGTGCCATGGTCACATTTCACAGTGGTGTTTGTGTATGTCATGTCACATACCCCGTGAGTCCCATGTGGGACGGTATGTTTGAGCCAGGGTGTCCCAGTGGCACAATAGTGATGGACCTCCACAGTCTTTGTGCATGTAGTGTTTACAATGTCTCTGATTTCATGTGCACAATGGGAGACAGTCTCCACATCCACGTTGTGTGTGCATGGACTCTGATGTTGTGCGTGTGTGTCACAGACGTCCATGTCTGTCCTGCCGTGGCAAGTGGGGCCACTACCTGTGGGGATCATGTTTGTTTTGCTGTGGTGTACACATGATACTCCATGTGATGCCAGTGTCCATGTGGCATTACAGGGTCCCTGGGAATGTACCTGTCGTTGAGCTGTGGTGCCTGGGGCACATCTGTCCTCACATGTCACTGTGGGGGGTGATTGTGACACGGCAGCAGGAGATGGGAACTGTGACACGGCATCATGATATCCAATGGGCCAACCTGGGACAAATTGATGCCACCTGTAGGACCGTGTTGACAGATGTTGGCCATGTACGTACCATACATGTCCTTCCGGTACTGCACACTTCATGTAGTTGTGCCTCATAATGATGTATGTTGGGATCTTGAGTGTGTTCAATGCCGCATATGTGGGGTGACTGACAATCTTGCTTACTTCTCCTCTGCACTGCAGGGCTCCTGCTGTCCATCGGCCATTCCCAGACCTGGCAACGATGGTGGAA
Organism: Calotriton arnoldi; assembly: GCA_963921515.1. Classification (NCBI taxonomy): domain Eukaryota; kingdom Metazoa; phylum Chordata; class Amphibia; order Caudata; family Salamandridae; genus Calotriton; species Calotriton arnoldi. The sequence continues at coordinate 52,050 of CAWUFW010015044.1, read as the reverse complement.
CGGGACAGCATCCGACGGTACCGCTTCACCAGGCAGCTGATTGAGGATTTGGCAGTGCAGTTGTCCCCACATTTGCAGCCTGGCCGGCCGTATCCTACAGCGCTGACCCCCAAGGTGAAGGTGATGGCAGCCCTACACTTCTTTGCCACCGGTACCTTCCAACATACTGTGGCGACTGCTGGTGGGATGTCACAGACCATGTTCAGCCGTGTGCTCCGCGATGTTTTGGCGGCAATGTTGCTCTTCCTGAACCGGTACATCTATTTCCCTAGACTGCGACGACTCACTGACGTGAAGAGTGACTTTTATGCCCTGGGGAGGATGCCGCATGTCATTGGCTCCATTGATGGGACACATGTGGCTTTGGTACCACCACAGGCCCAGGAGCAGGCCTACAGGAACCGCAAGCACTACCACTCGGTCAATGCACTGGTGGTGTGTCTTGCAGACATGACCATCACACACGTGTGTGCCCGTTTCCCTGGTTCAGCACACGATGCCTTTGTGATGAGGAGTAGTCGCATCCCCAGGATGATGGCACAGATGCAGAACCAGCGTGCCTGGCTTGTCGGTGTGTACTGACTTTGTGCCATTGTGTGTGATCTGATCTGTAGTATTCCGCCCACTTTTCCAAGTCAGCTAATGTGCACTTGTCTGTCCGTAGGTGACTCGGGATACCCCAACATGCCGTGGTTGCTGACACCCCTCAGGAACCCTGTGACACCTGCCCAGATGCGCTACAATGAGGCACATGGTCGGACCAGGAGAGTGATTGAGCGGACCTTTGGTCTCCTGAAGAGCCGCTTCCGCTGCCTGGACAAGACCGGAGGGTCCCTCCCATATGCCCCTGCGAAAGTGTGCAAGATTATCATCGTCTGCTGCATGCTCCACAACCTGGCAGTGCGGAAGGAGTTGCCTCTCATCCAGGATGACAATGACCAACATCCGCCACCTGTGGAGGATCCTGGCCTGGACCACGATGCCAGTGACGATGATGATGATGATGATGGTGATGGTGATGTCCGCACACAGCTCATCACCAACTTCTTTAGCTGAATGTGAGTATCCTGAGGTGTCATGTCAATGATGTGAGTTGGCATGATGTGTGGGTGGTGCTCTGGTGCTGTTGGAGTGTGTCCATGGGCTACTTGACTGGATGTGTGTTGTGATGTGTGGTGACAGGTGGGCTGTACTCCCCAACAGTGTTGACATGCTAACTTGGTTCTGGGTGGGTATCTTGTAACATGTATTGTGCATGAGTTTTGCTGTTCTGTCCTGTACTCCATTGCTTTTGACTGTGTGTCATTTCTGTCCTTCACAGGGTACTTTCAGATTAGTTTGGTCAACTGTGTCCACCGACGACGTGATTGCACATCCAGGCTGGTAGCTGGTTTGTCCCTACAGGTGATGTGCGCCACACCCATGGACTTCCTTCCGTCTACAGTTGTTGACTGTGTGCCCGCTACCAGGTGGGGTTACCTTGCATCTGTAGTGGTTACGGCATGTTGCAACTGTGTAATAAACCTGTGCTTCACTTTGTGATGTGCGTTGTCTGTGGTCACACATTTGACTGCCATTTGCTTACTGCACCAGTGGGCTACTTGACTACAACTGGGAATGGGTGTGGTGTCTGTGCATTGCACCATCTTCCCTGGCAACATCAGTGTAGGCAATGAGTCAGATGGCCTAGGTGTGTATGTGTCGTGTAGCCCTGGTGGTGTGTCTCCCTCATGTGTGTCACGTTGCCTGTACTCACATGCCTGTGTTGTCCTTGCTGTTGCAGTTCGCATACACAGTGTAATTTTGCAGTTCATCATCCCCATAACAGCACCCACGTTGGAATCACGACAGAGGCAAGTATGGTGTATTTGTGTGTTTATTGTGATACATTTGTGTTAATAGTGCATAGGATGGGTTGTGCTGTACATGAATCTTGCAATCCCAAGTTCCTAGGTGAATTGAAAGTCCGGGTAGACAGGATCCCCAGTATCGGGGCCACAGTTGTCTGACACATTGGTCCAACTTGTACTCCCCATGCAATGTGTGGGAGTAGTGTTGCCGTCAACAGGGTGAACAGTCTGTGCACAAAGGCGAACATCCAGAACAGGTTCAGGCTTCCTGGGAGTTGCGCTTGGCCATCGGCCTCTCACTTTTCCCTCCTCGGACGACCCCTCTTCTTGGGGGGGCCCTCAAGTGCAGGCTGCTGCGGTGCAGGGGACTCTCCGCCAGAGTCCTCCTCCCTCCCTGTGGCAGTTGCAGTTTGTTCGGCACCAGATGTTGTTGGCACACAGGGAGGTGTGGACTGGTTGCTGTTCATCTGGCGGAGGCATTGTAAAATGTCCCTGTGCACCGCCGTCATCTCATGCAGTGCATCCCACTTGGACTCCACGCGGGACATGTGTGAGTCCACACGGGACATGTGTGACTCCACGTGGGACATGTGGGAGTCCAAGCGGGCATGATGGGCAGCCTGCTGCTGTTTAATGTCTCTGAGGAGCCCCACTACCTGGCTGAGCTCTCCGGTGCTGGACTGGTACGCATCAGCTATGCGTACCAGTTGTGGGTCGTCATGCACACCAGCAACGTCTGCAAGCAGCGACCTCTGTCTCCCACCTCTCCCACCACCCCTGCTGACATGTGCAGTGTGTGCAGTGGCACGCACAGATAACCCTGGTCCACCTTGGGGGTTGGTGGTGGTGGTGGTGTCCATGGCCCCAGGTTGGTCCAGGGTCACTGTGCTGTTGTTGCTCCTTATTCTGTCCATGTCGGCAGGGATGGTATTTGTGGTGACAGTCGTTGTAGGGGTGGGTGCAGGGGGTGCAGCTGGTGGTCCTGCTGGTGCTGCAGCTGGTGGTCCTGCTGGTGCTGCATGTTGACTTGCACCGGATGTGCCAGGTTGTTCTTCATCGTCCGAGGAGGACAGAGGCTGTACGACGCCAGTGAGCTCGGCATCCTCTTGAGCCTGGGACTGGGACTCCTCAGCGTCTGCTGCTGTGTCCCCATCATCACCTGTTTTTGGGAGACACAAACAATGTATGTCATGTTTCTGCAGGCATCAATGGTTGACACACATGACAGTTGTGACTGTGCCTCTGGGTGCGGGCCTGTACATTGCATTGTCCTAAGTCGTCACAGTCAGGGGTTGATATTGGTGTGGCACATTGTCCTGCATTATTTGGGCATTTCTATGTATTTTCTGGGGTGTGAACATGGTCTGCATTGCTTGTGTTTGGTTGACAGCCGGACCTCCTTCCCACCCAGCCAGCCAGTCAGTTATCCCACCATGGAACGTGCTTGCATTGCAGGGAGTGTAAGTTGTCTCTCAGGATGTCAGTCAGTGGTGTCCTGCTGTTTGTTGGTGCACAGTTGGCAGCAGGGCCTTGTGCTCCCCACAGCAGTAGCCAGTGTCAGCCATCTTGTGAGTCCTTCTCCACTCCCTGTGATGTGAGCATGGTTCAGGGTGGTGTTGATGGGCCAGTTGTGAGGCTGAGCAATGTCTGTGACTACGACTCCCATCATGCTATTGCCTCCACCCCCCTTCCCAGCATGCCCATGCTTCCTTCCTTTTGACTCTGCTTCCCTGTGAGTTGGGCTGGCTGTGCTGACAGGATGGCTGGGAGTGTTGTCCTGGCAGTTGTTTGGCTAAGAGTCCCAAGAGTGTCCCTGTGCTTCACACAACATAACCCAGGGTGGTGGTGCTTTGTGGGATCTTGTGTTAGGATGGAGGGCATTGCATTCTACCAGGTGGGTACTGTGGAGTTTGTGTTGGGGGGTGTGAGGGGAGGTGCTGGTGACTATAGTCAGTGCTGCAAGTCCCCCTTCCCACCCAGCCAGCCAGATATCCCACCATGGAACGTGCTTGCATTGCAGGGAGTGTAAGTTGTCTCTCAGGATGTCAGTCAGTGGTGTCCTGCTGTTTGTTGGTGCACAGTTGCCAGCAGGGCCTTGTGCTCCCCACAGCAGTAGCCAGTGTCAGCCATCTTGTGAGTCCTTCTCCACTCCTTGTGATGTGAGCATGGTTCAGGGTGGTGTTGATGGGACAGTTGTGGGGGTGAGCTATGTCTGTGACTACGACTCCCATCATGCCATTGCCTCCACCCCACTTGCCAGCATTCCCATACTTACTTGCTTTTGTGTGGAGTTCAGTGGGTGTGGGTGTGAGGGCAATGGCAAGATGGCTGACAGTGGTGTCCTGCTGTTGGTTGGTGTGCAGTACCCAGCATGCCCTTGTGCTCCCCACGACACAGCAACAGTGTCAGACATCTTTGATGGGCCTTTCCACTCTCTGTGGGATGTGCATGCGTGAGTGTGAGCTTGCTGGGCCATGTGGTGGGGGATGTAGGGCTGTGACTACGACTCCCATCATGCTATTGCCTCATCCCCCCTTCCCAGCATGCCCATGCTTCCTTCCCTTTGACTCTGCTTCCCTGTGGGTTGGGCTGGCTGTGCTGACAGGATGGCTGGGAGTGTTGCCCTGGCAGTTGTTTGGCTAAGAGTCCCAAGAGTGTCCCTGTGCTTCACACAACATGACCCAGGGTGGTGGTGCTTTGTGGGATCTTGTGTTAGGATGGAGGGCATTGCATTCTACCAGGTGGGTACTGTGGAGTTTGTGTTGGTGGGGGTGTGAGGGGAGGTGCTGGTGACTATAGTCAGTGCTGCAAGTCCCCCTTCCCACCCAGCCAGCCAGATATCCCACCATGGAACGTGCTTGCAATGCAGGGAGTGGAAGTTGTCTCTCAGGATGTCAGTCAGTGGTGTCCTGCTGTTTGTTGGTGCACAGTTGGCAGCAGGGCCTTGTGCTCCCCACAGCAGTAGCCAGTGTCAGCCATCTTGTGAGTCCTTCTCCACTCCCTGTGATGTGAGCATGGTTCAGGGTGGTGTTGATGGGCCAGTTGTGAGGCTGAGCAATGTCTGTGACTACGACTCCCATCATGCTATTGCCTCCACCCCCTTCCCAGCATGCCCATGCTTCCTTCCTTTTGACTCTGCTTCCCTGTGGGGTGGGCTGGCTGTGCTGACAGGATGGCTGGGAGTGTTGTCCTGGCAGTTGTTTGGCTAAGAGTCCCAAGAGTGTCCCTGTGCTTCACACAACATAACCCAGGGTGGTGGTGCTTTGTGGGATCTTGTGTTAGGATGGAGGGCATTGCATTCTACCAGGTGGGTACTGTGGAGTTTGTGTTGGTGTTGGGGGGGGTGTGAGGGGAGGTGCTGGTGACTATAGTCAGTGCTGCAAGTCCCCCTTCCCACCCAGCCAGCCAGATATCCCACCATGGAATGTGCTTGCATTGCAGGGAGTGTAAGTTGTCTCTCAGGATGTCAGTCAGTGGTGTCCTGCTGTTTGTTGGTGCACAGTTGCCAGCAGGGCCTTGTGCTCCCCACAGCAGTAGCCAGTGTCAGCCATCTTGTGAGTCCTTCTCCACTCCCTGTGATGTGAGCATGGTTCAGGGTGGTGTTGATGGGCCAGTTGTGAGGCTGAGCAATGTCTGTGACTACGACTCCCATCATGCTATTGCCTCCACCCCCTTCCCAGCATGCCCATGCTTCCTTCCTTTTGACTCTGCTTCCCTGTGGGGTGGGCTGGCTGTGCTGACAGGATGGCTGGGAGTGTTGTCCTGGCAGTTGTTTGGCTAAGAGTCCCAAGAGTGTCCCTGTGCTTCACACAACATAACCCAGGGTGGTGGTGCTTTGTGGGATCTTGTGTTAGGATGGAGGGCATTGCATTCTACCAGGTGGGTACTGTGGAGTTTGTGTTGGGGGGTGTGAGGGAGGTGCTGGTGACTATAGTCAGTGCTGCAAGTCCCCCTTCCCACCCAGCCAGCCAGATATCCCACCATGGAACGTGCTTGCATTGCAGGGAGTGTAAGTTGTCTCTCAGGATGTCAGTCAGTGGTGTCCTGCTGTTTGTTGGTGCACAGTTGCCAGCAGGGCCTTGTGCTCCCCACAGCAGTAGCCAGTGTCAGCCATCTTGTGAGTCCTTCTCCACTCCCTGTGATGTGAGCATGGTTCAGGGTGGTGTTGATGGGACAGTTGTGAGGCTGAGCAATGTCTGTGACTACGACTCCCATCATGCTATTGCCTCCACCCCCTTCCCAGCATGCCCATGCTTCCTTCCTTTGACTCTGCTTCCCTGTGGGGTGGGCTGGCTGTGCTGGCAGGATGGATGGGAGTGTTGTCCTGGCAGTTGTTTGGCTAAGAGTCCCAAGAGTGTCCCTGTGCTTCACACAACATAACTCAGGGTGGTGGTGCTTTGTGGGATCTTGTGTTAGGATGGAGGGCATTGCATTCTACCAGGTGGGTACTGTGGAGTTTGTGTTGGGGGGTGTGAGGGGAGGTGCTGGTGACTATAGTCAGTGCTGCAAGTCCCCCTTCCCACCCAGCCAGCCAGATATCCCACCATGGAACGTGCTTGCATTGCAGGGAGTGTAAGTTGTCTCTCAGGATGTCAGTCAGTGGTGTCCTGCTGTTTGTTGGTGCACAGTTGCCAGCAGGGCCTTGTGCTCCCCACAGCAGTAGCCAGTGTCAGCCATCTTGTGAGTCCTTCTCCACTCCCTGTGATGTGAGCATGGTTCAGGGTGGTGTTGATGGGCCAGTTGTGAGGCTGAGCAATGTCTGTGACTACGACTCCCATCATGCTATTGCCTCCACCCCCTTCCCAGCATGCCCATGCTTCCTTCCTTTGACTCTGCTTCCCTGTGGGGTGGGCTGGCTGTGTTGACAGGATGGCTGGGAGTGTTGTCCTGGCAGTTGTTTGGCTAAGAGTCCCAAGAGTGTCCCTGTGCTTCACACAACATAACCCAGGGTGGTGGTGCTTTGTGGGATCTTGTGTTAGGATGGAGGGCATTGCATTCTACCAGGTGGGTACTGTGGAGTTTGTGTTGGGGGGTGTGAGGGGAGGTGCTGGTGACTATAGTCAGTGCTGCAAGTCCCCCTTCCCACCCAGCCAGCCAGATATCCCACCATGGAACGTGCTTGCATTGCAGGGAGTGTAAGTTGTCTCTCAGGATGTCAGTCAGTGGTGTCCTGCTGTTTGTTGGTGCACAGTTGCCAGCAGGGCCTTGTGCTCCCCACAGCAGTAGCCAGTGTCAGCCATCTTGTGAGTCCTTCTCCACTCCCTGTGATGTGAGCATGGTTCAGGGTGGTGTTGATGGGCCAGTTGTGAGGCTGAGCAATGTCTGTGACTACGACTCCCATCATGCTATTGCCTCCACCCCCCTTCCCAGCATGCCCATGCTTCCTTCCTTTTGACTCTGCTTCCTTGTGGGGTGGGCTGGCTGTGCTGACAGGATGGCTGGGAGTGTTGTCCTGGCAGTTGTTTGGCTAAGAGTCCCAAGAGTGTCCCTGTGCTTCACACAACATAACCCAGGGTGGTGGTTCTTTGTGGGATCTTGTGTTAGGATGGGGGGCATTGCATTCTACCAGGTGGGTACTGTGGAGTTTGTGTTGGGGGTGTGAGGGGAGGTGCTTGTGACTATGGTTAGTGCTGCAAGTCCTCCTTCCCACCCAGCCAGCCAGTCAGTTATCCCACCATGGACTGTGCTTGCATTGCAGGGAGTGGAAGTTGTCTCTCAGGATGTCAGTCAGTGGTGTCCTGCTGTTTGTTGGTGCACAGTTGCCAGCAGGGCCTTGTGCTCCCCACAGCAGTAGCCAGTGTCAGCCATCTTGTGAGTCCTTCTCCACTCCCTGTGATGTGCGCATGGTTCATGGTGGTGTTGATGGGACAGTTGTGGGGGGGGCAATATGTGTGACTGCGACTCCCATGATGCTATTGGCTACACAGACTTGGCCAGCATACACAGAATTCCTTCATTTGAGTGGTCTTCACTGTGTGTTGGTGTTGTTGTGGTGGCTACATGTCTGGATGTGTTTGTTAGTTCTATTTGTGCCACTGCCTAGCTGTAGTTGTAGTTGTGTTTGTACATGTGATGGCACGGTTGGATGTAACTTTTTGATGGCATGTGTTGTGTTTATCTGACTGACATACACATTTTGGGATGATTCTGTTCTGGTTGCTGTGTAATTGCTATGAGTGCATGGTTTGACTCTCCCCTTGACAGTGATGTGTGTGTGTTTTGTGTCAGAAAATTGTGTACATTTGTTGTGTACTCACCAGGCTCTGGGATGTTCTCTAGTCCATATACGCTCACTGGCGGAAGGATGGCCCGCACCTTCTCCTCCCAGGGCCTGAGGTATACTGGCTTGGCAGGAGGGCCACTGCCGGTGTATTGGCTGATGAGGTAGTCTTTCTTGAGCAGCTCCCGGACCCTCCTGCGCACGTCATACCACCTGTTCTGGATGTCGGTCTTTGTGCGCAGACATGGTGATTGTGCGTTCACCCTGTTGATGATCCTCTCCCACATCTTGGTTTTCTGCGACATGGGGGTCTGTTGGACCAATGTGCCAAACAGCTGTGGCTCTACCCTGAGGATCTCGTCTACCAGGACTTCCAATTCACAATCTAGGAACTTGTGATTCTTCTTGGGGGCATGGTGATGGGTGGTGATGGTGAGTGATGTGTGTGTTGGTGTGCAGGTGAGGGTGTGTGAGTGTGTGTTTTGCTGGGTGTATGTGAGGTAGGTATTTGTTGGTGTGCTGATGGTGTGTGGCTTGTGTGAGGGATGAGCTGTGGGTGTGTGGTTGCTTTCTCTTGGGTGCTGGCAGTGGAATGGCATTTGCAAAGGCTCATGGTAGTGATTTGTGTCCTTTATATAGGTGGAGTTGTGGGTGTGTCTTTGTTCTCTGTCCCCACCCCCCAGTATTTATTGGCTTGGTAATTGCTTGTTTGGCCTTTTTTTGGGTGATTTTTCCTTTGTGCTGTTTGTGTATGTTGGAAACGTTCTTGTGACCGAGTCGGACCCTGCATTGGTCTCGTACGGTGTTCTCCGTTTCGTTCACGCTGTGTTTGTGCAGTTTTCTATGCTGCGTACGCGTCGGTCGCGGTGTATTGTGTTGCTTCGGCTCGGTTTTGTATGCGTGTCGGTCGTCTGGCTTGTCCTCCGTCCGACTCACTCGTGGTTTTCGCGCCTTGCATCGTACTTAGCGGTTTGGAGTTAGCGTGTACGTTTCGGTCAGATTTGTTCCGGGTGCGTGTCGGTCGGTTGGATTCGCGTGTTTTTCCGGCCGGATTGCTGTTTTCCGTGCGGCTCGGTCGGTCGACTTGGTTTCGTTACGTGTCGGTCGGATTTTTCGCGCCTTGCATCGTACTTGGCGTGTCGGGCGCCACGGGTACGTGTCGGTCGGTATTTTTTCCGGATCCGAGTCCGTCGGTGCTTTTTCAGGCCCGAATCGGAATCGACCCCTAAGTATTTTCCAACAACAGCTTACACGGCACTCTCCTTGGTACAAAAATATATCTTTATTGAGACCTCCTTCTCCGCCACCTACGCGTTTCGAACACAAAGTTCTTGTTCACGGTAGTATACGAAGTCCTACTTCAATTTCCAACCTTTTATACATGGTCTCCACGTAGCCCATAATGAGGCATTGTGGGACAGGTAGTTTTACATATATTACACTTACTTTTTTTATATTTATTTCTTTTACCCAAAAATGTTGCAAGAAAAAGTGTTATTTGTATAAGCCATTATTACGCATTCACATCTTATACATAGGATTTACCCAATGTGTGCTATGCTATCAAGTGTTCATTACATTTGACTTATGAAGATTGTCCGTTTTTACAGAACAACTCATCCATTTCAAGGAAATCATGACTTGGTGTCCCATATACTTGAGGGCTAAGTGCCCCACTTTCTTACAGACACTTCAAACAAATGCTACTAAATTAGGCTTATTGGAAAGAAACTACTTGCAACACAATAATAATCCAATACCGGCTACGTGTTCTCTTAAAATCTAAATCACATTAAAATTCGAGGAAAACAAGCTAATATATGGAGAATTGATATCTCTAAAATATACTCATTGTAGGTCTGTATCTCAAAAGCTGAACCAAATATTTACAAATGTATATACATTTCTTCGTCCCCATTGAGCCCAAGGGGGACCTTGGTTTTAAATCGAATAATCAGTTTTGATTCCATGCGTCTCAACTTGAGTACTCGATTTCCTCCTCTCTCATGTGGGGAATTGTAACCAATCCTGAATACTTCATGTCTAACCATGTCCGATTGGCATGTGTTTTCATGTGCTTGGCAAGAGCATAAGTTGCATCTTCATTTTGTACAGCTCTTATGTGTTCTAATATACGTTTTTTCAAGGAGCATTTGGTGCTTCCGATGTATCTTTTCCCACAAAAACACTCTAAGAGGTATACAACATAGGTTGATTCGCAGGTGATTTTTTCTTTTATTTCAAAGATTCTGTCCCTTGGATCTTTGAGCGATTTAAGATTTTTCCCAATCTTACATGCTTTGCATGTTGTACACTTTCCAAAGCCTAGTTGTTTCGTTCCTAACCATGTTGTTTTCTTCTCACTCTCAAAATGGCTTCTTATAATTGTATCAGATATAGACGGAGCTTTCCTATATGTTATCATCGGTCGATTGCCTAAATCCTTCCCGATGTCAGGATCCCTTCTAAGTACATTCCAATATTTTGTCAAGATTTTTTGAATTTTGTAGCTCTCTTTGCTGTAAGTTAGAATCAATCGTGGTTTTTCATCTTCCACGCTTGTTTCTCGTGATTTACCATTCACCAATGTTTGTGCTCTGCTTTTTGTCTTGCTCTCTTTTCACCCTTCTGAACATCCTTATATTTATATCCTCTCTGAAGGAAACGTGAAGTTGTTTCTTCAAACGTCTTTTCCATTTCCGATGGTTCAGAGCAGTTGCGTTTCATCCTTATAAATTCCCCATAGGGGATATTCTTTATAAGGGATTGGGGGTGAAAGCTTGATCCATGGAGAAGACTATTTGTGGCTGTCTTTTTTCTAAATACAGTCGTCTGGATCTTATTTTCTTTTATGTAAATTTTCGTATCCAGAAACTCAATTTCTGTGGGATGGATATTATGGGTAAATTTTAAGCCCACCTCATTGTTGTTCAGAATTGCCAAATAGATTAAAAATTCCGCTTCAGTTCCTCTCCATAGTAGAAAAAGATCATCAATGAAGCGTAGCCATAAGGCTACCTTCATTGTATGGGAATCATTCTCTTCTCTCCAAGCTATGCTCCTCTCCCACCACCCCATCATGAGATTAGCATAACTTGGAGAAAAGGAAACTCCCATGGCAGTGCCACAGCTCTGGGAGTACATTTTTTTATTGAAAAGAAAATTTTTATTTTTCAAACACAGTTCCATCATATCCAATAGCATGGTTGTATGTTTTTGTTCCCCTATTGGTCGTTGTTTTAAAAAATACGTGGTTGCTTGTATCCCGACATTGTGTTTGATGGAGGTATATAGTGACACAACATCTATTGTGACTAAGAAGTAGTCCGGCTGCCATGTCGTCTCCATAAGTATCCACAAAAGTCACCTGTGTCCTTAATATATGAACTAAGTGTTGGTACTATTGGTGCTAAAAAATTGTCCACGTATAATGCAACATTTTCATACAAACTTCCACAGCTAGAAATTATTGGGCGTCCTGGGGGTTTATTTAAGGTCTTATGAATCTTCGGTAAGAAGTAAATGGTCGGAACCACTGGGTTCTCCACCATCAGAAATTTCTTTTCATCATCGCTAATAAGTCCTTGTTCTTGCCAATTAGTTAGTCTTTTATTCAGATCAATAATCAGCTCAGTTATCGGATTATTTTTCAAAATCTGGTAATTTGTGGTGTTATTCAATTGCCGCATGGCCTCATCCACATAATCTTGTTTATCCATTATTACCAGGTTCCCACCTTTGTCAGCTGGCTTGATTTCTATTAAAACGTTGTTTTTTAAGGAATTAAGCGCTTCACGTTCTTTTACGGACAAATTCTCCTTTTTGTTCTGTTTGACATTATCCATGCCATCTATTTCTGCCACTACCAAATCATGGAATATATCCACCTTATTCCCCGGATGTAATGCAGGACAAAATGTTGATTTACTTTTAAACTTTGTTCTTGATTGTTGAGTCATAATTACTCCCATTTCATTCAATACTTGGCTATCTGAGAGATCAGTTGTAGTTAGATTATGTGCTAGTTCATAAGCTGTTCTTAAATGGGGTATATCGCCCACAGTATAGGATGCCTGTTGTTCAATTGTTGAAATGGTTGGTCTTTCAGTAGTGGATCTGGGCAGTATTTTTGTGAAATACTTTTTAAGCTTTAATTTTCGGACATATTTATATATGTCAATTTTCGTTTCCACTAGATCATGATGTCTTTCTGGACAAAAAGTTAGACCCTTATTCATGAGTGTGCGTTCAGCTGTTGTAAGTTGATATCTTGAGAGATTGACGATGAGATCCTGTTTGTTCGTCTTTGCAGTATGTTTTAATATTTCATTACTGTCCGGTTCCGTAGATGATAGCCCCTTCCTCTTTCTTGAGCTTCTTCTGGTCTTACGTTTTCTTCCCTGAAGATGGGTGCACCTCTTCCTCTTCCCCTTGACCTCGTTTTTCCGGTTCCACGTCCTTGTCCCCTGGACCTGGGTTGTTGTTGATCTTGATATATTATCTTCATCTCGTCTAAAAAAGACAGATGATGAATTGTTGCTGGTCTTGATTCCGCTTCACTAAGATCAGACTCAGATTCACTCTGGGTTGTACTTGAGGATTCTTGAGTGATTTGTTTCTTCGTGCCCCACTGTTGTTTGATTATATCGAACCTCTTTGCAAAAGTAAGGATTGTCCCATTCTCATAATCAAGTTCATCTCTTTGGAATTTTCGCTGTTTACGCTGTTGTACTTCTTCCTCATGTTTGTCAAGATTGCGTTCCATCTCTATGCGTAATTTCTTCAAGACATCTTCCGATTGATTTTGTGCTTGGATCTGTAATTCAATCTCCGCAATCTTTTGATGAAGTTCATTTACATCAACTTTGGCATATTTTATTATTATCAACATCATGGTTTTAGAACAGTCCATATTGTTTCTTCCCCATTCCTCTAACATTTCAGCTTTAGTATCCGGATGGTTGGGTAACGTGAAAATGCGTAGGCCCCTCGGTACCCTTCCGCATTCAACGTATTGTTCTAACGTTATAATTTCCCAACTACGTGAAATTTCTTTGCGCAACAGTCTCTCCAGCTGTATGAATAGCTGTTTAATTGTTGTCACTGTCGTGTGTGCTTTGGGTACAGTTCCTCCTGTTGTTACGCTGTGATTCTTGCCCTTATTGAACATTGTTTGCGCCACCTGGGCACGTTTTGCTGCTCTTTCCTCCATTCCACTTGTTTTCCCTTGCGATGTAGATTATCTGTTTACTTGCAATTTTATATTTACTTCTATTTGCTTGTAGTTCATTCAGTAAATGATTTTCAATTTGCAGGACTCAGTATTACTTAGCAGGGGATGAGAAGGATATTTATGGAGGATTGTTAATACCTCCAAATATTTTCTAGAGTCTATAGATACACCAAGGCGATATTCGACTCCCATATGTCTTCAACTCACTTGATATCTTGATTAAACATCATTGTGAGTATATCCGCTGCAGCACAATTATAAACTTAACACAACATGCATGCGTGTTCCTACCTGGGAGACTCCCGGTCGTTTCGATGTCCTCCGACGCCGTCCGCCGGTGCTCAACCTGGTATGCTTGTTGTTTTCTTTGTTATAATTTTTGCTGAACAGTGCCCCAGGAAGTCAGTACTCGATACTTTGTTGCACTGATGGTTCCGCGCTCCAATTTGAAAGCGGACAACGTTGTAATCCTGACAAATCCGAACTCGCGTCCTGAATCTTTGTCCTCGTGGGCTCAGTCAGATTGTGCTGGGCTCTCCCCCGTGTAAATACAATATCAACAAACACGGTCCTTTTCGGGGGGAGCACCCTCCAGCTGTAAGACAGTGGGGCACTTAGCCCTCAAGTATATGGGACACCAAGTCATGATTTCCTTGAAATGGATGAGTTGTTCTGTAAAAACGGACAATCTTCATAAGTCAAATGTAATGAACACTTGATAGCATAGCACACATTGGGTAAATCCTATGTATAAGATGTGAATGCGTAATAATGGCTTATACAAATAACACTTTTTCTTGCAACATTTTTGGGTAAAAGAAATAAATATAAAAAAGTAATTGTAATATATGTAAAACTACCTGTCCCACAATGCCTCATTATGGGCTACGTGGAGACCATGTATAAAGGTTGGAAATTGAAGTAGGACTTCGTATACTACCGTGAACAATAACTTTGTGTTCGAAACGCGTAGGTGGCGGAGAAGGAGGTCTCAATAAAGATATATTTTTGTACCAAGGAGAGTGCCGTGTAAGCTGTTGTTGGAAAATACTGAGGGCCGATTCCGATCTCGGCCGGTAGTGCTCCGAATCGGATTCGGCTTTACCGGATCCGATTCGGGCCCTGTTTCCCGACCGAACCGTACGCGGGTCCGGCCGAGCGAGTACGATGCGAAATCGCCGACCGACTCGTCCGGGCGTCCCGACCGCTCCGACCGACTCGCTCCCGGCTCGAACCGCTCCGACCGACTCGACTCGCACCGCACAATGGAGACGTTTCCCGGCCGGGTAAGTACGATGCGCGCCGCGAGCAGTCCGACCGAGCCGCGCACTCCGGCTCGAAAGAGCTGTCGGAGCCGTACTTTGGGGGTCCGTGTCGGACCCCCTGTGCTGCGTAGCCGCGCGAGTCGCACACAGGGGGGACCCATGGGTCCCCCTGCCTGTGCGTGTACGGCACGAATCGCTTCGCCGCGTACCCGCTGTAGGGGGCGCCCTTGTCCGACTCGCACCCATTGAGTCAATGGGAGCCAGCGTACGCGTTGTCGACCGGCTCCCATTGACTTCAATGGGAGTCCAGCGACTTCGAGTCCGATAACATACGGACGCATCGTACTCGTTCGGTCGGACTGCACGGGTCCGATTCGGTCGGAAATCTCTCCGGGTCCGGCTCGGTCGGAGAAATTTCCGGCCCGAATCGGAATCGACTTATAATGCGAGAGGTGGTCCTGTCTCGCCACGAGCACCAGCTGGAGGGTGCTCCCCCGAAAGGACCGTGTTTGTTGATATTGTATTTACACGGGGAGAGCCCAGCACAATCTGACTGAGCCCACGAGGACAAAGATTCAGGACGCGAGTTCGGATTTGTCAGGATTACAACGTTGTCCGCTTTCAAATTGGAGCGCGGAACCATCAGTGCAACAAAGTATCGAGTACTGACTTCCTGGGGCACTGTTCAGCAAAAATTATAACAAAGAAAACAACAAGCATACCAGGTTGAGCGCCGGCGGACAGGCGTCGGAGGACACCGAAACGACCGGGAGTCTCCCAGGTAGGAACACGCATGCATGTTGTGTTAAGTTTATAATTGTGCTGCAGCGGATATACTCACAATGATGTTTAATCAAGATATCAAGTGAGTTGAAGACATATGGGAGTCGAATATCGCCTTGGTGTATCTATAGACTCTAGAAAATATTTGGAGGTATTAACAATCCTCCATAAATATCCTTCTCATCCCCTGCTAAGTAATACTGAGTCCTGCAAATTGAAAATCATTTACTGAATGAACTACAAGCAAATAGAAGTAAATATAAAATTGCAAGTAAACAGATAATCTACATCGCAAGGGAAAACAAGTGGAATGGAGGAAAGAGCAGCAAAACGTGCCCAGGTGGCGCAAACAATGTTCAATAAGGGCAAGAATCACAGCGTAACAACAGGAGGAACTGTACCCAAAGCACACACGACAGTGACAACAATTAAACAGCTATTCATACAGCTGGAGAGACTGTTACGCAAAGAAATTTCACGTAGTTGGGAAATTATAATGTTAGAACAATACGTTGAATGCGGAAGGGTACCGAGGGGCCTACGCATTTTCACGTTACCCAACCATCCGGATACTAGAGCTGAAATGTTAGAGGAATGGGGAAGAAACAATATGGACTGTTCTAAAACCATGATGTTGATAATAATAAAATATGCCAAAGTTGATGTAAATGAACTTCATCAAAAGATTGCGGAGATTGAATTACAGATCCAAGCACAAAATCAATCGGAAGATGTCTTGAAGAAATTACGCATAGAGATGGAACGCAATCTTGACAAACGTGAGGAAGAAGTACAACAGCGTAAACAGCGAAAATTCCAAAGAGATGAACTTGATTATGAGAATGGGACAATCCTTACTTTTGCAAAGAGGTTCGATATAATCAAACAACAGTGGGGCACGAAGAAACAAATCACTCAAGAATCCTCAAGTACAACCCAGAGTGAATCTGAGTCTGATCTTAGTGAAGCGGAATCAAGACCAGCAACAATTCATCATCTGTCTTTTTAGACGAGATGAAGATAATATATCAAGATCAACAACAACCCAGGTCCAGGGGACGAGGACGTGGAACCGGAAAAACGAGGTCAAGGGGAAGAGGAAGAGGTGCACCCATCTTCAGGGAAGAAAACGTAAGACCAGAAGAAGCTCAAGAAAGAGGAAGGGGCTATCATCTACGGAACCGGACAGTAATGAAATATTAAAACATACTGCAAAGACGAACAAACAGGATCTCATCGTCAATCTCTCAAGATATCAACTTACAACAGCTGAACGCACACTCATGAATAAGGGTCTAACTTTTGTCCAGAAAGACATCATGATCTAGTGGAAACGAAAATTGACATATATAAATATGTCCGAAAATTAAAGCTTAAAAAGTATTTCACAAAAATACTGCCCAGATCCACTACTGAAAGACCAACCATTTCAACAATTGAACAACAGGCATCCTATACTGTGGGCGATATACCCCATTTAAGAACAGCTTATGAACTAGCACATAATCTAACTACAACTGATCTCTCAGATAGCCAAGTATTGAATGAAATGGGAGTAATTATGACTCAAGAATCAAGAACAAAGTTTAAAAGTAAATCAAAATTTTGTCCTGCATTACATCCGGGGAATAAGGTGGATATATTCCATGATTTGGTAGTGGCAGAAATAGATGGCATGGATAATGTCAAACAGAACAAAAAGGAGAATTTGTCCGTAAAAGAACGTGAAGCGCTTAATTCCTTAAAAAACAACGTTTTAATAGAAATCAAGCCAGCTGACAAAGGTGGGAACCTGGTAATAATGGATAAACAAGATTATGTGGATGAGGCCATGCGGCAATTGAATAACACCACACATTACCAGATTTTGAAAAATAATCCGATAACTGACCTGATTATTGATCTGAATAAAAGACTAACTAATTGGCAAGAACAAGGACTTATTAGCGATGATGAAAGAAATTTCTGATGGTGGAGAACCCAGTGGTTCCGACCATTTACTTCTTACCGAAGATTCATAAGACCTTAAATAAACCCCCAGGACGCCCAATAATTTCTAGCTGTGGAAGTTTGTATGAAAATGTTGCATTATACGTGGACAATTTTTTAGCACCAATAGTACCAACACTTAGTTCATATATTAAGGACACAGGTGACTTTTTGAGGATACTTATGGAGACGACATGGCAGCCGGACTACTTCTTAGTCACAATAGATGTTGTGTCACTATATACCTCCATCAAACACAATGTCGGGATACAAGCAACCACGTATTTTTTAAAACAACGACCAATAGGGGAACAAAAACTTACAACCATGCTATTGGATATGATGGAACTGTGTTTGAAAAATAACATTTTTCTTTTCAATAAAACAATGTACTCCCAGAGCTGTGGCACTGCCATGGGAGTTTCCTTTTCTCCAAGTTATGCTAATCTCATGATGGGGTGGTGGGAGAGGAGCATAGCTTGGAGAGAAGAGAATGATTCCCATACAATGAAGGTAGCCTTATGGCTACGCTTCATTGATGATCTTTTTCTACTATGGAGAGGAACTGAAGCGGAATTTTTAATCTATTTGGCAATTCTGAACAACAATGAGGTGGGCTTAAAATTTACCCATAATATCCATCCCACAGAAATTGAGTTTCTGGATACGAAAATTTACATAAAAGAAAATAAGATCCAGACGACTGTATTTAGAAAAAGACAGCCACAAATAGTCTTCTCCATGGATCAAGCTTTCACCCCCAATCCCTTATAAAGAATATCCCCTATGGGGAATTTATAAGGATGAAACGCAACTGCTCTGAACCATCGGAAATGGAAAAGACGTTTGAAGAAACAACTTCACGTTTCCTTCAGAGAGGATATAAATATAAGGATGTTCAGAAGGGTGAAAAGAGAGCAAGACAAAAAAGCAGAGCACAAACATTGGTGAATGGTAAATCACGAGAAACAAGCGTGGAAGATGAAAAACCACGATTGATTCTAACTTACAGCAAAGAGAGCTACAAAATTCAAAAATCCTGACAAAATATTGGAATGTACTTAGAAGGGATCCTGACATCGGGAAGGATTTAGGCAATCGACCGATGATAACATATAGGAAAGCTCCGTCTATATCTGATACAATCATAAGAAGCCATTTTGAGAGTGAGAAGAAAACAACATGGTTAGGAACGAAACAACTAGGCTTTGGAAAGTGTACAACATGCAAAGCATGTAAGATTGGGAAAAATCTTAAATCGCTCAAAGATCCAAGGGACAGAATCTTTGAAATAAAAGAAAAAATCACCTGCGAATCAACCTATGTTGTATACCTCTTAGAGTGTTTTTGTGGGAAAAGATACATCGGAAGCACCAAATGCTCCTTGAAAAAACGTATATTAGAACACATAAGAGCTGTACAAAATGAAGATGCAACTTATGCTCTTGCCAAGCACATGAAAACACATGCCAATCGGACATGGTTAGACATGAAGTATTCAGGATTGGTTACAATTCCCCACATGAGAGAGGAGGAAATCGAGTACTCAAGTTGAGACGCATGGAATCAAAACTGATTATTCGATTTAAAACCAAGGTCCCCCTTGGGCTCAATGGGGACGAAGAAATGTATATACATTTGTAAATATTTGGTTCAGCTTTTGAGATACAGACCTACAATGAGTATATTTTAGAGATATCAATTCTCCATATATTAGCTTGTTTTCCTCGAATTATAATGTGATTTAGATTTTAAGAGAACACGTAGCCGGTATTGGATTATTATTGTGTTGCAAGTAGTTTCTTTCCAATAAGCCTAACTTAGTAGCATTTGTTTGAAGTGTCTGTAAGACAGTGGGGCACTTAGCCCTCAAGTATATGGGACACCAAGTCATGATTTCCTTGAAATGGATGAGTTGTTCTGTAAAAACGGACAATCTTCATAAGTCAAATGTAATGAACACTTGATAGCATAGCACACATTGGGTAAATCCTATGTATAAGATGTGAATGCGTAATAATGGCTTATACAAATAACACTTTTTCTTGCAACATTTTTGGGTAAAAGAAATAAATATAAAAAAAGTAATTGTAATATATGTAAAACTACCTGTCCCACAATGCCTCATTATGGGCTACGTGGAGACCATGTATAAAAGGTTGGAAATTGAAGTAGGACTTCGTATACTACCGTGAACAAGAACTTTGTGTTCGAAACGCGTAGGTGGCGGAGAAGGAGGTCTCAATAAAGATATATTTTTGTACCAAGGAGAGTGCCGTGTAAGCTGTTGTTGGAAAAATATATATATATATATATATATATATATATATATATATATATATATATATATATATATATATATGTACATATATAAATAAACTAATATTTTAAATAATAATATAATTTAAAAAACCATAAATAATATAATATTATCAAAAGTATATGCATATATATTTAAATATACCAAAAATATAAAATATTAAAAAAGAAAACCAATTTAATTTAAAATAAAAAGTAGACACATTTTTTTAAATGTAATTATAAATAATTTACAAACAAAAAATATTGAATATTTTTAGATATTATTATTATAATAAATTAAACACATAATGATCTAAATTACAACATAAAATAAATTATTAAATATTAAAATAAATACATATACATTCCCCACTACATTCAAAAAAACATTTTTATATTAAATATTAAAATAAGTACTCCCCCTAACACAATACAATAAAAAAATCTTTACATTACACAAAAATAAGATTTACTACTCCAACTACAATAAATATAAAATTAATTAAAATATAACATTGGAAAATACTACAATTTACTATTCCCAGTACAATTAACACAACAATAAATATTATAATTAACAAAAAAATAATAATATTCCCACTCCAGTCAGTGCAACAGTAGAGAACGTGTTGGATTACAGAGGGGTAAAATTTAATATTCCCACTCCAGTCAGTACAACAGTAGGGAAAGTGTGTGGATTGCAGAAGGGAAAAATTTAATATTCCCACTCCAGTCAGTGCAACCGTAGGGAAAGTATTGGATTGTGGAAGGGAAAAATTTTACATTTCCACTCCAGTCACTGCAAATGTAGGGAAAGTGCTGGATTGCGGAGGGGTAAAATTTACTATTCCCACTCCAGTCAGTGCAACAGTAGGGAATGTGCTGGATTGAGGAGGGGAACAATTTTATTTTCCCGCTCCAGTCAGTGTAACTGTAGGGAAAGTGTTGGATTGCGGAGGGGAAAATGTAATATTCCTACTCCAGTCAGTGCAACAGTAGGGAAAGTGTTGGATTGTGGAGGGGTAAAATTTACTATTCCCACTCCAGTCAGTGCAACAGTAGGGAAAGTGTTGGATTGCGGAGGGGTAAAATTTACTCCCACTCCAGTCAGTGCAACAGTAGGAAAAGTGATGGATTGCGGAGGGGTAAAATTTACTATTCCCACTCCAGTCACTGCAACAGTAGGGAAAGTGTTGGAATGTGGAGAGGTAAAATTTCCTAGTCCCACTGCCGTTAGTGCAACATTAAAAACAAGTAAAATATCTTAAACAAAATTAAAATAATTTAAAAACAGTAAATAAATTTAAAAATATGTTGAATCCAAAATAGAAATATATTTAATATTAAAAATGTAAAATTAATTTACTCCCACCCCATATCCCTACAATACACACAATCCACATCTAAATTAAAAAAATATTTACTTGCACAATTAACATATTTTTTATCAATTAAACACATATTATTTATGAAAATCTAAATCTAAATTCATTACAACCCCAACCTAAAATTAAACAAAAAAAAATTATTAACACTATTAAATGAATTAAGTCACAATTTAAGAATATTAGTATTTCACACGTAATTAACAAATAAAATAAGATGGTTTACTCCCCTATAAACCCCAAAACCCAAACCTTAAAACATTTAATTGAACCAGTAACATAATTAATTATCAATGAGTTTATTAATATTAATGAACAATTAATTATTACATAGTAAAAACATAAATTACTTCCCACTTTTTACCCCTATAACCTCACAACCCACACATAAAAAAAATAATTACACAATTAACATAATTAATTAATAATTAATTAATTATTAATAATCAACAACTAATTATTAATGAATTACAAATAAATAACTTTCCATTCTTTACCCCATTACCCGCCAACCCACACCTAAAAAATTAATTACATACTGAACATAATTAATTATCAATTAATTAATTATTATTAATTAACACCTAATTATTAATAAATTAAAAATACATTACTACCCACCCTATACACCTATAAACCCACAACTCACTACAGAACTAAAAAACAGAAAATAATATGAATTAAAAAATAATCATTAATTAATTATAATTAAATTACTTCCCACCCTATACCCCTATACACCCACAACCAGCTATAGAACTAAAAAACACAAAATTTCATTAAATTAAATTTCATAACTACTAAAAATATAACTAATATAGTAAGAAACATAAACAATAATTAAACAAAAAAATAATGTCATACACATTTAAAATATATACTAAAAAACATAACAATAATTAAAAAACTATATTTTAAACAACTATATTTTTGCAAACGATGTTAATGACTTCTATATTTTTAAAATCGATATTACTTACCTTCAAATCGATATTCCCGACAACGATATTCTTGTACTCGATATTTCCATTCCACGATATTTGTCACTCGATATTCTTGTAGTTCGAATTTTTTTTCCTCGATATTCTGTCTCATTACCTCCTTCATCCAGTGGCTGTGCTTCACCAGCCACCGGAATGCAGGGGAAAACTCCTATGACACCTAGGGGCCGATTCCGATCTGGGTCGGAAAACTCTCCGACCGCGCCGGATCCGGAGAGATTTCCGACCGAGCCAGACTCCTGCAGTCCGACTGAGCGAGTACGATGTGGCCGCATGCTGCCGGACTCGATTCGGTCGGACTCCCATTGAAGTCAATGGGAGCCGGTCGTACGACGCGTACATGGGCTCCCATTGACTGAATGGGTACGTCGCGAACAAGTGCACCCCCTACAGTGTGTACGCGTCGGTGCAACTCGCACCGTACATGCATGTGTAGGGGGGACCCTTGGGTCCCCCTGTGTTCGACTCGTACGGCTACGGGTGCAGGGGGGTCTGGCACGGACCCCCCAAGTCCGGCTCCGGGAGCTTTTTCGAGCCGGACGCTCCGACTCGATCCGGCTGTCCGACGCGTCCATCGTACTTGCTCGGTCGGATAATGTCTCCATTGCGTGGTGCGATTCGTGTCCGTATGAGTCGGTCGGAGCGGTTCGGATCCGGAAACCGTTCGGTCGGAACACACGCGTACATTCGCATCGTACTCGCTCGGTCGGACAGCTGTACGAGTCGGTCGGAAAAAACACGTACGGCTCGTACTTTTTCCAGCCGGATCCCGTTCGGGGAGCTTCCGACCGAGATCGGAATCGGCCCCCTAGTTGTTTTTCTCTCCCAAGTTCTCCATTATCTTTTTCTTTGCCACCTCATTTAACAATCCATTCTTAAACTCTAACAATTCTTTATGCACTTTATTTTTCACGTCGCAAGTTGCACGTATATCCCTGCAAAACCAAACCCCACATCCAAAACAACTCCCACTTCGTGGGCCTTATTTTCTTTCCATTCAAATTCAACATCTGTCTCAGGTATGACAGTTTATTAATGTCATATGTCCCATTTAAAGGAAACTGTAAGTCCTGTCATTTGTCTGTCAGTGCGTGCCATTTTTGTAAAAAGAGAATAGAGCTGAGGCCTTGGCGTAGGGCCATGTGGTGGGCGGGAGAGTCCTTAAGTGGGACTGGCTGGCAACTGTTTAGGTCATTCTTGCTTAAGGGAGTACCCATGATGTGATCCCGTGATGCGAGTGTGTGCAAAAGCACTGGCCCTATTTGCATTACCAACAGTTCAGTCGTACTGAACACGGAGAAACAGAAAATTGCTTGTTGGGTTTATGCCAGATGACACAATAGGAAGGACGAACATTCCCACACACTTTCAGCCAGCCTGCAGCGTTTGCAAAAGCAGAGTAAGCCGTCTCTCATTCAATAGACAATGCAATTGCTACTAGTTCACTGAAAGCATTCACAAGTGGGAAAGGGAGAGAAAGAGTACTGGGTGCTGGTGAAATGGCGATACTTGCTCCCTTGTACTAGATAAAAGATGACAGGAAAGTAGGAAGGAAGGTAGTATTTCTATCCCCTTGCTTTCCTCTGTAATCCCACGAAGAGGCAGAGGGTGCAGCTGGACAGAATTGAAGACCCCGCGGGCTTGACCGCGGGGGCAGACATTCAGAGTTTCAGTGCAGAAATGGTGATCTCTGCATACAGTTCAGGCATACACATGAAATATAAAAGCAGGAATCTGTCCCTGCGCAGTGGCGTGTTGCGGTCCCAACCTAGTCCCAAAATAATAACAGTGGGAACAAGAGGAGGATAATGGGGACATCAAGTGTGATAAGGAGTACCACACAGGCAGGGGGTAACATGCAGTACAAGGTAAAGGTCAGTAGGTCTGCCAGCCAGTCTGTCATTGTCATGTAACATAGTTTAGTGACATTGACAATAGCAATTGTTATGACAGGGGGTAGTCAATCAGTTGAGATATAGCAGTCTGTAAAAATGACAGTCACTGAGCATCAGTCGTACTCAAAAACAGTAATAGTCTGAATGGAACTAAAACACCCTGTAATAATTGGAAAACAGTGCATCAAAGGAACAGTATTTCAACCTACAATCAAAAAACAGCACAACAAAATAACAGTCGTACAAATAAATGCAAAGAATACAATACCAACCCCCTCCCTGTTGTGACTAGGTGAACACCTAGTCACATCTGGAGACCTCCCTCAGTGTCCAGCAGGAGGCAGTTCATCAGAGCCAACAAGTGTGGCAATCTGCGTCATCACCAGGGTTATTGCAATGTATCATCCGGTGCCCATTTACCTGTTGCAACAAAGTGGGAGCACTGCCTGCTACCACCCCTATGACATCGTCTGGCACTCAATACCGATGCCAACCAAGGGGAGCAACTCCCGCTACCACCCTTCACCCGTGGTGCAACTCCTGCTACCACCTGTACCTGGGAGCAATACCCACTACAACACTAAAACGTGGAGCAATACCTGCTACAATGCCAACCTGAGGAGGAGGTGCCTCCCTCAGCACTCACCTAGCGGTGTCCCATAAGGGAATGCTTACCACCCCCTGTGCCTCTCACCGGCCAAAGCGTTCAGCCCCCCTGCCCGGGAGTCTCTGCTGGCAAGACAGGGTACTGCAGAAAGATGACCTCCCTGGCACACTGTTAGCGAGTCACTGCTTTGTGTCAGAGGGTTACTGCTGGCAAGGGAAGATGCAGACGGATGCCCTCTCCGGTCCCTAAGGGCGAAGGTGACAGCTCAGCAACTAAAATCCAAATTCAGAGGCACATCAGTGAGAAGAGCACTGTCAGGTAGCATAGCCAGAGAGAATAGCACAGGCAGTGAAAATCAATTGGTCCTGCGACCCAAGACTGGATGCAAGTTGCCCAGCATCAACCACAGCAGATAGAGAAGGAGAGAATGAGAGCAAGACCTAATTTCGAGCAAGAGCCTAACCCCAGACAGTGCAGTCCTCAACAGAATGGTGACATACTGAAAAATATATTACCAATGCCACAAAAACCAGGCAAATGAAAGGGACCAGTACAGCAGTAAAAACAGCCATTTAGCAAGTTATGCACAAAAGAACTGCGTAGAGGAAGACAAAGGCAAAGGAAAAGAAAGATAGAATAATAGTAACAAAATCCATCAGTATATGCTGAGAGAAACCTGGGGAAAAGTGGAGCAAAAGCAGCCAGAGATGTGACAATTACTCATGGCCAGTGGCATTCAGCCCAGAACGGAGGGAGAGAGAGAGAGAGAGAGAGAGACGTTGAAGGCAGGAAAGCGTCGTGGTCAGACCTCAGACCTCCACACGAAGGTGAAGGCAGCAGCCTGGTCGTGGCAGAAGTCAGGGATTTCGGAACCGCATACTCTCACCGAATGTAGAGGCCTACTCAAGAAATATCAGTCTGTCAGCACATATGATAAAAGAGAACATTTATTATAACACAAGGTACAAATCAATAGTACGTGTAGCACGGGAACAAAGCCGCTGAATGTCTGACAAGAAGAAGTCTTCCAAGCTTTTTATTGGTGCAAACCACAAAGGAAACAATTCATTATTTATGCAATATATGTTCAGTAGAAGTACAGGATTAAGACATTTTCTCAGAAATTAAACAAAGGTGTGGCTCCTGCTAATCAGAAGCCTGACATGTTGCAAAAGTACAGAACACTGGGTCAATCAGAAGAGGTCAACACTGCATGATACCTGCATGGTTTGAGGTGGTGGGGCTTTTGCTACCTACGTGTTCTTTGCTTGTGACACTTTGGGACTTTCCAAGCTAATGCAAAGTACTAGTAACAGTAAATTCTAAAGAAATGATTTGCAACATCAGATCCAATAAAGGACAAGTAGACTGTGCCACTTCTAAATAAGGTGTGGCTAAGCACCTGCTGCTAAGCTAGCATCATCTATAGTCTTTGGGGCCGATTCCGATCTCGGCCAATAGGGCTCCGAATCGGATTCGGCTTAACCGGATCTGATTCGGAGCCCTATTTCCCGACCGATCCGTACGCGCATCCGGACGAGAGAGTACGATGCGAAATAGCCGACCGACTCGTTTGGGCGTCCCAACCGCTCCGACCGACTCGTCCCCGGGTCTAACCGCACCGACCGACTCGCTCGGACACGACTCTCACCGTGCAATGGAGACGTTCCCGGCCGGGTAAGTAGGATGCGCGCCGCCCGAGCAGATCCGACCGACACGCGCCGTCCGGCTTGAAAGAGCAGTCGGAGCCGTGCCCGAGGGTCCGTGTCGGACCCCCTGTGCGCGTAGCCGCGCGAGTCGCACACAGGGGGACCCATGGGTCCCCCTACATGTGCGTGTACGGCACGAGTCGCTTCACCGCGTACCCGCTGTAGGGGCGCCCTTGTTCGCCTCGCACCCATTGAGGCAATGGGAGCCCGCGTACGCGTTATGCGACAGGCTCCCATTGACTTCAATGGGAGTCCGATCCGACTTCGAGTACGATAGCATACGGACGCATCGTCACTCGTTCGGGTCGGGCTGCATGAGTCCGGTCGGTCGGAAATCTCTCCGGGTCCGGCTCGGTCGGAGAGATTTCCGGCCCGAATCGGAATCGGCCCCTGAATGTGGTTCTTGAGCAAGCCTTGCATTACGAGAACAGCTTACTTTCAGCAACTGCAGAAATATGTATTTAATTCTTTTCTATGCATGTTCTACAGGTCTCTTACATACATATTTGGTATCAAAAGAAGGCAGCCCAATTAGGTAAGAAAATAATTATAAAAACGGCTTCCACAGTGTGTGTGGGCCATTGTGTAAAGGTAAATATTAATTCATGCTGGGAATGCAGGTGATGTGCACACACAGACTGGGATGTGTAGATAGGGGAGTGTTTGTTAGACATACGTAGAGACATTGGTCTATCTTATTAGTCATGTCCTAATGTTGAGGCTATGCATATGATGGTGTCTCCACTTACAGTTGTGTCTCATAAACCGTCCCACGCTTACATTGATGTGGGAGTGTGGAGTCATGTGGACTACTCATGTCCACTGTGGAAGGTGCTTTCATTGACTGATGACATGCCTCAGGGAGTGACACACCAATATGGTGTGCTCATGTGTTGGTTTTTGAACACTGTGATACCATGGTCTTTGTGGGTCCAAAGCATTTTGGGTAGTGTCATGTGCCTTCCCTTTTGGACTCAGATGACAGCTGATTGTCATGGACTGGAGCTTGGCTGAACCTCTTAAGCATTTCACTATTCTATGTAGTTGTAGACATGCAACCTGTAGATGGTGTTGCCACCAGGACCAATGTGGAGTGGGAATGTCCCTAGTCATAGGTGGGGTCTGGCACCACGGATATCTGTGCTGCTGCTGCTGACAGTAAACTTAGGTCACCTTCTCTCCATGGACGTTATAGGTGACCTTGTCGGTGGAGTGATGTGTGCCCATTTGATGATGTTATTGTTGAGATCTGTTTGTACATTGAGTTAATTAAGATGTCTTACACCTATTTCCTCTGTCTTTTCAGCATCACCAGAGACAAGCAGAGGAGACGGAGCTGACAACTTTGGGGATGCAGGTGGCCACAGTGGTTCTGGTGAGGAGAATGACACCGATGGAGTCAATGGCCCGTGGGGTGAGAAGTGTGCCCTGGAGGAGTAAGATTCTACATATTCATCTTCTGAGTTAGCCTCCGGCGGGAGCTCCCTGGTGGTGGTGGACCCCACAGGACCTTTGTCCACACCAACCTTGTCCGCCACCTTCATTCCATCACCACCCTCTCTATTGTTCCCCACTAAGTTGCCGAGCTCCACTCCCGTAAGGAGCGGGATGTCTCCTTTGGTCCGGGCACCTCATCCCTTGCCCCTATGGCCCCAGCTGCCCTGAGTGAGGAGACTAATGACCTCCTGAGGCAGATTTCTGTTGGGCAGGATGCACTGCTGACTGCCATCCAGGTGCAGTCAAGCCTGATGGAGCAGACACTGGAGTTCCTGGAAGGCATTCACAGTAGTATGTCTGCCCTACAGAGGTCATTTCAGGCTCTGGCCTCCTCACTGACGGCAGCCTTCCTCCCAGCCCAGTCTTCAGCCCACCTCCTGCCTCTTGCTCATCCCAAATCCTTTTACCCATAACTGTCCCAAGCAAACAGAAACCTCCACATGCACCTACAACAACAGCCACATGCAGCACATCCACCCCCAAATGCAGCAAAAAACCTAAACATGCACCCACTGAACAGCCCCTCACCACCCTTCCCAGTAATACCACACACATACTGACAGAGCACGCTCCAACAGACACAGTCCAGACACACCAGACATCAGATCCAAAGACACCAGCACCAACAATGGGCTCACCCATTCCACAAACAGACACTCCCTCTATCTCCCAAAGCCCACCCCTTATCATCCCACCTCTCGAGGCTCCTATTGAAAACCCTCAGCTTCCCCTTGGACTTCTCTCTACCACAACCACTGCCTCCAATAGTCGACCCAACCCATCCCAATACTGACCCCAGCACTCCCTAGTCATATCTTTGTAATGCGTGGCCTGCCCACTGGATACCTCTTCCAGAGGAGGTTTTCCTTGCAGTGTCATTTTAGGCAAGTGGAGTGGTACCGCATTGTGCTGGGCCACATTGGACTTTTGGACGGGCCATTGGCCTTTGCTGCTTTCTTTTGAATTAAAACTGTTTAATAATTGATGACATCTTAGTCCTGCCATTCCATTTCATGCTATTGACTGTTATGGCATCCTTAAGTATGTGCGACTACAGTTGTGTAACTTTGAACCAGATTGGTGGTCCATTGGAAGGGGTGAGTGTGATCTGACCTTTTCACCTGTTCTGGAGTTTAAAGTGGATGAGGGGACATGTTCATTGAATGGATATGTGGGAGGAAAACCAAATGGGGTGACATTACATTGTGTGGTTTTTCATTAGGTAAGTATTTCAGCTTGGCCACAGTCAACAACATTTAGCTTGCCCTTCTCCCTATGATGTATGTTGGGTATGTGATAGGTGTGTTGAAGTTAGATATTTGTGTAGCCATACATGGAGGGTGCCAACTTCTCATTCCTTTGTGTATTTCTGCATGGCCATGTGTTTATTTTGCAGTGTATACATTTCAGCTACTTCCTCTAGATGTGTGCCTGATGCTGATGGTGCTGTGTTTGCCTTCAAAGGTGCACTTACCCATTTGGCTACACATGCCTGGCACTTGGTTATTCCATTGCTTGTCCCTGACACACTTCAGTTCCCAGGTCCAATGCCCTTGGAATTTGCCAGGCATGTGCAAAACGAAGTGTGGCCCACTGCCCCAGGCTTTCAGGGTACCCCCGATGAAGGCATAGGTATCCTGCATAGAGTGTTTCCATTGTGCCATTATGGTGTTTTTCCCACTGCTTTCATGTAATCCCATTGAGTGACATTGCCCTTTGATGTGGGATATGTGTGAGAGTCGACTATTGAGTTGTAGCTAAAAAGGTGTGTTTGACTTTGAGGAAACATTTATACTGATGTTACTTTGACCTAACGACGGGAGCAGGGATGAGTGCATCGTGATTGTGTCATATTCACTGAGGCTTCTTGGTCGTAGTTGGAATCCCAAGGCCTCTTGGTAGTTGTAGTCAATTCAATGTGACTTTATCAAGACTTGGGAAATGATGAGCTGCATGACTGTTGAAGATAAGTAGTGACATGCCAAACAAGTGAGAAAGGTCAAGTCTTATGTGTGACAGACATTGGTAGGTGATATGTTGTGTAGGAGGTGGTGTTGT
Source organism: Calotriton arnoldi (assembly GCA_963921515.1). NCBI lineage: Eukaryota > Metazoa > Chordata > Amphibia > Caudata > Salamandridae > Calotriton > Calotriton arnoldi. The sequence goes on along the minus strand of CAWUFW010015044.1, from coordinate 22,257 downwards.
GGTACACAAATAAAGGCAGACATCACTATCACTTTAAATAAAATGCTGACACTTGTCCTTTTGTGTACGGTGTACTCAGGGTTGGACTGGGATCAAATGTAGGCCTGGGCACACAAAAAAAAAAGTGGCTCACATTTGCGGATTGCACCTTTTCATAAAATACTGCGTTAGTGTTGTAATGTTATGAAAAGAAGGATGGGGGTTCTCTAAAAGAAGCATGTTTTCTTAACTACACTGAGATAACAAAAAAGGCAAATGTTGCCAGAACCACACCTGAATATAAGTGAGGCCGCTTCTGCTCTGGCCCCCTGACCCTACTCTATCTGCATACATTAATGGGTCAGCCCAGCGAGAGACTGTGAATGACACCTCCGCCCATTGGTAAAAGGGAGATAATGGAGGCCCATCTGCTTTGGGCAAGACCGTTCAGGCTCCCACTGGGCCGCAGGTGGCATCTGACCAGCACAGACACAGCCCAAATCGGCTACCACGCTGATAAAAAATGTGGCCCACAGCTGTAACTCATTATGGCCATTCACCCATTGCACTAGTGCCCGCCCTACTAATCCGACCCTGGGTGTACTTGTGCCGTACCAATGTTTGTGCCTGGGAGGGAATCCTACAGCTTTGTTTAGAATGATCTTTTTGAGACAATCACAGCCAGGGACACTGTATAAGTGTGAAATTATTGGGGACCCCACCTTCTCTGGTTCATGGTGAAGCATCGTTTTGCAGAGGAATCAATGGCAGCAGATATTTGTGTGACTTACCGCCATTTTTGTCCATGACGGTGTCTGTTTTGGAGGTGATCAAGAAGGTGGAGCAGCAGCAGAATGGGTTGGATGGGCTCCACGTTGGCACAGGATGTGTGGAGGTAAGTAGAGGTGAGTTTTGTCCTTATATCCCTCCCTATCCATCATCTCAGATGCCGTGGTTGGACTGCCACGCTTTGGCCGGCTGTGAGGCAACTTGTAATTGGGCAGAGGTCTCTCTTGTGGTCCAAGCCTCACACAGCCTAATTGGCCCGCTCAACGGCCACTGCGCTCTGAAACCATTGTTGCTGTCAGCGGAGTGGCAGTGTGGCAGCAGCGGTCCTCACACAGCGAAAACACCCAACTCGTAATAGGGTGGTCTGACCGCCGAGCTCACCGTGATTGCACCACCGGCACGCCAGTCCACGGACCTCCAAACTCATAATCAGCCCCATAGTCTTTTACCACCTGATTAGTCTGCCACTTCTGACATGCCTGATCACTACCTAATTGTCAGTCTGTACCACACGTTTATTCCAATAGAGATTTGCACACAAACAAATTTTGTTAAATTAGCAGCAGATTAAATAAACAATAATCCATTAAAAGTTGGCACATTATTTTCCTTTGCATGCCCAATGCAACATTTCTGAAACCTATGCATGAATATTTTCCAGTTTATCTGCACTATTTTTTGTTTAAGAATGCTTCAATAATGCAAACTTGAGCTCCATTCTTGGTAACTTTGAACAGAACAGTTAAGAAAAATGTGCGAAGCATTTTGAAGTAGCAGAACAGTTACAATGTTGACAACGCAACACAATAAAAATACCACTCAAATGTATTGATGGGCATCCTGTCAGAGGAACAGGACACTTCCTAACACACAACCCTTTTGTCTCAGTTCTGGGAACCTATTAACACCTAATCAATGTGACAGTTGGAAGCTCAGGCAAATAGGTTTCTTGAAGCTTTAGGCAGTCTAGAGGTAACTTTTTAAAACCCACCCTTTGTAAAATATTTGTTACAAATCTGACTTTACCAATGAGTTGGATTTGTAATAAATATTTTTTAAAAGTCCAAGAATTAATTTTGATCTGGTTCCAAGGCGGATATAAGCTTTATTAAATTTAATAAAGCTATAATGAAAATAGCTTTTCAAGCACTGTAAGACCTGTAAGACCATGTTTAACGTTTACATGCCCTACTTGCAAATACTATGCACCCTGCTTATGGGCATTTGAGGACAGCATAGGGAGTACTAATAAAATATTAAATAATGGTTTAGGTCTGATAAAATTGGTTATTTTGACAGGTCAAATTTGTAGTTTAAACCTTCACAGCCATGTATTACATTATCACTTTAGTGGTGTCACAGTATGTGCTGCAGTCCACTGGTGACATTTAACTTACAGGCCCAATTTAACTTTTTACCACATAATAGGGACTTATAGATAAGTTTTAAATGCCAATCAGGAGCATGGCTGATTTTAACAAGCATTAGAGGTCAAAGAAAATGCACTGTGGCCTGGTATACAGAATCCCAATACACAGCAACATCAGTCCAACAAAATGGAGATGATTATGCCAAAAAGAGGCATTTTCCTCCAGGAAGTAATAGTTACAGAAAAAATATAGAAAATTCCTAAAATATTATTTTTAGTATAGATAACTATTAAAATGGATTAATATTACAAAATATCTTGAAATGCTTGAGAGATAAAAAGTAGCATCATATATTTATTTAAAAGATTAAAAAATAATATAGAAGAGAGTGAGAGGAAAATAAGAAAGAAACAGGTAAAAGAAAAAGGAGGAATGTAAGAGAAAAGGCTTCAATGCAATTACCGCCACCGGAGCCAGTCAGAGCCAGCCAGAGCCTTACGGGGACTCTATCCCCAGCACCAACTTGCAGCAGGAGCCGCTGATGCTGCCTCACGCACAAGGAGGCGCTCTACAAAACTGCTCAGGGCTCCCACGGCGCGGGAGCCCATCATTGCAACTACTGTCACTGGAGCCAGTCAGAGCCAGCCAGAGCCTTACGGGGACTCTATCCCCCAGCACACCTCGTGGCAGGAGCCGCTGATGCTGCCTCATGCGCCAGGTGGTGCTCTACAAAACTGCTCAGTGCTCCCGCGGCGCGGACACGCACGGGCGTGCCCGGGCCATGCCCGGGCCAAGAGCGGGCCCGTCTGCGCCCGTCAGCACCAGGCAAAGACAGGGCAAGGCCACCCCCTTGGATCTGGTGCCCTAATCATTTTCAGCTTTAGGTAAGACACCCAAGACTACCCGAAGTTCCATCCCAGAATAGTAGTATCAAAAGAAAGACTATTGTTCTTTTACTTCTAAATTAAACTCCGGGTGTATACTTGAAATTTGACACTTTTGCTACAGAGGAGCGGCACTTATAAAGACACAAAAACTTGTTATTCAGCTATTACGCTTAAGGAGTGATCTGTGTACAGTCGATCGCCAGTCTCTCCTTTCTCCTCCCCTCTGTATCCAGTTGTTAATTGCCCCTCCTTTATTTAGCGGTGATTGTACTAACCTAGTACCTGCAACAAGGAAGAGGTGAATTTACAAGGGAACTTTGCGTGGGTGTACATTTGGGAAAGAGCTTTCCCCCTAGCCCTAAAATACATAAAAATCCTTTGCTGATATAATGGGCAAACGGAAGGCATCCGATGGCGTAGCTAAAGGTAAATCCTCAAAAATAAGGAAGAGCGCAGCTGGAAATTGCTCTATTGAAGAAATTGATAATTTGAGGAGGTGGAATCATTGCTAAATACGAAATGTAAATCAATTAGCAATAGTAAAACAAAAATCACTGCCATTTATACCAAATGTCCCCCAAGCACTCAAGTTATGAGCTCTACACCAAAGGGCCTGACAACAGTATTAATTGAACCCCAGCGATACACAACAGATATTAGCTCCCCCCCAACATATGGCCCAGATGAAAGCGACCACGATGTCCACCAGGAGCCAATGTGTACCGTTCCTGTAGTACCAAATAGTGCTGAGAGAGGCAGAGAGACCCTGACTCCGATTGTCTGTTCCAACAGGTTTTCCCCCCCTAGCTGTAGAGATAGTGCCAGACATTAACAGCATGGAAATACCCATACAGGCATCTAATACAACTATGCAGGCACAACAACATGTCAATACACAAGGAAAACCTAGTGAAACACATGCTCCGCCAATAACATTATCATTGCAGGACAATAGTTTATGAACCAATGAAAACATGCAATTGATAGCTGACCTTGTCCAGAAATTAGATACATTAACAAAAGATGCCGCTAACTTGAAGGTAATAATAGGTAACTTAATAATTCATAACAGGGCATCTAGGGAATCTTCCCCAGAAGAACACTGTGCATGCCGTAAAAGGAACAAAATAGCCCATCAAGATCATGTAAATAACTATCCGAGATCACAAGATCTAGTGAAAGGAGATAAAAAATTGGAGGACCCAAGAACTGATACACAACGAGAGGGCTCAAGACCGGAAACATCATGTGAAAGCTTTGAGGATAGGCATGGTTGGGAAAATAGAATGAATCATAGTCAGGAAAGAACAAGACCTGAGAGTGGGAATGAGTGGTCAGGGAGAGTGCGGAGGATTAGTACCTACACAAATATTCAATCAAATATAGAGGGGGCCATACCAGCTGGCACAGACAAGGCAGGGAAAGTACAGCATGGGTGCAGGATCAGCATGCTATACAGCACATGAGACACCGACCCGTTAGACATATAGACGACAAGCAGATTGTGACCACTCATAGGATAAGTAGTTCCAGCAAACAAATGGGTTGGAAAGTAGTTATGACAAACATCCCCAAACTTAGGGGCTGATTACGATGTCGGGCGGACTAGGTCCGCCCACCATCGTAGCGGTGTTTGGAACCGCCCGCCAGACATGCGACGGTCCCACCACTGCGATTAGGATGCGCCCGCCATACTGGCGGGCGCATCCAGGGCTTTTAACATTGCGGGCAGTGCTGCTGGCTGCAGCACCGTACGCAATGTTAAAAGTGCTTGCACTGCATTTCCCTGCACTACGTGGCAGGCAGCATGCGGTGCCTGCCATTTGGTGGTGCCTTTGGTGGTAAAGCGGTGGATGGACTTTGCGCCCGCCGCGATATCCACCGCCATCCTAATTTGGCAGTGGGTAATACGCTTGGTGATGGCGGAAGGACCGGCTCCGCCGGCCTGGCGGAGGCGGTCCTTCCACCATCATAATGACCCCCTTAGTCTCTCCTCATATAGGGAGGACGAAGAGTTCCTGAAAAATAAAGTAATACACTAGATTCGTCACAAGCACGCGGTGCCTGCCATTTGGTGCATGGAAATGCAGGGGGGTACCATGGGTACCCCCCAGTGCAGCGACACCCCCCCAAAACAAGGGGGGCCCGCAACGGGCCCCCAAACCCAATCCCCGCCAGCCTTTCCTATACCCACATCCTAATCAGTGGCCCTGCACCGTCCGCCAGGCAATCGGTGCGATTGTCTTTGGCGGTGAAGCGGCGGATGGACTTTGCGTCCTCCGCGATACCCACCGCCATCCTAATTTGGTGGTGGGTAATAGGCTTGGTGATGGCGGAAGGACCGGCTCCGCCGGCCTGGCGGTCCTTCTGCCATCATAATGACCCACTTAGTCTCTCCTCATATAGGGAGGACGAAGAGTTCCTGAAAAATAAAGTAATACACTGGATTCGTCACAAGTGCGACTGTTTATCTGTAATCCGCTCTGATCTATTGGAGGCGGAGCGTTTAACCACTAAAAATTTAGCCTTTAATACCATACTACTCACGTTAAAAACAAAAGATATAGCTGATGGATTAGCAGCCCTTGATCTGAGGATGGGACCACTCTCCAGCAGTTCTGTGAGATTCAGATTATTTAATCCCAGTGGTATAACAGAAGGGAACCATCACGAATCTGCCAACCCCAGTTCACCACCTAACCCTGATCCTTCAAATATTAACTTGGAAGCAGTTGATTGACAGCTAACGGTGCCTCCTACACTTAATCGAAGCGTCTGGCCCCCTATCTTACCCAATGAAGAATCATACCCTTCCGATCTCATTACCAAACATCACGAGGTCCGAGAAGTTAGGGGAGAAATAAGGGCGATCATGCCTTAGATATCCCACATATGCGAAGTGCACCAACTCAGCAATCAGAAATGCGTCTGGCATCATGGAATATAGCAGGGCAGAAACGAAATCTAAAAGATGGCAAATGGCAGGAATATATTGATCGTAGCGAAATCTGCCTGCTGCAAGAAACTTGGGCATTGGAAACCCCTCAGAAGCTTGGGTATAAAACATTAAGGGGCCGATTCCGATCTCGGCCGGTAGTGCTCCGAATCGGATTCGGATTTACCGGATCCGATTCGGAGCCCTGTTTCCCGACCGAATCGTACGCGGGTCTGGCCGAGCGAGTACGATGTGAGCGCATGCGAAATCTCCGACCGACTCGTTCGCAGGACCCGACCGCTCCGACCAGACTCGCACGGGGACGGCTCGCACCGCGCAATGGAAGGCGTTCCCCGGCCGGGTAAGTACGATGCGCATCGCGACCGCTCCGACCGACTCGCGCAGTCCGGCTCCAAGGAGCTGTCGGGCCGCACTTTGGGGGTCCGTGTCGGACCCCCTGGAAGCGTAGGCACGCGAGTCGCACACAGGGGGACACATGGGTCCCCCTACACATGCATGTACTGCGCGACCCGCACCGACGCAAACACGCTGTAGGGGCGCCCTTGTTCGCGTCGTGCCCATTGAGTCAATGGGAGCCCGTGTACGCGTCGTGCGACTGGCTCCCATTGACTTCAATGGAGTCCGACGAGTCGAGTCCGATGGCATACGTGCGCATCGTACTTGTTCGGTCGGATAGCTAGGGTCCGATTCGGTCGGAAATCTCTCCGGGTCCGGCTCGGTCGGAGAGATTTCTGGCCCGAATCGGAATCGGCCCCTCAGTGTTAGTGCCATCCCCTCAGTAAGAGGTAGACCCTCGGGTGGCCTTGTCCTATGGGTAAAAATCACCCTAAGTGTTGATATAACTCAGCTGGATTTTCCAACTCAAGACATATTGGGGATAAAGATATTAACACACGTTAAAGCTGACATTTATATAGTAAACATTTATAATAGACCAAGTCCACCCAGTAAGGAATCTCCAGTTATAGAGTTGTTAGATAAGTTTTGAAGCACAATTGACATGAGGGCAATTGTATTTGTGGGGGGAGATTTTAACTGTACATTTGAACCAGTAGTTGGATTGAAAAGTATCTTTGAAGAGGAGGATATTGCAAATAATATTCCTCCTCTGGAAACCAGCCCCGCAGTGCCCTGCACAATTGCAGCCTCACAACATATTCGACTAGTCTCAGGGCAGGGACTCAGGGTCTGTAATGGTCAACTGCCGTCAGATAGGCCGAGTGCCCCTACATTTAGCAGGGGAACCACAAAGAGCAGCATTGATTACATAATGGTATCTATTAACTCCTGGCCTAACATCTATGATCTAAAAGTTGAAATCAGAGATGATAGCGATCATTATCCTTTGTGTTTAACATTAGCAGGCTCTCTCTTTCAACCTATGAATTGGAGAAACAATGATAACAACCCAATTTCAACCCAACCCACAGTTAGTAACAACCATAGAGCCCTGAAATGGCCATCAATAGTGGGTAAAGACAAGGTTATGATAAGGATTTATAACACCTTTTCAGATGTCATCTCTGTGTACATTGATCTGCCTGTTGCAGAGATCCCTATAGTGCAGATCCACCACACAATGGTAGGCAAATTAAAACAGATCTTGAGTAAGATCCCTAGGGAGAATGGGGGGGGAATGCAGCCGCTTATAGCTCAGTTAATCAGTGGTACAACAGCGAGTGCCGCAAAGCTAAGAGTGAGCTTATAATGGCAGCAAAATCAAATGATGTCAAGACATTAAGAGACAAAAGGTCCAAGTATAAAAGATTATTAACGCAAACTAAGAAAAATTGGAATGATAGTGTCTGGACGGAATTGATTATTGCAGCCAAAACTAAGGATGACGCAGGCTTCTGGAGATTGATAGCCAAGGGTAACAAATTGGGAAGAAGCAGTATGGATCTCTTTTTGGACTCAGGTACTTGGGTCAACCATTTTTCAAAACTGTATTCAGTGACCATCACTGATCCAATAAATAATCAGCAAGGATATATAACAAACCCTGCAATAACTACCAATAGGGAACAAACTCAAACCCCGTTCTTTAGTATAGAGGATACCCTAGCAGCTATCGACGCAGTTAAGCCCGGGAAAGCCCCAGGCCCAGATAAATTACCAGGCGACCTGTTGAGGCATGATAAAGCTGTTTGGGGGCCATATATCAATCTACTCTGTAATGCAGTGGCGGCCGCATGTCTGGCGGCCGGTCCCAAACACTGCAACGATGGCGGGCGGACTCAGGTCCGCCCGCCATCGTAATGAGCCCCGAGGTCTTGTTCTGATGCAAAAAGAATACTAAAAACTGATACTTGTTTTTAGTGTTAGCAGATATCTGTTTGCCGTTGGTCTATTAAGGGGAAAAAAAGGCATGACATTTTAATGTTCTAATCTTATGTGTTGTTCTAATTACCAATATGCACTTTCTTGCATTTGCACTTTGGAACTGTCTAGAGACTAGGCAGAATGCTTTAGACATTAACATGTACCCTTTGCATATGCTACGTGCTGCTCAAGTTCGCATATACGCACTTCAAAAGCACTTGCACTTTTGTTCTCTACCTAGAATCTATGAAGAAAGCTTTAAATACTTACATGTACTTTTCTAGTATTTTCACCTTCCTACCTCAGCCTGGATTATATATTCCCTTCTATGTTTTAATTGTACTGAACTGTAAGCTTAGCATTTTTATCAAACCTTACTTGATATATCGACTCGCCGGCATTTTATTGTAAATATAAACTTTTAGTAACTGCATTTGTTTAAGGCCGTAATAATGGAACGTTTTGTATTTTAACTGTGTTTTATCAATATGAGTAAACTGTTATCCTGTATCTTTTATGATTTTTTTCAAACCGAATAAAGATTAACGAACAAACGAGAAAAGGCTTACATGAGAGTAACCTTCATATTTATTTTGATAACCAGTACTATGAATCGTTGTGGTACATTTTTGAGAGTTATGTTGAAATGTTTGCAATATTTATCAGCTCAGTATAAAAAATCGTAATAGATATAATCAATTTACCAATTAAAACCGTATTTGTAAGTATTAGAAATAAATACATAGGGGTCGATTCCGATTCGGGCCGGAAAAAGCACCGACCGACTCGGATCCGGAAATAATACCGACCGACACGTACCTGTGGCGCCCGACACGACAAGTACGATGCAAGGCGTGAAAAATCCGACCGACACGATGCGAAACCAGAGTCGATCGACCGAGCCGCACGGAAAACAGCAATCCGGCCGGAAAAACACGCGAATTGAACCGACCGACACGCACCCGGAACAAATCCGACCGAAAGCGTACACGCGAACTCCAAACCGCAAAGTACGATGCAAGGCGCGAAAACCACGAGCGAGTCGGACGGAGGCCAAGCCGCACGACCAACACGCATACAAAACCGAGCCGAAGCAACACAAAACACCGCGACCGGCGCGTACGCAGCATAGAAAACTGCACAAACACAGCGTGAACGAAACGGAGAAGACCGTACGAGACAAATGCAGGGTCCGACTCGGTCACAAGAACGTTTCCAACATACACAAACAGCACAAAGGAAAAATCACCCAAAAAAAGGCCAAACAAGCAATTACCAAGCCAATAAATACTGGGGGGTGGGGACAGAGAACAAAGACACACCCACAACTCCACCTATATAAAGGATACAAATCACAACCATGAGCCTTTGCAAATGCCATTCCACTGCCAGCACCCAAGAGAAAGCAACCACACACCCACAGCTCATCCCTCACACAAGCCACACACCATCAGCACACCAACAAATACCTACCTCACATACACCCAGCAAAACACACACTCACACACCCTCACCTGCACACCAACACACACATCACTCACCATCACCACCTATCACCATGCCCCCAAGAAGAATCCCAAGTTCCTAGATTGTGAATTGGAAGTCATGGTAGAGCGAGATCCTTAGGGTAGACCCACAGCTGTTTGGCACACTGGTCCAACAGACCCCCATCTCCCAGAAAACCAAGATGTGGGAGAGGATCATCAACAGGGTGAACGCACAATCACCATGTCGGCGCACAAAGAGCGACATCCAGAACAGGTGGTATGACGTGCGCAGGAGGGTACGGGACCTGCTGAAGAAAGACTACATCAACAGCCAATACACTGGCAGTGGCCCTCCTGCCAAGCCAATATACCTCAGGCCCTGGGAGGAGAAGGTGCGGGCCATCCTTCCGCCAGTGAGCGTATATGGACTAGAGGACATCCCAGAGCCTGGTGAGTACACAACAAATGTACACAATATACTGCCACAAAACACACACATCACTGTCAAGGGGAGAGTCAAACCATGCACTCATAGCAATTACACAGCAACCAGAACAGAATCATCCCAAAATGTGTATGTCAGTCAGATAAACACAACACATGCCATCAAAAAGTCACATCCAACTGTGCCAACACATGTACAAACACAATTACAACTACAGCTAGGCAGTGGCACAAATAGAACTAACAAACACATCCAGACATGTAGCCACCACAACAACACCAACACACAGTGAAGACCACTCAAAGGAAGGAATTCTGTGTATGCTGGCCAAGTCAGTGTAGCCAATAGCATCATGGGAGTTGCAGTCACACATATTGCCCCCCCCACAACTGTCCCATCAACACCACCCTGAACCATGCTCACATCACAGGAAGTGGAGAAGGACTCACAAGATGGCTGACACTGGCTACTGCTGTGGGGAGCACAAGGCCCTGCTGGCAACTGTGCACCAACAAACAGCAGGACACCACTGACTGACATCCTGAGAGACAACTTACACTCCCTGCAATGCAAGCATGTTCCATGGTGGGATATCTGGCTAGCTGGTTGGGAAGGAGGACTTGCAGCACTGACCATAGTCACAAGCACCTCCCCTCACACACACCCCCAACACAAACTCCACAGAACCCACCTGGCAGAATGCAATGCCCCCATCCTAACACAAGATCCCACAAAGAACCACCACCCTGGGTTATGTTGTGTGAAGCACAGGGACACTCTTGGGACTTCTAGCCAAACAACTGCCAGGACAACACTCCCAGCCATCCTGTCAGCACAGCCAGCCCACCCCACAGGGAAGCAGAGTCAAAAGGAAGGAAGCATGAGCATGCTGGGAAGGGGGAGGAGGCAATAGCATGATGGGAGTCGTAGTCACAGCTCTACATCCCACACCACATGGCCCAGCAAGCTCACACTCACGCATGCACATCCCACAGAGAGTGGAAAGGCCCTTCAAAGATGTCTGACACTGTTGCTGAGTCGTGGGGAGCACAAGGGAATGCTGGGTACTGCACACCTACCAACAGCAGGACACCACTGTCAGCCATCTTGCCATTGCTCTCACACCCACACACACTGAACTCCCCACAAAAGCAAGTAAGTATGGGAATGCTGGGAAGTGGGGTGGAGGCAATAGCATGATGGGAGTCGTAGTCACAGACATAGCTCACCCCCACAACTGTCCCATCAACACCACTCCTGAACCAGGCTCACATCACAGGGAGTGGAGAAGGACTCACAAGATGGCTGACACTGGCTACTGCTGTGGGGAGCACAAGGCCCTGCTGGCAACTGTGCACCAACAAACAGCAGGACACCACTGACTGACATCCTGAGAGACAACTTACACTCCCTGCAATGCAAGCACGTTCCATGGTGGGATATCTGGCTAGCTGGGTGGGAAGGAGGACTTGCAGCACTGACCATAGTCACAAGCACCTCCCTCACACACACTCCAACACAAACTCCACAGAACCCACCTGGCAGAATGCAATGCCCCCCATCCTAACACAAGATCCCACAAAGAACCACCACCCTGGGTTATGTTGTGTGAAGCAAAGGGACATTCTTGGGACTTTTAGCCAAACAACTGCCAGGACAACACTCCCAGCCATCCTGTCAGCACAGCCAGCCCACCCCACAGGGAAGCAGAGTCAAAAGGAAGGAAGCATGGGCATGCTGGGAAGGGGGTGGAGGCAATAGCATGATGGGAGTCGTAGTCACTGATATTGGTCACCCCACAACTGTCCCATCAACACCACCCTGAACCATGCTCACATCACAGGAAGTGGAGAAGGACTCACAAGATGGCTGACACTGGCTACTGCTGTGGGGAGCACAAGGCCCTGCTGGCAACTGTGCACCAACTAACAGCAGGACACCACTGACTGACATCCTGAGAGACAACTTACACTCCCTGCAATGCAAGCACGTTCCATGGTGGGATATCTGGCTAGCTGGGTGGGAAGGAGGACTTGCAGCACTGACCATAGTCACAAGCACCTCCCCTCACACACACCCCAACACAAACTCCACAGAACCCACCTGGCAGAATGCAATGCCCCCATCCTAACACAAGATCCCACAAAGAACCACCACCCTGGGTTATGTTGTGTGAAGCACAGGGACACTCTTGGGACTTCTAGCCAAACAACTGCCAGGACAACACTCCCAGCCATCCTGTCAGCACAGCCAGCCCACCCCACAGGGAAGCAGAGTCAAAGGAAAGAAGCATGGGCATGCTGGGAAGGGGGAGGAGGCAATAGCATGATGGGAGTCATAGTCACAGCTCTACATCCCCCACCACATGGCCCAGCAAGCTCACACTCACGCATGCACATCCCACAGAGAGTGGAAAGGCCCATCAAAGATGTCTGACACTGTTGCTGTGTCGTGGGGAGCACAAGGGCATGCTGGGTACTGCACACCAACCAACAGCAGGACACCACTGTCAGCCATCTTGCCATTGCTCTCACACCCACACACACTGAACTCCCCACAAAAGCAAGTAAGTATGGGAATGCTGGGAAGTGGGGTGGAGGCAATAGCATGATGGGAGTCGTAGTCACAGACATAGCTCACCCCCACAACTGTCCCATCAACACCACCCTGAACCAGGCTCACATCACAGGGAGTGGAGAAGGACTCACAAGATGGCTGACACTGGCTACTGCTGTGGGGAGCACAAGGCCCTGCTGCCAACTGTGCACCAACAAACAGCAGGACACCACTGACTGACATCCTGAGAGACAACTTCCACTCCCTGCAATGCAAGCACGTTCCATGGTGGGATATCTGGCTAGCTGGGTGGGAAGGAGGACTTGCAGCACTGACCATAGTCACAAGCACCTCCCCTCACACACACCCCAACACAAACTCCACAGAACCCACCTGGTAGAATGCAATGCCCCCATCCTAACACAAGATCCCACAAAGAACCACCACCCTGGGTTATGTTGTTTGAAGCACAGGGACACTCTTGGGACTTCTAGCCAAACAACTGCCAGGACAACACTCCCAGCCATCCTGTCAGCACAGCCAGCCCACCCCACAGGGAAGCAGAGTCAAAAGGAAGGAAGCATGGGCATGCTGGGAAGGGGGTGGAGGCAATAGCATGATGGGAGTCGTAGTCACTGATATTGGTCACCCCCACAACTGTCCCATCAACACCACCCTGAACCATGCTCACATCACAGGAAGTGGAGAAGGACTCACAAGATGGCTGACACTGGCTACTGCTGTGGGGAGCACAAGGCCCTGCTGGCAACTGTGCACCAACTAACAGCAGGACACCACTGACTGACATCCTGAGAGACAACTTACACTCCCTGCAATGCAAGCACGTTCCATGGTGGGATAACTGACTGGCTGGGTGGGTGGGAAGGAGGGCCGGCTGTCAACCAAACACAACCAATGCAGACCATGTTCACACCCCAGAAAATACATAGAAATGCCCAAATAATGCAGGACAATGTGCCACACCAATATCAACCCCTGACTGTGACGACTTAGGACAATGCAATGTACAGGCCCGCACCCAGAGGCACAGTCACAACTGTCATGTGTGTCAACCATTGATGCCTGCAGAAACATAACATACATTGTTTGTGTCTCCCAAAAACAGGTGATGATGGGGACACAGCAGCAGACGCTGAGGAGTCCCAGTCCCAGGCTCAAGAGGATGCGGAGCTCACTGGCGTCGTACAGCCTCTGTCCTCCTCGGACGATGAAGACCAACCTGGCACATCCGGTGCAAGTCAACATGCAGCACCAGCAGGACCACCAGCTGCAGCACCAGCAGGACCACCAGCTGCACCCCCTGCACCCACCCCTCCAACGACTGTCACCACAAATACCATCCCTGCCGACATGGACAGAACAAGGAGCAACACCAGCACAGGGACCCTGGACCAACCTGGGGCCATGGACACCACCACCAACCCCCAAGGTGGACCAGGGTTATCTGTGCGTGCCACTGCACACACTGCACATGTCAGCAGGGGTGGTGGGAGGGGTGGGAGACAGAGGTCGCTGCTTGCAGACGTTGCTGGTGTGCATGATGACCCACAACTGGTACGCATAGCTGATGCGTACCAGTCCAGCACCGGAGAGCTCAGCCAGGTAGTGGGGCTCCTCAGAGACATGAAACAGCAGCAGGCTGCCCATCATGCCCGCTTGGACTCCCACGTGGAGTTACACATGTCCCGCGTGGACTCACACATGTCCCGCGTGGAGTCCAAGTGGGATGCACTGCATGAGATGACGGCGGTGCACAGGGACATTTTACAATGCCTCCGCCAGATGAACAGCAACCAGTCCACACCTCCCTGTGTGCCAACAACATCTGGTGCCGAACAAACTGCAACTGCCACAGGGAGGGAGGAGGACTGTGGCGGAGAGTCCCCTGCACCGCAGCAGCCTGTACTTGAGGGCCCCCCCAAGAAGAGGGGTCGTCCGAGGAGGGAAAAGTGAGAGGCCGATGGCCAAGCGCAACTCCCAGGAAGCCTGAACCTGTTCTGGATGTTCACCTTTGTGCACAGACTGTTCACCCTGTTGACGGCAACACTACTCCCACACATTGCATGGGGAGTACAAGTTGGACCAATGTGTCAGACAACTGTGGCCCCGATACTGGGGATCCTGTCTACCAGGACTTTCAATTCACCTAGGAACTTCGGATTGCAAGATTTATGTACAGCACTACCCATCCTATGCACTATTAACACAAATGTATCACAATAAACACACTAATACACCATACTTGCCTCTGTCGTGATTCCAACGTGGGTGCTGTTATGGGGATGATGAACTGCAAAATTACACTGTGTATGCGAACTGCAACAGCAAGGACAACACAGGCATGTGAGTAAAGGCAACGTGACACATATGAGGGAGACACACCACCAGGGCTACACAACACATACACACCTAGGCCATCTGACTCATTGCCTACACTGATGTTGCCAGGGAAGACGGTGCAATGCACAGACACCACACCCATTCCCAGTTGTAGTCAAGTAGCCCACAGGTGCAGTAAGCAAATGGCACTCAAATGTGTGACCACAGACAACGCACATCACAAAGTGAAGCACAGGTTTATTACACAGTTGCAACATGTCGTAACCACTACAGATGCAAGGTAATCCCACCTGGCAGCGGGCACACAGTCAACAACTGTAGACGGAAGGAAGTCCATGGGTGTGGCGCACATCACCTGTAGGGACACAACAGCTACCACCCTGGATGTGCAATCACGTCGTCGGTGGACACAGTTGACCAAACGAATCTGAAAGTACCCTGTGAAGGACAGAAATGACACACAGTCAAAAGCAATGGAGTACAGGACAGAACAGCAAAACTCATGCACAATACATGTTACAAGATACCCACCCAGAACCAAGTTAGCATGTCAACACTGTTGGGGAGTACAGCCCACCTGTTAGCACACATCGCAACACACATCCAGTCAAGTAGCCCATGGACACACTCCAACAGCACCAGAGCACCACCCACACATCATGCCAACTCACATCATTGACATGACACCTCAGGATACTCACATTCAGCTAAAGAAGTTGGTGATGAGCTGTGTGCGGACATCACCATCATCATCATCCTCATCATCGTCACTGGCATCGTGGTCCAGGCCAGGATCCTCCACAGGTGGCGGATGTTGGTCATTGTCATCCTGGATGAGAGGCAACTCCTTCCGCACTGCCAGGTTGTGGAGCATGCAGCAGACGATGATAATCTTGCACACTTTCGCAGGGGCATATGGGAGGGACCCTCCGGTCTTGTCCAGGCAGCGGAAGCGGCTCTTCAGGAGACCAAATGTCCGCTCAATCACTCTCCTGGTCCGACCATGTGCCTCATTGTAGAGCATCTGGGCTGGTGTCACAGGGTTCCTGAGGGGTGTCAGCAACCACGGCATGTTGGGGTATCCCGAGGCACCTACGGACAGACAAGTGCACATTAGCTGACTTGGAAAAGTGGGCGGAATACTACAGATCAGATCACACACAATGGCACAAAGTCAGTACACACCGACAAGCCAGGCACGCTGGTTCTGCATCTGTGCCATCATCCTGGGGATGCGACTACTCCTCATCACAAAGGCATCGTGTGCTGAACCAGGGAAACGGGCACACACGTGTGTGATGGTCATGTCTGCAAGACACACCACCAGTGCATTGACCGAGTGGTAGTGCTTGCGGTTCCTGTAGGCCTGCTCCTGGGCCTGTGGTGGTACCAAAGCCACATGTGTCCCATCAATGGAGCCAATGACATGCGGCATCCTCCCCAGGGCATAAAAGTCACTCTTCACGTCAGTGAGTCGTCGCAGTCTAGGGAAATAGATGTACCAGTTCAGGAATAGCAACATTGCCGCCAAAACATCGCGGAGCACACGGCTCAACATGGTCTGTGACATCCCACCAGCAGTCGCCACAGTATGTTGGAAGGTACCGGTGGCAAAGAAGTGTAGGGCTGCCATCACCTTCACCTTGGGGGTCAGCGCTGTAGGATACGGCCGGCCAGGCTGCAAATGTGGGGACAACTGCACTGCCAAATCCTCAATCAGCTGCCTGGTGAAGCGGTACCGTCGGATGCTGTCCCGTTCCACCATCGTTGCCAGGTCTGGGAATGGTCGATGGACAGCAGGAGCCCTGCAGTGCAGAGGAGAAGTAAGCAAGATTGTCAGTCACCCCACATATGCAGCATTGAACACACTCAAGATCCCAACATACATCATTATGAGGCACAACTACATGAAGTGTGCAGTTCCGGAAGGACATGTAAGGTACATACATGGCCAACATCTGTCAACACGGTCCAACAGGTGGCATCAATTAGTCCCAGGTTGGCCCATTGGATATCATGAGGCCGTGTCACAGTTCCCATCTCCTGCTGCCGTGTCACAATAACCCCCACAGTGACATGTGAGGACAGATGTGCCCCAGGCACCACAGCTCAACAACAGGTACATTCCCAGGGACCCTGTATTGCCACATGGACACTGGCATTACATGGAGTATCATGTATACACCACAGCAAAACAACCATGACCCCCACAGGTAGTGGCCCCACTTGCCACGGCAGGACAGACATGGACGTCTGTGACACACACACGCACAACATCAAAGTCCATGCACACACAACCTGGATGTGGAGACTGTCTCCCATTGTGCACATGAAATCAGAGACATTGTAAACACTACATGCACAAAGACTGTGGAGGACCATCACTATTGTGCCACTGGGACACCCTGGCTCAAACATACCGTCCCACATGGGACTCACGGGGTATGTGACATGACATACACATACACCACCGTGAAATGTGACCATGGCACATGCACAGATATGAACAGTTGCACATCACAGTGGTCATGTACACGTAACACCCAGGATCCTGTCCCCATGAACACGTGCACAGCCTGGGGGTGGCTGCCCACAGGTGACACCCACAGGACAACATGTACACCAACATACACACAATAGAAAATGCAGCCTTACATGCCTTATGATAAAGTTTGGACAGGCTGTTGTGATGTAGGTGTGCCCCTCACTCCCTGGGAGCTACCTGTGGCTGGCATATGTCCATCTGAGACAGGCATGCTGACATATGCCAGTCACATGTACAGTGATGCGTTGTACTGCAATGGACCGATCGGTGCCTCCGGCCGGCCCATTGCATTCAATGTGTGCGGGTGCAGCGTTGTACCCCTGTACGCGTTGTACTGCAATGGACCGATCGGTGCCTCCGGCCGGCCCATTGCATTCAATGTGTGCGGGTACGCGTTGTACCCCTGTACGCGTTGAACTGCAATGGACCGATCGGTGCCTCCGGCCCGGCCCATTGCATTCAATGTGTGCGGGTACAGCGTTGTACCCCTGTACGCGTTGTACTGCAATGGACCGATCGGTGCCTCCGGCCGGCCCATTGCATTCAATGTGTGCGGGTACGCGTTGTACCCCTGTACGCGTTGTACTGCAATGGACCGATCGGTGCCTCCGGCCCGGCCCATTGCATTCAATGTGTGCGGGTACGCGTTGTACCCCTGTATGCGTTGAACTGCACTGGACCGATCTGGTGCCTCCGGCCGGCCCATTGCATTCAATGTGTGCGTGGTACAGCGTTGTACCCCTGTACGCGTTGTACCGCAATGGACCGATCGGTGCGCACCCATTGACAATGGGCTTGCCTGGCAACGGACGCGTTTTCGAATTTCGAACGAGTCGGTTGCTGGAAAATCAGTTGGTCACCCACAACAATGTTGCAAAATCATGTATGTCATGAAGTTGAAGATTTGAAGGATGCTGTGGGCGTGTTTTGGTGTTGCTATTCCATGGATTGGCCAGATTCAGAAGATGCAAACGACTTGGACCTATCACTTTGGACACAAGGGACAGTATCTGCCTCTCCAGCACATATATATTGCTGGCTGTTCCCCTGAGAGCTCACTTGCCTGCACTACATGCTCCAGGACGACATCTGCCACTGCACTGCTGCTGTCTCTGCCCCTCTGGACCCTGCAATGGCACGTACTGTGGAGAGAACCCCAGCCTTCAGCCTTGAAGAGAACCAGGTCCTGCTGGACAGCCTGCTTCCACAGTACAGCAAGCTGTATGGGACACCAGGGGAGCAGGTGAGTGTTCTGTGTACTGCCTTTCTGAATGTGCATTTTGTCTGACTAGCAAGGCTGAAAGTCTGCACACAACTGGCTAGCTGCCTCACTGAGTAGTTGTCACCCCCCATAGTGTGTAGTGACATGCACTGGACAGGTATGGTGCAGTGACAGTGCATTTGAACAAGGTTTTACTTCCCATGCAATGATACCATGTAGTGACGTCTGGCAAACTGTCCATGGGCAGCTTTGCACTGCCTGTGTACATCATGTGCCCCTGTGATTGAGACATGTATATACAACTGTGTCATGCACGGATATGTTGCATGTGTGGTAATGGCCTTTTCACTTTGTCATCCTGACAGGTTAATGCCCATCAGAAGCAGGAGATCTGGAAGGACATCGTCCGGGCCGTCCGGTCCGTGGGGGTCTACAAGCGCCGGATCCGCAACTGCCAGAAGAGGTGGCAGGACCTTCGGGGCTGGACCCGGAGGATTGCACGGGTCCAGCTGAAGCTGTCGCCTCCTCGCAGGAGGGGCGGAACACGGACCCCTGACCCCCACATGCTCCAGATCCTGGCGGTGGTGTTTCCAGACCTGGATGGGCAGCTGAAGGCCAGACAGCAGCAAGGAGGGGCTGAGTCAAAGACTGCACTGTGAACTCTGTATTACATGCTTTGTGCCCTACTCTGGCCTGGTTCAACTGCCACAGTGCAGCAGTCATGTTGTCCAGGAGCCATGTCCCTCTATTGTGCACTGCCCACTGCTCATCTGATACCCAGGTGTGGCCCTTACATTCAGGGAATTGTGTCACTTGGGACTGTGTCCTTGCAGTTTGCTTCACTAAAGGTGGGGGACAGCATCTGTTTCCCTAACTCTGTTGTGGGCATCATGGGTGGGTCCATTGTTCACACAACGCCTGTGTTTGGACATGTGATCTGCGTGTTGCTTTGATATGCGGTCCACTTGCTGAGCTGAGCCACCACATGTGCCTGGGGTATGTGGCACACGCCCATGCAGCGGGTGGGAACAATGTTTGGGCCCCAGGAGTGTGCAGATTACGTGTGTCACACATACATAGCCAGCTATCCACTGTCCAGGGCACATCCCTCATTCATGTGGAGCAGGACAGTCATGCCTACTCCAGGCCATGCAATGCACTCTGTACTCCCACTCCCGTGTATCAGCTGACACATTGTGCACAGTGATTTGACCCCTCAGGTGTCTGCCTCTGTGTCAGTGTGCTGTGGATTAGTTGCCAGGACTGCTGGGGTGTTTCTTGGTAGGGGCTCAGCATGCCCCTGGAGATGTGACCATAGGAGACGATACTTGTGTGTCACATAGGTGTTTGATCAGCTGCCCGTGCAGACTGGGATATGCAAATGTGAAGTTCAGGCAGCTGTTCCCCATTCACAGCAGATTGTGAGGGGCTCAGGTTCAGAGGGTAGTGTCACAGGTCTCCCATATGTCCAATAGGTATGACCTGGACAGATGAGGGTTAAGATGATGTGTTGTGTGGGGGATGTACATGTGCACTTGTGCAGCTCCAGGACTTGCATTCCCCATGACCTACTATTGTGACACAGTGCATAGTGTTGTTGTCTGGCTGCCAAGTCATACATCACTGAGACAGTGATGTATGACTTAGCAGTCATGCCTCTGCCATGGCATGTGTCAACGTATTGGTGGTCCTGCAGGGGAGTGACATGTGCTACATGCACACCATTGTGGCGATGGCTATCAGGACATGGGTGCATCATGGTGTCTGTCGCTGGTATGCATCACATGCATTTCCTATTTGACTCTGGGCATCCCTTTCATCCGGAAACCTGTACTGACTCAGTGGCAAGAGCTGTGATGTGTGCATGTCCACATGCCACACCGTGTCCTCTGCACTGTCCAACTACTGTGTACTTGGTGCATGTGTCCACACTGGGGTGTTGCAATCCAACAGACACCAGACAGATGGGTGCAAGGCCATGTGGGATGTGAGTGCCATGCTTGGCATCAGACTGACAATTGGCTTCTCCTGTTCAGTTAGGGCACTTTTAGCAATGTACAACTAATGATGCCAGGGCTTGCTCTGTAATGTGCTGTGCTCACAGTGGTGTGTGCGTTTGGTGCAGGTGACTGATGTCTGTCTGTTTCCCCATTGTTTGCAGATACATCCACGGCCACGGAAGGGGACAGCTCCACGGACCAGGAGGAGCCAGAGAGCCAGACTGGGTCAGCAGCCGAGGAGTGGTCGTAGGGACCCAGTGGCACGGAGGGCGAGGGAGCCACACCGAGGAGTCCTCAGCACCATCCACCTCAGCTGAGGACCAGAGAAACTCAGAGGAGACTCCCTTGTGGAGGCGGGTGTCAGCAGCCACCACACCCCAGCTAGTGTTGCTGTCCCCGCCACCACCAGCACCACCACCGCCCTCCCATCGGCTCCCATTCCCCAGGTCCGTGGAGGCTCCCATGTTCGGGAGCGTGTCTCCTTTGGGCCAGGCACCGCACCCTCTGCCCCTGTGTCCCCTGCTGCCCTGAGTGAGGAGTCTGTGTACCTCCTTCGCCAGCTCCATGTAGGGCAGACAGCCATGCTGAGTGTCCTCCATGCGCACACCGCACTGTTGACTCAGCTGGTGTCGTTCATGGAGGGCATCTCATCGGGCATGTCTGACCTACAGAGGGGCAATAGGTCCATGGACTCCTCCCTGACGGCAGCAGTGTCCCTCCTCAGACAGTCCCTCACCCCTCCTGCCTCTGCTCCATCCACACTCCCCAGCACCTTACCCGTCCCAAGCACACACACACCGGCACAGGCACACACCAGCACACACACGTCCAGCACACAGACACACACGCCACAAACAAAACGCACACGCACGCACAGTCAGGGGACTGAAACCAGACTCACAGGGGATGGGGCCCTGGTACACACACACGCATCCACGGGCACTGCGCAGTCCTCAGTTGCCTCTCCCTCCAAAGCACCCTCCCTTGCCTCACCTGCAACCCCAAAGACCCAGCGCCTCTTCCTCAGTGACCTCGGCCTCTTCCCCTCTGATCCAGCTGCTCCAGCATCCAGCGTGAAGAGGAAGCCCCCCACACGGAGCAGAGTGCCCCTCGCCCCCGGACACCCTCCCCCAGGCGCAGACAGACTGAGGCCCCACCCGCAAGTCCCCCGGAGTGGTAAGAGCAAGACCCCGCCGCTGCCCTGCAGCTCAAGCACCAGGTCTCCTTCCTCCATCCCTCAGGCCCCCACTCCACAGGTGCCCCCACCACACCCTGCCCCAGGTTCCCCCACCCACAGATATACCATCCCCAAGAGGCTCCGGCCTTCTCCCCCTGCCA